>WUAM01000407.1:2211123-2253397 GCA_024336885.1 Actenoides hombroni | reverse complement strand
GGCTCTGAGCAACCTGCTCTAGTGGGAGGTGTCCCTGCCCATGGCAGGGGGGTTGGAGCTAGATGATCTTTAAGGTCTCTTCCAACCCTGACAATTCTATGATTCTGTTGAAAGGCTTCAATAAGGTCTCCCCAGATCCTTCTCTTCTGGAGGCCAGACAGCCCCAGCTCTCAGCCTTTCTTCAGAGGAGAGGTGTTCCAGCCCTCTAATCGCTTTTGTGGACCTCCTCTGGACACACTTCAACAAGTCCACGTCTCTCCTGTGCTGAGGTCTCCAGAGCTGGACACAGTACTCCAAGTGGAGTCACACTAGGGTACAGTAGAGGGGCAGAATCACCTCCCTTGACCTCCTGCCCACCGTTCTTTTGACGGAGCCCAGGATATATACGTTTTGTCTTCTGGGCTGCGAGCGCACGCTGCAGGCTCTGGTGCTCAAAGGAATTAGGCAAAGGGCTGTAGGTGTACTTGCATTTCAACCTGCCTTAGATGGGTGAAACCTGGAATTTAGTAAAGAATATTCTGCTATGTCACACTATTACAACTAGAGTTACTACTGGTGTTAGTTATGTGTAAGCTTTATAGACAATGTCCCATACTCTCTAATAGCTAGCTAGTAGCAGAGACGTTCTGCAGGTCTACTAAATACGTTTCAACTTGATAGTCAAATTAAATAATTGTAAAAATATAATCCTGTATCTTCATTTATCAAGAACCTAAAATTTTTACTGATTGCAGTTGTTTAGCTTTTCCAGAAATATAACAAATATGTTGGCTTGATTGTGTTTTTTATCCTGCATTCTATTTTCCCCTTGATGCACTCTTTCTTCAAAATAATTACTGTTATGTAGGTCATGGTTAAGTTACACAGAGATGGCTTTAAAACCTGGTCTCTCTAATCAGCTCAGTAACCTGGCTGGCTCGTTTCCTCTTGATGCACAACTTCTCCTGCCTTTATTAAAATGAAAAACTGTACCGTGCTGCAACTAATCATATTTGAATATGGCACTTCAGAACAACAACAGGTTTTTTTACTGTATTAAGTCAAACACTTGGTTATTTATGTCATGTGTACTGAGAAAAATGAGATTTACTACAATGAATGCACTTACCAATGCTAACACTTCTCAGTTCCTAAATCTAGTGATCTGTTGTGTAAAAAATAGTTTCACTGTATTCAGTAGAACAACAGTAACTCATACTGAATGATGCCAAAGGTTTGGTTTTATGTTTATTACAGCATACTGGCAACTTGATGCAGGTTCCCAACATAAAGATATCTTACATTTTTATCATGGAGATAGCAGGATCCTGAGAGGCACTGCAACTAGAAATAATTTCATTTGCATTGATGACCTCTGTGGTCTTCAAATACAGGTCTGATGGTCGAAGTATGTAAAATTGATTCCACTAACAATTTAGTGTCAGATGCAGATTAATAACGCTTGAGTTACCCTTTCTTTGAGCAAATCTGACCTCATTTGTATTGTTCCCTCAATGAAAAATGCAGGGAGACAGTTTTTAACCTTCTTCTTGGGTTATAGAGACACTTTGTGTCCTGGGACTCATAAAGAAACAGGAAGACTTAGTTTCAAATATTATCGCTTCTAGGTTGGTGTGTTCTGCAAAACTGACTATTTAGTTTGTTCAGGCAAAATCAGTGTACCTACAGCTTAAGATAGGGAACATATTCCCTTCCTTTAGAAGGAAATCCTACTGAGGAAACACATCTTTTAATATAAGCAGCCTAAGAAGGTCTTCTGAGTTCTATAGGCTCTGTGTCTCAAAATACGTGAGAATTTAAATGCAGGTATAGAAGGAATAAAGAGGGCTGAAACAAGGAAAATAAAACTAGACAGATCAGAGGGTTTAAAATTAAGACCTGAAAACATGTATTGGAGCCAGCAAGATGAAAGAGACATGCAAAAACTATAGGTGCAAAATGGGATGTTCTTGCTCGTAGGACTGGATGGTTTGGTAAAGGCCAAAGAAAGCCAAAATACACGTATTGTCATTCAGAGGGTTGGAATGACTAGGAGTCTGAAGAGGAAATCTCAGGTATACCTGTACCTACTGGAAAAGGTACACGTAAAGAACTCACTCAACCCAAATCTGCCTTGTGAACAAGTTGGCTGCAGCGTATTAACAAGCTCCTTCCTTACGTAAAGGCAACTTTTATTGCCAACCAATTCTGTCTTACAATACTGGTTCTTGGGGGGGGGGGGGAACACCAAAAAGCCAGGCTGATAAAAGCACCACTGTAGCACTAGACCTGTACATACAATTGCTGTGTAAGTGGAGAAGTTGGTGGGGTTTTGGGTTTGCTTGTAATAGTTTCTCATCTTGTCCTGGCTATTCATGTGACTGTTGGTTTGATTCAGGAACTGCATAGAAAGAAAATAACAAGGTAGGTGAAGATTTTTTCAGTCTTGTAAGAAAATTGCGAATACCTGATGATTATTAAATATCCTCTTATAACATGAATCAAAATTATAGTAACTTGCATTTTTCAGATTTTCTGTGAAGAAAGGCAGGAGTTATTTAGGAAAGCTAGGCAGAAAACCTGCTGCTGAGGAGTCCCAGCAAGCCAGTTTCTCTGGAGGCTGACGGTGCTTTGCTTGTGCACGCAGGCAGTTGCAGAGATGGGTTTTTGTCTGTCCTATTACCCATATAAACAGGACTTCTGTAAAAAGAAGACTTCCTGGCCTCAAACAGGTGAAAAAGGCATCGATATTCTAGCTAGATTCAACTGGTTCCCCCTGGCTCACAGGGAAGCCCAGGCTACATCCCAGCCTCCCAGCTGGAGAGCAGGCAGTGACTTGCTCGCCTGGAAACGTGACAACCAGCAGCACCACAGCTGGGGAGCCTTGGAAGGAAAGAGAGATGCTGATGAACCAGGATCTGTTCCATTCATTTCCTTGGGAGAGGATTGACTTTTTTTTTTTGCCGCTTTAGCTTACGCTGGTTCTCCAAGTGCAGTGAAGTTATACAATGAGCACTGTTTCGTGCCAGTATAAGCATATTTACATTTGGGTTGCTGCCACAGAAACTCCTTTATAGAAGGAAATCAGATCTTGTGTTTCTGTACACGCAGAAGTTTCTCTTGGCCTAAGCTCATGAAAAATACATACAGTTGCATATCGTCCATTAAAAAAAAGTAAGAGTAAAGTTCGAAATAAGGTGACTGGAGACAAAGTAGAAGTCCAAAGGGGAACATTTTAAGTGAATTCTGTAGGTTTCTAAGACAAAACACATGGGTTAGGAGAAGAATTCTGAGGGACCTTAGGCTCATATATGTGAATACGTCTGTATTTTGTCATATTCTTGTTAAGCTGTTTATTTTTTATGCCATCGTGTATTATTAATTCTATTAATTGTATTTTTTTAAAGGGATATGGCATGTGAAAATTAGCTAAAAATGAATTTAAACAGTTTGCATATCGGCAGTAGCACTAGAAGTTCAAATATTTGTGCATAAGGACTTTGCTGAGGACTGAGGAAAGAATTCTAAGAAGACTGTTTTGTGGGGAGTCCTATTTCTGAGTTTTACATTTTAATTTCCTAAAATGGTTTTTGTCTGGGTTTGGTTTGGGGTTTTTGTTTTGGGTTTTTTTTGTTGTTGTTGCTTTCTCAAAGAGCTGGCAGGGTACATGGCAGCTGTAAACCTAAGGGTAGGCTGCAAAGATTTTTCTTCCAAAGCCTTCCTTTCATGTTTAGCCAAGTAAGAGAGACAGAGTGAAATGTAAACTCGGTCTTGCCGTCTCCTCATGGCCCTCTCTCCTGGTGAGCAGCCGGAGGGGCAGAAAGGGGGCCCAAGCTGCCCCAGGCTGCCAACCACGACAGCCCGGCAGGCACTGGCTGGGAGCTGCGGCTCCCGGCTTGCTCAGAGGAGGAGGAGGAAGGTAAAGATGGGGCTTGAGGGCCCGTGATACCGTAACCCCTGAGAACAGGGCTCCACGTTGCACCCGCTCCTCCTCACTTCATCTTCCCCCTGGGACAGAAGGGAAAGGCTTTCCCTTCACTTCTCTGCCAAGTCCCTGACCTGTTCCTCTTTACTCCCTAGAAGCCGGACTGAGAACTGAGCGTGTGTTTCACCGAACTTTGTTCTGTTTGAAACGATGAACTGGAACCAGTTTTATTTCATGTGGGAAACAAGCCTTACAGAAACTCAACCTATGCACTAGGAAAGCAACTTCCTATAAAATATAACCAGATTTGAGTGAAGGTTTGTTCTTGGGAAGCTTTGTGATTAAGTGCATAGATGCTGTATCAAGTTCTGACAGTTAAATGTTGGCTAACTGGTGAGTTTGGTCATTTCGAGGTGATCTGCTGTGCTGCCACTCCTGCTTTGTTTGGGTTTGCTTGTTTCTAAAAAGCCTTTTTTTTTTTTTTTTCCAAAGTGGATTTTATACACATGGCTAATCTTGAAGTTCTTCCTCCCAGTACAACGGGATGATGCCTGGGAGAACTCCAGCTATTCCCACCGGTGCGAGGGAGATGTGAAATGATTTTTAGTAGCTGTAATAGCTTGGTGCACTTTTTCTACCAAGCAATTCTTTGGCTTGTGATTGCTGAAGGGCTGTAGGTTTTTTGGTTGGCTTGTTTGTTACTGGGACGGAAATGGATAAGCAAGCAGCTTCCTCTCGTGTACAGATGTGTTTCTGTTTGCTTCCAACCTGCCCTCTCCCCCTACGGTTCTTCCTCTGCCCTTATCCTTACTACATTTACACTGACTGCTTCCTTCATTTTGTCTGTTTACTGTGCAGGGAGCACAAAAACACACGCACACGAGATGTTTTTTCACTCTTCTATTGCAGCCATGAATTTCCCCCTCAATCCGTCGGGGCCCACAAATTCTCTAGTTGATGTCTTAGCCTTTTTCCCTATCCAGGTTTACACAGAGCATGCCAGTGGTCTTTAACATCCTGTACTGATGCAGTTAAGTGTCATCATGAAGAAAAATACTGTCTGCTTTAGCCTGAAGGTCACCGGGTTTTGTGAACAATTGCATGGATCTTGCTAATGCAATGGTTTCAGTCCCCATCCCAGAGGCAATAGAATGAACTGTGATTTACCCGTATTCACATGTAAATCACACTCATCTGTATCTCTGTTTGTACATATGGTTTTTCTTTGGTATAGAAAGAAAATTATTGAATAAGATAGTATTTAATATGTCATTTATTTCTTCGTGGGATTATTAATGGGTTTATAAAGTCATACACAAATCTAAGGACGTCCAAACAAATTGGATTGTATTAAAAGACAAAATTGTAAAAGTTAAATGTGGAATAACTTACCAAGCACTCTGTCTTCTGACCCATGAGGCAGAGTTGAAGTGCTACTTGCTGCTGAGTATTTCCTTCGTTGTGCAATCTTGAGATTGCAAGTGCAACTCCAATGTACAGTCTGAGCTGGTTGAAGACTTGAGAGGAGAGACATGTCATGGGGTAGATGTGGCAACTTATATCACCAACTTTGTTTCTCATTAAAGTTTGCCTTTTCCATAAGGGATAGCATTAAAGATGGGAAACGCTGTGCTCTAGTTGACTATAAATGTTGTGTTTGTGGTGGAAAGACTGTCTTAGCAATGCAGGTTCTTGCCGTTTGCATCATTAAGGGGGTGGCCTCCTCTGCTGAGGATACACCCTGTCCTCTCACCTAGGTCGTTGAGGAATATGTTAAATAAGACCAGACCCAGGACTGGCCCCTGGAGAACACCGCTGGCTCCAGGCCTCCAGCTCAACCCTGCACCATGGATCATGACCCTCTGAGCTCTGTCACTCAGCCAGCCCTCGGTCCACCTCCCTGTCCACTCGGGAGACAGGGTCAAAAGGGGCATGTGTCCTAGGGGAGGGCAATGCTGTATTACCTTGTGATCCTTCTTACATGCACTCAAAACCAGCACCGATGGCCTGTAGTTTTGAGGTATTATGTAGGAATCAGGTGAAGAAAACCCTAAGAAACATACCTTCAAGAGATTTATTTCCACCCCCCCAGTAATTCCTTTTAGCTGTGTTTTTAAATAAATAATTAAACTTAAAAGGTTGTTCCAGGATGGAATATCTCACCTTCAGCAATGTGAGATTTGTTTCTCAAGCTGGAAAACACCTCCCCTATGTTCTCATCTTTAGGATTCTGTACTCATGAAATAAATAAGATGAGGAAAATAATAAGAAAGTCAGTCAGAAAACATTCCTTCAAGGTCTTACAGCAATTTTTTTTATTCCAGTGCTGTGTTTTCTTGCAGCATTTCTCTGTCAGATCCCTTAGGTGGGCAGGATGCTTTCCACTTTGTTTGGGGGTTTTTTTAATGTTTAAACTTAGTACACAAGGGTTAAAGTATTATGGTTTTTTGCCTCTCTTGCGTTTAGCAACGTTGTAGCATTACTGCAAATCATAATGAAATTTAGAGGGTTGTTAAGACTGTACAGAACTGAAGGTCTTCCTACACATTTGGGTGAAATCGGTAGAATCATTGCGATATAATAATTTTATTATGTATCATTTTACATTGCAATTTTATACAGCTTCATTCATAGTCTCCCAAATAACATAATATAAATTCTATGTAATAAAAAAGCACTAGAATTTGTTAATTACTTATTTATTTCTTCTTCTTCAGGGCGTACCTCAGCTACCATGTGCCAAAGCGTTGTATAACTACGAAGGAAAAGAACCTGGAGATCTTAAATTCAGTAAAGGAGACATCATCATTTTGCGTCGGCAGGTGGATGAGAATTGGTACCACGGAGAAGTCAATGGCATCCATGGCTTTTTTCCTACCAATTTTGTGCAGATCATTAAACCTTTACCTCAACCTCCGCCTCAGTGCAAGGCACTTTATGACTTTGAAGTGAAAGACAAGGAAGCGGATAAAGACTGTTTACCATTTGCAAAGGTAAAAACAGAATAAAAGTGTTACGTTCTTCTAATAATTTCATGTTCTGTAGTCTTGCCTGCATATTCTTTTTTAATAGAGCTGCATAAATATGAAAAGGACAAGTAATTGTGCAGGTATTTCTTCTATGTTGATTAGTTTTCCCTTCCTTCTCTTCCTAAATTACATGTAATTTCTCTGAGGTTTTGTTTCTGAGAATGCAATTTTTCATAATTGCAGTAGCAATGCTCTTATTTTATGAGAAATAACCTATGTTATGAATTAAAAGTTATCTCTGCTCTAAAGAAACACACCTTTTACATTTAGGAAGCAGCATTTTTAGGATCTAGATATTAGACACAAAGTACTACTAAACTTTGTCATTCTATACTGCTGCTAATTGCCTTTTGTAAAATAGATGTTTCTGCTTAGCTTGTTTTTATTGTCATTAATTTTCTGTCTTGTGAGGCACGTGATAGAGAGTTTCAGCTGGAATCAGGGCTGTTCCTTTTTTTTTAAGTTTCTGATTCTTTAGTTTATCAAACTGCACAAAAATGTTGCACAAACAAATGTGAGCTAATCACTTTTCTGCTGTTGCCTTTTAATAACGAAAAGGACAGGTCAAATTCTGTAAAGGAAAGGCACTAACATGGGGACAGACAATGGGTATTACACCACCAAACAGCAGTACTGTTGAGGACGATTGCCATTGCCTTACATGTTTTCATTAACTTGTTGGCAAACTTTTTTTTTTTGGTTATCTGCTGCCTCGCTTGAGTAAGCATATATGCTTCCAAATATTTTAACTTGCATGTCTCAGTGTAAATGAGAACAATATTTCACGTGCACATAAGTCCTTTCATATGTAACATTCTCAAAACCATATCTAATCCAAATGCTCCTTGAAGATGTAAAAGAAATCGTATCACTTACCGGTGTTGTGAAGTACTTAGGTAGAAAAGCAACATCTAGGGGGAGTTAGGTAATGAGTCAGTTGAGAAGGAGGAAGATTGCTTGTTGATCAATGCCAGGGACTTAAAGGGGGGCTAATGAATACCATGGACTAAACACGGCAGGAAGTCTGGCACTAAGGACAGTCAGATGGCTGAGATTAGCTACGGACAGTTAGCTGAACTCTGCCAAAACAGGAAAAGGAATGACTGGAGCTGACTTCAACCCCAAAAGCAGCGCGCTCCTGTTCTGGAGTGCCTTCTGTGTGATTCTTGTCCACGTACCATCTTCCCCGATTACCTGTGCGTTATGGAGGGAAATTAAACTAGAAGCTTAATTAGAGCTGGGAGACATGATCACTGCATGTTCACACAGGATGATGTTCTGACTGTAATTCGCCGCGTGGATGAAAACTGGGCAGAAGGAATGCTGGCTGACAAGATAGGAATATTTCCAATTTCATATGTTGAGGTGAGTAAAGTTAAGCCCTCGGTAAGTTTGCGTCCACTGCGTATTTCAGTTTCTAAAAGAAAAACTAGTCGGTACTGGTGATGATTCTGAAATAACCTGAGCTATAAGTAGTCAGAGACCCAAAATAATCTAAGATCTGTGTGATTAGTTGGGGAAAGTTAATAACCTCAGCAGCTGAACCAGTGATTTTTACCTATTTTCAGTGAATGGAATTGGAATGAGAGTACTTGGAGGCAGTCACTGTGTTTTCTTGCTAATACTGGAGTCACACAGTCAATCACAGACCGCATTTAACCACAAAATGAAGAGCAATTGGCAAGTCAGAGAAGTGTAGTACACTTTGCTCTGTCCTTAACAGCTGCCTCTCAAAACCAAATTTGCACAGCTAGAAAATCAAAGAGTATGAGCTGTTGTTAAGCAGGTAAAGCATTGACTTTTTCATCCAACAGAGCTGTTTATAAAATCTTTTGTATCTTCCTGCATTTTCCATATTTAATACAACAATTCACAGTTAGAGGTGGCACTTGAGGAAGTTTCCCTCAACCTTTTAAGTTTTAGGAGTCGAAAGCTATATTTTAGATACAGAAGGGCACAGGTGATTAAGAAGAGTGTGTACAGTTGCAACAGTGGTTATTAAAATTTCCATTACAGAACGTTCTAGAGGTTTGTCTTCTCCTAACAGGTATGCACTGGATACTTGGTAAGACACACTTGCACTGGCAAGATTTTATTTAAATAAATGAGGCAGAATGATAAAAGAAAAAAAGTATTTTTCACGTTACCTGTGGGATGAGAAATATGTACCTCAGGTCACAGAAGAAATGTGTAACCATGCTAAGAATCAGGTCGGGTTTTATTAATTTGATTTCTGAATGCCCTGATGTGATCAGAACTTTTTTTTTAAATGACTGTGTTCAACAAACATAAAATTTATTCTTTTTAAAAGGGAAAGTCTGTATATTCATTTTTAGAGGTAAGGATCTGTCTATCTTGGGTTAGAAAATTTCATGTGACTGAAAAAACAGCAACAAAACCAAAAGAGTTTCTACCTGTGTAGTGTAATTCTGGCTGCAGTTTAAGAAGTTTTTAGAAGCCACTTTAAGAAGTTCTTGCCCCTGGCTATTCATTCCTAGCTCCCTGCCCCTTTAGTTCAGCCAGTAAAGCTTTTTGTGGTGTTTTTAAAACTAAATCACTTAACTAAAACGCTTTCCTAGGGCTGCCACTTGGGCTAACTATTTAGCCAATAACTCTGTTTCCATCTCTACAAAAGTCTGTAAAATAGAGATATACTGATGGAAAACATGGTGTAAAAATGATACTCGGTCACAAAATGTATTTCACTGTTGATGTTTTCAGACAAATTCCATCAACTAGGAAGATGTATCTTCAGTTAACCCTTCTCAAACAGGCACAAGCACTTGTGTACACACTTGCAAAGCCCCACTAAAATTATATGGGAAATCCAGAACGGGAAATAATACTCAGTGAGATTCTTAAGATCACATAGATGGTTTTTTTCCAGTATATAATAAGCTAAAACACATGCTGTGGTGAAGAGCAGTGACATATACAGAAAACTATCAGTCTGAATTTTGAAATACTTGGTTTTTGAGTTGATGTAACTATTGTTCTGGAAAATATACAGACAAGTCTATGCAAATCATTCTTACCTGTTATTATTAAAGGCACAGAAGATGGAAGTATTTCATATTTTGGAGGTATTTTTTTAATATGATATTTTTAGTTATATTTCCCAATCCTGCAGTCATTGCCTATTTTTGTCATAATGACAGACATATCTTTCCCTTGTGTAGGTTAGTCCACTTTTTTTTTCTTGTTTTTTTTTCTTCTTTTTTTTTTTTTTTTAAATGTGAATTAGTAGCTGCATTTACTAGAGATTTCCTGAAGCCATTAACTTTAAAATGAGTATGGTCTGTGATATGTATTCTGTAGTATAGGTCTGACATTTTTGGTATTTCTTGTACGATGCAGTCACGGGATAAAATTTTAGATATGTTGAAGTCCATGAAAAACTCTATTGTATTTGAGGACAACCTTTTACCTGGGGGAACATTTTATGATTCAATGCCTTCTAGTCTGCTCTATTCTTTTACATTGCTTTCACTTATTATGTTTTTGGTAATAATAAAAGCTAAGACTGAAAATATTTTGAGAGAAGTTTTAATAGTGATTCCATTAAAAGTATAGTTTATTAACTGACTCACAAAAGGTTACGTCTTTATCCATAGATGCTGTGAAATAATTATTTCTATCTGCAAGTGAAAAATAAATGCCCCAAACATTGTGAAAACACAAATTCTATTTTCTAAAAAGTGCTAAAACCAAACAAACCCTTTAGTTTTGCTAGAGTAAGACCTGATTAACGTATCTGAATTGATAGGTGTTTAACTGGTGGAATTTCAATGTGCCTGCATTAAAACCAGGTCAGCCAGGTGCTTGCACAGTGCCAAAATAATACACAGCGAGTCTAGAAATTGTATGATTAAGTTCATAACACTTATGTCTTTCTCTGGTCCAAAAAGAAAGCTTCATCAGAGCTAAACAGATATTGTTGCAATTTTTCTATGTAGAGTTCCCTGCTGGGTACAATATATATTTCTTACAGAGACTTAAAATTTGACATTTTGATGTGGTTTAAGACTTAGTAAACACACTTCAGTCAAAATGTCAGGAGAAAATGATGACCAGCTTTTGTTTTCCCAAGTTATGTGAACAAGTGGGAAGCACCTTTGTATTAATACAGAGCACCTTTGTATTAATACAGCTCTTCTAGTTTTATTTATAAACATTCTTAGAGAAGTGTAGGGGGGGGAAAAGACCAAAATAATCTAAAAAGTTTACTACAGTTGAATTTTAAGTTCATTGTCATTTTATACAACTGCATCCATCAGTTAACATGACATTTTAATCAGTGAGAACATAAGATTTTATGTACCCAGTGTCTCAGGCTGAGGGGTTTTTTATTAGCATCTCCTCCTATACCAAGTAGTGTTCTAAGATGTACTTATTTTTTATCATCTCTGTATGTTTTAGATTGGATTTTAGTCTGGATTTCTAGCACAGTCTTTGTAACGTTGCACATGCTAGGCTAAACTTTGTCACTGTTAGATGATTTAATCTAATTTAATGTGCTTAGGGAAAAAAAATCAGCCTTTTGTAACATTACTAACTCAGAGGATAAAACCTTTTCTGGAAACTTTCTTCTGCTTTTAAACCGTTATGCGTGCCTGGAATTTAAACCAGAAAATGTATGGAAAAAGTGAATGTTGTCTATTATGCCACATTAAGTAGAATTGTTAATTTTGAGTAGAAATCCCCGCTGTATTTAAATGTGATAATCTCGATGTAAGCATTCCAATGACAACTTCTGAGCATCACAGTTTTGATTAATTTCACTAACAAAACCGGCAATACAGAACTATTTAATTGGTTGCAAAAATTAAGAGGAATGCAGCTTTTCTTGTGGTTGTGGACTGTTTGAGGTTTCTGAAATGATTCTTCTACTGGTTTGGACAAAATCTGTTTGTTCTGAAACTTTAATTACAAAGCTTCAGGATGATGCTTAGTAAAAATGATGTCGGATAAGGGCAACGTTTGCTGTAGTTCCACTTATATTTTATTCCTTTGCTTCCACATACATGTCAAAATGTTGTCTAGAAGTTGGAATGTGACTAATAATAGCGTTTGGTAATGTGGAAGAATAATTCCTTGATGTATGATGATGTAGTAAAATTGCATAAATAAAAACTTTGGATGAATGTGAATAGAAAGATTGAGGGAGAAGATGGCATTTTCACTTAATTTCAGAAACTGGAGGCATTTAAATTCTAACTATTTACATATGAGTGAAGAACACCTGAATTCATTTGTAAAATAAGTACAGTAGAGCACAACCGTAAGAGACCTTGAAATAGGCCTTGCATGGTAATCTACTTGATAATTTCTCCAGAGGGCTGCAAGCAGGTGGAAACGTTATCTGCCAGCCTCAACCCCTGCCTCTGTCTTGCCCCCATTTGGAAAGTTGTTTTGTTTTGGAGTCAAGGGGAATTGGATTTCAGGCTACCTGTTACAGCAAAAAAAAATTTTGAAATGGAAAAATCTCCATAAATGTGAATGTAGAAGTTCAAGTCAAGAAGCTTTGGTACAGGAAAGGTGAATGTGGCTGTTCAGGAAAACAACTGATATAGAAAATGTGGAAGAATTCATGGAGCGGTGTTGCTGCGGAAAGGAATGCTGTATTGAAACACTTCACAGCATTCCCATGGTCACCTTGAATGGTTGCTGCTCATTTCATTGGAGAACGCGTGCAAGTTCTGAATTTCTCTCCTTGAGGAAGAAGTAAACTGCACTCTCCAAAATATTCTGCAACTATTTCTGTCCTCAGGTTGCCTCTAAGAAAAGGCCAGTAATCGGTTCACTTTCACGTTGAGGTTCATGCTACTTGTCCTGTGCTTGCTGGCCTACAAACTCATTATGTTCCTCACATTTGATTCAGTATCGAATCAATCCCATGGGCAAGCCTTAACTCTTCTCTAATAGGTTGTTCCCTGAATATTCACTAATGAATAATCAGATTCTGCAGGCATTAATAGCTTCAGAAGGTCAACAAACATGATTAGGCATAACACATACCTTGACGTGCTTTTACTAGAGTGGTTTTGATTTTGTTTTTGATTTCTGGGTGATCCCTTAACTTTTCTGATTACTTACTTCTTGTTTTAGAGATGAGTACTGCTTTTCTTTCTCCGGCCTGTGTAATTTGTGAACAGGCTCTTTGCTAAATAAGGGAGTGGAGCAGATGAGATAAGAATAGAAGGGGTTGCAGCCATTGCATAAAACAATATGGAAGACACAGTTTCTTAAGAAGAGTATGAAAGATTTCAATCTGAGTTGGAAAAAAACCAAAGTGCTAGATACTAATGAAATTCTTCAAAAACTCTGCATCTTCTTCCTTGATGAAGGATAGAACCCTGACAGGATGAGTAGCAGAGTAGATGTTTTCTACTTGTTTCAGATTCTTCAGCATCATATAGGTGTTCTGTGATAAAAAAATAATCGTTTTCACTGGTATGTTAAAAGCATGTTTGCTCTAAATTTAAAATGTAATAAATAAACAACAATTATCTAAACAATGGGCTTGCAAGTTAACTGGAGAAATCTGTGGTTGTTTTCTGTACTACACAAGTGGTAGAAAATTATTTTGTCCACATGATCCATGTCCATTATTAGGAAGGAAAATCTAGCATCCACCTTTTTCTTAGGAATGTTTAGCCCTGTGACATTGTCATCTCCTGTCCTTTCTGTTCTCTTCAGCTGCCTTCTAAAGGACCAACAATAAAAACATTCAGGAAAAAAAAATTCTACATTCTCATTTTTGTATCTTTTTTTCACATCCCCCATTTTGCCCCTTTTCCACTGCAGTATGTTCTAGTTAGTTCTTCCAATTCAAGTATTTAATAATTTTAATTTTCCTGCTGTTACATCATAGTAGGCTTTTATGTCAATTCCTCACTGTTCCAGTAGTTCTAGTTTTGAACATTTTTTGGCTGTTTCTTCTGTATGTGGATGGAATTTCCTTCCAGATCTTATCTTTCAAAAACCCCTTGAAACCCTTTTCCCTATTAAAAGTGTTCAGGGTTGTCAGTGTAAGTCACTGTAAGTAACTGTCATTTGTGGAGGCTGCGTTTAAATCAGTGTTGATTCTATCGTGATTCACAATGTGTTATTTGGTAAAGTTTTGATGGGGTAAAATACTGCCTTAAAACTCTTCCTGAGTGTAGTAAGAATCTTAAGACTTGTAGAAAAATTGGTAAAATAAGTAGAAGAAATACTATGCTGAAGAATAGAAATAGTACTTTGACAGTAACTAATTTCACTCTTGCATCCTGGTGTTCTTCAGAAAACATTTTTCCTTATTTACTACACTTAAGCAAGTAACAGTATTCATATTTAGTGGTACGTATTAACAATAGTTATCTTACTCAGAAAACTGGTGTGGGTGTTTCTTCAGCTCATGAATAAGTGAGAGTTCTGATATTACTATTTCCAGTAGCTTTAAAATATAAATAAGATTTTCTGGAAATAAAGGGTTTATGAAAAATGTAGGGGATTTTGTTATTTGGTTGTTTTGGTTGGTTGGTTGGTTTTTCCCCAGTCTTACATAGCTTACATTTCACTGTAAGAAGAAAGTATGGTATTCCATGTTTCTTCATGGAAAGGAAGGATTTGTTTGCATTTAATATAGTACTGTAACAAAGTAGCAAATAGAAAATATCATTGTGAACAAAAATTCATTCGATGAGCTTAAAAAAAGCAAAATCCGTTTGAGTGTTCTTAGGCACAGAGATGCTGCCTCTGGATTAGAAAATTCAGAAACTGAGAAAATACTTCCACAGAATTGCTAATACAGGTTTCTTTGCTCCTTATACTACTAGCTTATGCTTCTGTAGCTACTTGTTGTCAGGCAGTGTTCTGGTGTAGCCGATACATGTTTAGGAAGCCTGGTTTTTACTACTGGCAGCGTTAAAGGTATGTGCGTAAATCCCAAGGGATACTGGGAGGAATGTCTTCAAGAGCCCACATGCAAAGGTGTGGGCTTATGTCATACAAACAAAAGAAAAAAGGCTTAAAATGATATGAATGTTCAAGAAGTTTTGTGATAGAGATGTTTATAAGGTCAAAGGGGGGCCACTCTGGCTTAGTCTGACATCTAGATAACACAAGAAGTGGATGTTGCTGAATTAATCCATGTCTGGACTAGAGCATAACGTCCTCTCTTGATTGAAATTGTACCTCTGATGGGTAGTCCACACCAGCCCAACAGTAAGTATGTTGAGTTTGTAGTGAAATACTAGTCACTCGTCATGACTAATTTATAGAGTAGGTCCATAAGTCATAGTTTTACCTTGCATAGTTTAAATTCTATTATGCATAAAGGGAAAATAGATTTTTTTTTTTTAATTATTATTATTATATTCAGGTAATTTGTATAAATCACAACAGTGCTAATGTCTGACTATCTTTTGTAGTTTAACACAGCAGCCAAACAGCTGATAGAATTGGATAAGCCCTCAGGTTCTGCTGCTGACTCTGGAGAAGGTACCTCTGGGGCATCCCACAACAATTCAACCCAAAAGCACACCGATACTAAGAAAAACACCAAAAAAAGGCACTCTTTTACCTCCCTCACCATGTCCAACAAGTCTTCACAGTCTTCTCAGAATCGCCACTCCATGGAAATCAGTCCTCCTGTCCTCATCAGCTCCAGCAACCCAACTGCAGCAGCCCGCATAAGTGAGCTGACGGGGCTTTCCTGTAGTGCCCCCTCTCAGGTAACTCACATGAAATCAAATGTGAATTATGGGGGGGGGGTTTGTTGTTTTTTTCTGACCTTGTCAGATTATTTCAAATTATTAATCATACATAATTAATATTATTGCATGCTTACACGACGTTTATCTTCCAACATGAGAGCTTTTAAGGAAAATATTTTATTATACTTCTTACACAGCGCTATCAAATACTTTTGGTCTTATAAGCTAGTTTTTTTTCTCAGATGTTAATTTCTTAATTGCCACAAAGATTTTTATTAAGATGTGGAAACTAGAAACTGGAGTGATTTAATTTCCTGTCTTTTTTTTCGAAATTGAATATAATATTGGATAGTAATGAAGTGCATGCAAGCAAAAAAATTCAACTTCAAAATTACATGAATTCCAGAAAAGTACCATATTAATCTGACTGTGATAATTAGAAGTATTTAGCTGGCTTTATTTATTTCTTAATCTCCTGTTTCTTCCAAGCTTTTAGTTACAAGGTACAGTAAACAATTGTCTGTTTCTCATAGGGATTACATGTTGGGAGAAGAGAGAGTAATGGAGGCTAAGAACTGTTGGCACCATTTTACATGATCTAGTACTGGTGGTTTTGACCATGAAACTTACAGCTGTGTCAAGAACAGCTCTTATTAAACTACTCAGAACTGACCCTGCTGTTTGTCTTTCTCCTTTGACAGGTTCATATTGGTACTACAGGGCTAATTGTGACTCCACCCCCTAGCAGCCCAGTCACAACAGGGCCTTCCTTTACCTTCCCTTCAGAAGTTACCTACCAAGCTGCTCTTGGTGTAAGTACTGCTTAAGAAAACTCAGCCTTTCCATTTCTCTTTGATCTGTACAGTCTTTTTTTTTTTTTCCCCTCGGCTTCTGATACACTGATTTGAAATTACTATTTTATGATGATTGTCTATGGGATAGACAATGATATAAATTGAACTGTAGCCAAAGCATTATTTATACAATAATGTTTGCATCCTGTCCTGCATATTTGCAGCTGTCCTCTGTCATTTCTCCATGGTAAACACAAGAAGCACACTTTCTTCCAGAACAGTGGTTCTTTTCAGTATGAGTAAGAAAGAGATTATGCTGGGGAGCAGGTTAGGGGAAACAAGATCTCTCAAAACAACCCATCAACGTGAGACCACAGCTACCAGATATTTCTGTCTTACTTAATATTATCAAAATTCTCTGAAATAGGTTTAAAGCCCCTGTTTTATTGTAATTAAATAAGATGATTTTAGTTGTGTACACACCTGTGGCAGATGAAGAACATATCTAGCACGTCTAAGCTAGGTTCTTGGGGTATGAAAACTGTTGCAAATGGCCATCTTCTAAAGGAAGGAATACACTGCAGTGCCGTTTCCTTGGGACAAGAGACATGACATTGTGTTCAAAAAGTGCAGGACTTCATTCCAAAACTAACTGAAATTCTTTATTTTGTTATGCTTGCTGTAGAGAAACTCTGAAATGTCCTGTATCATACCACACTTAGAGAGCCAGACCTTAGCTGCAGTAAAGATTGTGGATACCAGTATTCAGAGATCTTCAAGAGAACTTACTAAGCCTTTACTTTGATCATGGGAATTCTTGTTTGGAGTCCAAAAATTGTGCTTCAAATCTTGGGGGAGGCACAGTTGACTAATAAATCTCCACTTAGTTAAAAAAAAAATAATTTAAAAATCCCAAACAAACAACCCCCAAGGCTTGATCCTGTTTAAGTGTCTATTTACCCTTGGAGTCTTTAAAGCAAGTCAAACATGATGAATAGCCTTGCTGCTAAATGTGTCTGGTTATTTTTTTCAACTTTCTGCACTTGGATCATTTTACACATTTGTCTGCAAAATTGAAGGCAGAATTTTCTGTCTTTTATTATCAACATTTTGTCGTTGAAGCAGATGCTTAGGTGTGGCATGGTTGCAGCTGAGAGGCTGCATTTTGACAGCCTTCTTTAGGGATCCATGATAAGTTTTTCAGTTCTTAAAATTATGATGCTGTTGTTTTCTGAGTTCTCTCCAATACTTCCTTCTGGCATGGTACCACATTCCAGAACTGGGTACAGTACTGCATAGTCTTTTTTTCAGTGATGAAAATATCGACTCTTTTTCTTTCACCCTATTAGTCTGGTGTTTATATCTTGAGAATCTGCATCCATTCATTTGGCCTGAGTGTGCTTTTGCCCTGCCTTCCTGAGTAATGCAGGTTGGGCTGTAGCAATGCTGTGTCCTTTTGTTGTTCACAGCTCCTTCAATCTGTGGATCATCTGTGCAATCCTAACACTTAAATGTATGCTACTTTGGAACCAATTAATAATCTCCGTATACTTAGATTCATATTTTGAAGTTACAGAGCAGTTGAGGTTGGAAGGGACCCCTGGAGGTCATCTAGTCCAACCTCCCTCCTCAAGCAGGGCCATCTAGAGCCAGTTGCCCAGGACATTGTCCAGAGAGCTTTTGATTATCTCCAAGAATGGATGCTCCACAACATCTCTGGGAAACCTGTGCAAGTCGTCAGTCACCTTCACAGTGAAGCACTGTTTCCTGATACTCAGACTGAACCTCCTGTGTTTCAGTTGGTGCTTCACTGGGCACCGCTGAAAAGAGCATGACTCCATCATCCTTGTACCTTCCCTTCAGGTATTTATATACGCTGGTGAGATCCTCCTGAGCCTCCTCTAGGCTGAACAGTCACAGCTCTCTCAGCCTTTCCCTATAGAAGAGATGGTCATCTTAGTGGCCCTTCACTGGCCTCTCCAGTATGTCCATATCTCTCTTGTACTGGGGAGCCCAGAGCTGGACATTGTACTCCAGGTTCAGCCTCAGTTGGCCGAGGAGAGGGGAAGGATTCACCTCAACCTGCTCGCAAGGCTCCTTCTAATGAAACCTAGGATACCATTACCCTTCTTTGCCACCAGGGCCCATTTTTGGCTCATGTTCAACGTGGGGGCCACCAGAAAGGACCCCTAGGTCATTTTTTGGTATATAAGGTGTACATCTAATACTAGAAACAATTAGCTGCTTATATACTAATCCATGTAATCTTTTCTAGTTCTTTCATCCTGTCCTTCAGAAAATACCTGTGAGAACTGAGCAAACAAATTCCATTTTGGTATCTTTTGTGCCATTAGGCAGAACACAAGTCTAGCTAACATGTATTCTGCAAACATTGAGTAATTGATTTGATTTGTGGCCAAGATATGTTTTGGAGAGGATGGGGTAGGCAGGATTTGAAGCATAATTTCAAAAGTTCTGTCAGAAGTTGCTTTTCTTTACTCCCGGTAACAAACACTTTTGTTTGTTATTAAGAATCAGTAGTTCTTTCTTTGATGCCAACATGGAAGAGTATTTTATTTTGGTGCTGGTGCAAAGTCATTAAACCACCTCGGGTGCTTTAGTTGCAGAAGCATGTTCAAAAGCAATCTCACCATTGGTACCCACAGGAGTTAAATTACAGTGCTGCATGCAGCGTGGAGTGAAACTCCTGCCACATGATCGTCCTGTATCCTGGAGTGCTACTTTCTCTTTGTGATAACCATGTTCCTGGTTATGTTTCCAATTAGGCATATAATTCCCATTGAGAATCTGAATTATTCTCTGCCACCCTCTTTAGAAGTCAATAACCTCCTGTACATAATGTTCTGTTTCTTCTTGACTTGTTTTCAGCATGACTAAAATACAAGCTGGCAGCTCTGGCTACAGTCAGGTCGTTCCTCTGTTCTTTTATTATAGATTATATTATAAGATGATGCAGTTGATAGTCACAGACTGTGAAGTGTGTCTTTTATGTCCACTTTTCCTCTTGCTTCATAAACTCTTTAGTTTTAGAAATGTGCAGAACAGTCCTGACAGGTCAAGAGAGAAAGTGAAGCTTGTGTCTCTTTAGATGCTTCCCTTCTGAAAATACCCGCCCCTGACTTTCTGAACATCAATTTTAATTGTATGATTTAATACATCAGAAGTGGTGCCTTGGGTCCTTCTGCTTTTGTAATTTTTGCTTTAGTAAGTATGAACTTCTGCATTTTTCTGACCTTCTCCTTATAGCTTTTTCTTCATTTCTGAATATTAAGCCAAATGATAAGGGAGTTGGATTGGAACAGGGAGAGTTTAGCATGAAGATGGTTTAATTTGATCTCCTTCCTGTGAATCATTTTGATGTTTATAACATTATTTAAAGTAACTGACTGTTCTTTGAGAGCAAGCAGTTTATACAACTATTTTTACTTCATGCCAAACTCAGATTGAGGTAGAAAGAAGAAATCAGAGAGGATGAGCATGATTCCCCATCGCTGAAGAAGAGACGGATGTGCCTTTACAGTAATCCTCAATTTATGCATCTTTGCAACATTTATCTGTTCTGAATCTAGAAGCAAAAAAAAAATGCTAGTGTCTTACCTTCTGTAAGAAAGATGGCTGCTTTCTTGTTAGGGGGAGATATTTTGAGCTGTCTTGTTGGGTACCGAGTTTCTCCAAGACAGCTGAGCTCAATTCCTACTCTCAAGGAGCCTGTGAGTCTTTTATCTCTGTACATGGTATGGGATCACATTTTAGTTTGTCATGTTGCTCTTTTGGGTAATATTACAATGGTTCAAAAAATGCCCATTGTGCTAATTTTATTTTGTTCACAACCTTTTGTAGATGCTATTTGGTACCAAATGTTTTATGAAGTAAATAATTCACAGGTTTGCAGCCAAAATTGACACAAATAAGACTTGGGAATGAGAGTGCTTTTGTCAAGTGACCATATACACTCTCTGCTGCTTGTATCCCTTAAGTAAATTTTAATTTGCATTCAGAAAACCTGTGATAATTGATTTAAAGGGTTTTTATTTACAGGTTTTATTTTACAGCAGCAGTTCTTTAGCCTAGTTCTTTAGCCAACAGCATTAATTCTTGGTTTTGTGTTTTGAGGTTTGATTCTTTGAAATTGAAGAAGCTATGAACTGAGACAAACTTCTCACATCTGAGGCTTTTGACTGTGATATTATCACTTACACTGTTCTCTGGGACTTCAAACCACAACTTTGTCCTTAATCGGGGCATTAATTGGTCTGCTTTTCTTGGCCACTGGCATTTTTGAATCTTGTAGGTGTTTAGTACATTTCAAGTTCTTTATAAAATATAAATAGCAGATGTCAAATTCACTAGTTGTTGGGTGAAGATATCCACATACAGTTATGTAAGGTTCATTTACTTGGGAGGAAATTCTTGGATGTAATTTATGAGGTACCTATCTAATGGAGGAGATGTAGTTGCCATAGATTTTGCTGAAAAAACTCTTCAAGGAAGTATGTGATTTGAACCATGGTATGGGAAAAACAGACGAAATATACCACAGCAATGATAGAGTTCCATTCAAAAGCAGCAGAAGAAAATCAGAGTGTAGCAACAACAGATAATTTAACCTTCCTCTCATTCTGCCTTTACAGTCTTTGGAGAAGTTAAAAGTGCTTTGGACTGCAATTGATTTAGATTTAATATATTGACTTTGAAATGGTGTCTTGGTATGTGCACTTAACTAGCAGAAATACGTGGTCTGTATCTGGATGGTTTACATTCTTGTGCTCAACATTTCAAAAATCAAAAGAATCTCTGGTTTTTTTCTGGTCCTTTTCTCTTGCCAACACACAAAAAAAATTGCCCCTCTACATTAAAGTATATAAGGTAGGCTGAATTACTATTAATGAGGCACAAGCTGTGAGGGTTATAGTACACTGGTGACATTTAGCTCTCTTTCATGTAGTTCCAGCTAATTCAGTAGTGTAAGTCAGGAGGAGGTTTAAATAAGAACCGTTTGAGTTTTAACCAACAAAAGTTCAGCTTTTGCTGGGAAGAGGAAGCAACTGAGAGAAACGATGAGGTTTTGTATGAGAGGCCTGTTCTTGATAACATATATTTATAGTTCAGGACTTTTGTTAAAACATGAGCTTTAATTTGTTAGCCTTCAGGGGATTTTGCAAGTCAGATATTTTTTTCCTAGATCTTGTGGGAACGAAGACAGTTAATGACTTCTTTTTTTCCACTGCTGTGCTTTTTGTTATTCTTTCGGCGAGCTGATTATTGATCTTCAGTTGACTCGTATGGGAATGCAGCCTAATTGTACTTAAACTTAGTAATACGTTTCTAGTGCATGAGTATAGGTACAACTTGAAGCTTTTACGTAAAATAAGTATATGTAATATTTCATCTTCCAATTAAAAAAATAATTTATCCCTTATTTTCTCTTTTATATGCTTGAAAGTCCACATATTGTCTGAAAAGTAGTTGCAGAAACTTTCAACTTTATTCCCTCGTCTACCAAAAAAAACCCCCAACTCTTCATTATTTTTATAGGCATATTTTATTAAATCACGTGGGGTTTGTATATATTCTCTCACAGAATGTTGAATATGGTAACCATCAAAACTAGCTCGTGCTCTAGAGGTAGGTATGTTTCTCCATAGCTAGAAAAATGGTTACATGCCAGAAAACTTCTTGAAAACTTGGCTAGTGCGTTTGGACCTATTTTATCAAGTTGTAGCAGTGCAAGTTGAGGACCATTAGTCCTCTAAAGCCTGTCAGGTACTTTATTCATATTTTATGAGAGGCGTCCCTGCCCATGGAGGGGAGGTTGGATTAGATGATCTCTAAGGTCCCTTCCAGCCTAAGCCATTCTGTGATTCAGAGTTGGAAGAACTTGCGGAGTCTTTAGGAGTTTAACTGGGCTGTGGCTTACTGCAGGTTTCATTACCACACTCATAAACTACAAGGAGGGGAGCAGAACCTGAATAAAGCAGAATAAAATAGACCCGTGAAGATGCCTTTATTGCAGCTAAAGATTCAGTGCATACTGTGTGTTCAAATGAATAAAATAGAAGTATGGAATCACGGCAACCTTGATATTGTGCATTGAACAGGTTTAATTTTAAAGATTTACTGCTAATCACCTCCTAATGTGTATTTACAGGTTCTGCAATGTATAAAGGAATCTAGATGCCTAAAAAAAGACTTGAATTTCTACTCTCTGAACACGTTGCCTAAAAGTTAGATGCTCACATTTATCTAAGACATTTGTTGAAGCTAGGAGAGGAAAATAATTCCTGCTTTAAAGCAACTATAAGAGAAATGTTGATATTTCAGTATGAATTATCAGGATGCTTTAAAAAGCTTGTTGGATGGATGGGGATCTAGAATGTGAAGCAAATGCAATTGCCATTCTTGCAAATAACTGTTAGTACCAAAGCTCACGATGATGTTTTCCCAGCAGGTCATGTCTGCTTTGTGTGGATACAGGAGGCCTATTTGGTCTTAAGAAATTGTTAACGTACAATCAAAAAAAAAGTTTTCAATAGGAATAATTCAAAATACACCGTGCAATTTATATCATAACTAAGCATAAGAATTTTGACTGAAAAACTAGAAGAGTTAATCAGTTTTCTCTGGATTTGTACATTTTTAATCGTGAAGTTCTTTACTGTTAAGACTGGTTCGGAGAGGTGTCTTTTTACTGACACTTTCACCAAATGCAGTGCAGAACTAAAACTTAATTTCCTTCTGGGCTTTTGTTTAGAAAAACTGAAAGCCCACCTTTAGAAGTAGGCTGTTTGAAGGGAATTAAAATTACGTTCAATTATGTATTTTCCAAACTGATAATGTAGTGCTGGGCATTTCTGTGCTGACGTACTGGAAGAGTCAGGCAGTACTTCAGGACACGCTGTTAATTTCTCTTTTTCTTATGTAGTTTTTAAACCTGAAGTGGCACGTTTAGAGCTTTGTTTCAGCATTAAGAGGATTGCATTAAGTTGAAGATCATGTTAAAATGCAGTCAGTTTACATGTAAAACGCTGGAGGTTTTTTATTACTCTTTGTGTGTGCAGTTGTAACACAAAAAAATTATTTTTGGAAGGGGGGGGGAAGGAAAAGCTCTCCTTTTGTGAGAGACTTTTCCCAGGAGTGTCAGTACACAAGGTCCTAAAGAATTGTCTGAGGCTTTACAGAGCAGAAGGTAACAATTGCTCCATTGATTCTCAAAAGGCATAGAAGCCTGTAGGCAGGACCCCTGTAAAGGGACCGTGCCTTTTTACTGGGGTGTTTGTTAAAGATTACCCATCTCAATAATACTGAATTTCAAAAGCTAACTCTGTAAACTAGAAGAATAGGAGAAAGTGGTAACAATGGCACAGTGACTGTGGTCTCACATTGTGCTCGCTTTTGTAACCCATACATCAAAAGAAAATTTCCCCCAGAAGGGGTGGGTTTGGGTGCACTGCTGCTGAATTGTATATTATGTTTCAGCTTCGGGTTACAGAAACAATCAAGTTTTGAAGTACAGTCAGCAGCAAAATCTACCTCCTGGAAGGCTTCTGAATTTCTGTCGAGTCCTATCCTAAAGATGTTGTAATTAGAAAGAATGCTTTCCAATTTTCCTGTGCTGGAGAAATTGCTTGGCATTTGATTAATTAGCTGCCAAGACTTGCAGATTTTAAAATGGAAAAGGAGAAATACAGACAAACCTAACTCTCCAGTTATATTGTACCAGTAGGTAAAGAAGTAATGAACTCAGCTGGTTTTTTGTCATTTCCTTAGAACACCATACTCTTTTTTTTTTTTTGCAGCCGATGCAACTCATCAAACAATATTGATCATCTGTTGCTATTTTATTTTTTTTTGTTCTCATAAAATCAGAATATGAATCCCCCACTTCCACCACCACCTCTCTTGTCTGCTGCAATTATTGCATCGGCCTCTTCTGGACCTCAGTCTGCGGGTGTGGTACAAAGGCCTGCATCAGGATCAACTGACCAAATGACACATTTACGACCGCAGAGTCGTCCAAGCGTGTAAGTAAAACTGAAACTTTTCACCAGTCAGAAAAAAGGAAGGGGATCAGGAATTTCACGTGTGCTTCTGTCATGCCAGCTGGCTGTGTTCTGCTAGAGTTCCCAGCGAGACGGGCATGCAGCTCGCATGCAACAAAACATACGTGAAGGTGGTATCCCCAGACACCCTTCATGCTGAGGGTTGTTTATGTCTTCGGTAAATATAATCACCTGGTGATGTGTATGGAAAGGACTCACTTGAAAAATATCAAGTATTTATCATGCAGAAGATGAATGAATCCTTGAGTTAGTGATGTAACTCGCAAGGGGCAAATACTGGAACGAATTTATTCCATGTTTTCTGTTAGGAAAAGGCTGTTCCCACCCGGAATAACTTACGCCAAAAGACTGAAAGTGCTGCATTTCCTATTAGCATGTCATTGTCAGACTGCTTGTGTAAGTTGCAATTGAAATTTGACTGAAGATTCTACAGTTCAGTTCACCTAATTAGTGGCTGGCAATTTGGAATGAAGGCAGAAGGCTGCTTGTTAGCATTATGTCTTCACACTTGTAACACAAGCAAATGTGCGTCATCCTTCTGGGTGAAAATATTTTGTGTATTAACATGTTCTGCTACGACATCTTTCTTCTTGGAAACCTCTTTGTGTGCAGCTTGGAGAATAAGAATGATAAAAGAAAAAGTAAAATCCAGGAGTGGCTGAACCGTCTAATAGGATACGTTTGAATAATGCAAGGACCGCTTTTGTTCTGTGTCTTTATTTTTATCTTCCCACCAGGTTTCCTCCCACTCCAAAAGAGCACCCTTCTTGTATAGCAGGTGCATCTGGATTTGGGCTGTTTCTTTGGTGTCAAGCATTTTAACACTACTTCTGATGGATTATTGTGCTTAGTGCAGTTAATCAAGTTCCCATCTCATTTATTCCTATCCTCCATCTTCAAAGGGTTACTCTATATGAGAATACTAATGAAATTTGTAATGATTTAACTAAAAGGGAAGTTAATGAACACCAATTAAAGCACAGCAGTTGCTTCCCCATAGAGCTTCAGTGTGTGGCTTTGTAGATCACCCCTAAACCATGTACCTGTGAAGCCTTTTTTTTCATCAGTGTGTCCTATGTTGCCTTTAAAACCTATTTTGGACTTGCTTTCCCAGGTACCCATGTTGCCTTTAAACCATTTTTGCAGGTAATGCCATTTCCCGAGTGGACAGCAAGGAAGAAAAATCTAATGCAAGTAGGAGGAGCATACAGTTAATGCTGTCGTTACTGTGCACGAGAGACCATTTTTGATGAAAGAATGTTTTGTAAAGACCCTTTTTTACCCTTGGGGTACAAGGGGAGTGGGAAGGGTGAGCACTGGAAGTACTTTTTCAAAACAGGAGATATTCTACCCATCTGCCTTAATTGGCTGCCTCTTCTGAGAAGTATATTCTTTTTGAGAAAATGTGATTTATTAGAATGCTATTTCCCAGAGGTCTGGGTCCATAATTAGATAAACATTTTTATATATAAAGTTTAAGCAGTCTTCTTACATTCTAACTGTGGCAGAAAATAGAACACTCTGATGGTTAAAACAGTATCGCTTCTTAATGTGATCATAGGAAACTGCAATCCTATTTGAAGACTTCCCTGGGAATATTCCAGCATGAAGCTGCAGGAGCTTCAGGGTTTTGGTTTTTGCTTTATTTTGTTTTCTAAGAATGTTTTTAAGAAAAAATGCAAAATATTTCTGAACTCTCACTATGATTTCAGGTACACTGTATTATATATTAATGTTGCTTAGAAGGAAAAAAAGGGAAATTCACTTTACAAGGGAATAACTGCTGGCTACCTTACCTGTAGACTTCAAGTTCTAGTAACATATCTTTTTTTTTTTTCCCCCCACGCTGCAGTTGCACGGGGAGATTCCAATTTTGCAATTTGAAAAGTAGTTCTGATAGTGATCTTTCACTCCTAACAGAACTTCTCCCTGCTCCTCACCCCTCCAGAAAAAGAAGCTGGCATGTCACAAAGTGTAAAGAGATACTAGAAGTAGGTGCAGGCAGAGAGAAGTGGGATATGCTGGGATCTGTAGTTGGTAAAGCACCTATTTAAATTAAGTTCACTAATTGAATTAAGAAAATGGACAGTCTTCTTAGTAGTCTAGTACATTACATTAATGTGAAGTTAGAAGGATATTCTTAATGGTCATTTTTTCCCTTACTATTGCTGTAACTTCTGTTTTAATGTTACAACAATGATAGATCAACTAACACCCTTTCTAACTCAATCCCTTTCCACCATGCCTTCTCATCTCTGATTTAACTCTCTCTGCCAGCAGTGATGTGATGTTTTCTATTTTATTTTTTTTTTACTTTTATCAATTGCATCTCTTTTTGTGTGTTCTAGGTATATTGCTATCTACCCTTACACTCCTCGAAAAGAAGATGAACTGGAACTGCGGAAGGGAGAAATGTTCTTGGTGTTTGAACGCTGTCAAGACGGCTGGTTCAAGGGCACTTCCATGCACACAAGCAAGATTGGTGTTTTCCCTGGAAATTACGTGGCTCCAGTTACGAGGTATAGTTTTATACAAGTGTCTAAATAGCTTATCTAGTTTCAAGACAAAAATGACTCTGTTCTTGTATTTAACACTAAAACGAGATAATAGAAGAACTGTGGATTTCAGTAGCTAGCTAATTTTTCAGTTGTGTTCTAGTGTTTGCTTTTCATTTTGGCAGGACAGTGACAAGTGCATCGCAAACAAAAGTTCCCATGTCTACCGCCGGCCAAACGGGACGAGTGGTAACTATGGTCAGCCCTTCTTCTGCTGGGGGAACATCTCAGAAGCTCCAGGGGAATGGTGTGGCAGTGAACTCCAGCACAGTACCCACAGCTGTGGTTTCTGCAGCGCACATCCAAACTAGCCCCCAAACCAAGGTCCTTATGCACGTGACGGGACAAATGACAGTCAGCCAGGCTCGCAATGCTGTTAGAACAGGTAAAAAAAAAAAATGATAAAAAAAGAGCTTTTTTACGTGTGGTAGACAAACTGTAGGGTCTGTCTGGACAAGTGGCTGGAGTCAAGGTATGTGTAAATATGTGTTGGGGTTTGGGTTTGGGTTTTTTGAGGGATTTATGTTGGTTTTTAGTGTTGAATGCTTTCTGAAATTACAATATATCTCTGAATTGTTGAGTCTTTTATTACTCTCCTGTAAGCAACAGTGCGTACGTACGTACTCCTACTGTTGGGAATTTATATGCAAGTACTTCTGGTAGATTTATTTTATTTTTTTTTTATTCCAGCAGTATCTGGCATGGGGACATTGTTGGTGTTTCCCCACTCGTATGCAATTCATAGAGTAATAAAAGTGAGAAGAACATCTGAGTCATAGCTTACTTTTTCGTGTTAACTGCATAACAGCTACAGACTGCTCTAATTTAGCCTTCGCTTTTGAATTATCTCTTAACGCCTTTGAAGACCTTTAGCATTCATTCCTTCTTTTTCAGGTCTCTGGCTCAGGGTTGGTCCTTAGGCATTCCAGTTTGTTCTCTAAACTTGACTGCAACTTCTTTCAGCTTTGACTCTGAAACACTAAGGCTATACTGGCTTCAAGATCCATACAGTCTATGTCGTAGAATTCTGTATTTCTGACAGGTATAACTCTGCTGTCTGGGGCAGGCGACATCGTAGCAAAACATGCCTTCCTGTTATTTAAACCCAGATCCAAAAAGATTGATAGCAGTGTTTTCAAGAGTTTTTGTTTACCAAATCCATGCACTCCTCTGTGGATTTGCCAGACTGGGAAAATACCACACAACCGGAGCCTAATCTGTTCCAGTTGCTCCTAGGGCCTCAAAAGAAAAGGAAAAAAAACCACCCAAAAACCAACACAACAAAAAACCCCTCCATTTCAAGCTGTCCCAGTGTTCCCTCTTTCAGCCTTGAATTTGGGACTAAGATCTCTTGTGACAAAGATTTTTTTTTTTTAATAACATGATTCTTATTTGCAAGCAGAAGAAAAAGCAAAAGATGCAAGTGGCACTATCTGTTATCGCCTTGAGGTTGATTGTTTCTTACGGTCTCAAGATCCATGAATCAGTCCATGCCCTCTTCAGAGACATGCAGCTCCTAGATCACGCTGTGCATGTTCAGAGGGCAGCACCAGATTAGCTTTTGGAGGTAGGATAGGTACATAGGTCTTTAGATATTTTGTTTCTTTAATTAGCCCCCTCTTCCTCCAGCCTGATCTTAGGCTGGAACAGATGTGATAGTCCTCTGTAACAACTTTACCTTTGAATAAAAATAACCAGCTGCTATTTGTAACTGGTAAGAGAAACTAAGTAAAGCGTTTGTACTTTCATGCCTTTCAGACATAGGTGGTTTCTACTCTAAACCCTTCTTTTGAGCTGCCTAGAAGCTTGCAAGTGACAGCAAAAAAAGGAGAAAGCTCCTGTGGGCTCCAGAGGCCTTTCTGTCCCTGCATCTCTACACTGCTGTCAAGATGAATAAGCTCTTACAGTTCCACTGAGCTGGAAAACATGACAACATACTTCTCGCCAACTTTTCAGGTCCAAAACGGAAAAATCAAAGGGGCAGCACTCACTTCACAGAGAAGCTAACTTCAGGTCGTGGTGTAAAGGTGGACTGTGTAGTCACAAATACAGATCTGTCCCTTGTAAGGGCCTGAGAACTGAAGTAATAATGGCTGCTTTATGTTCACAAGTTACAGAGAACTTTGTAGTCAGCATCATCTTGAGCTTTCCCTAGCACATTTGCTTTTGTGTTAACTCTCTTGATGAGGCTTCATAGATCAGTGCTGCATTTTGCAGGGCTGTTCTGCTGTTTTAGTTTAGCTCAGGATTTTGAGGACTTTCCTTCAAATCACCTTAGTGAGATAGTGCTTGACACCACCCGCTCTGAAGGGATATGCATTCTTTAATTGAAAGGAACTGGGAAGAAAATGTATGTTCTGCCTAAATCATTAAAGTCTGAACTGTATGAAGATAGGGTGACTTGAAGCATTTTTACTACAGATTCCATCAGGGGTAAGAAAACCAAACCAGAAAGCTATTCCATGTTTATACTCCATTGATTGCATGTAAGTGTAGACATATCTTGAAGAATAGCATCTATTTGTAAGAAAAACGAAATTGTCTCGTGAATAAAAGGCAGAATTAATAATTGTGCAGCAAATCTTGCTCCACTCACCTTCTTTTTTGAAGTGTTCATGGTACTCTGAGCTTAGGAAGGGTCTGGTACAGGGGAAGAGGTTATGTATCCAAAGAATAGACATAGCATTTAGTGGTGCCTTCTTTTTAAGAAGGAATTTATGGGGTTGTTTTTATTTTAGAGATTGTAATTGGGTATAATACTGTAGGATTGTTATATCAAATTTGTGAACTTTGTCACTCTTCTCTAATAGGTTGTTGATGCATTTTAACCAAATTATGAGTGGAATTTGTAGAGAGCAGAATAAAGAGAGCAAGTGCCGGACACTTGATTGCAGAATATCACTTATAACAAGGCCAAAACTCTTACTGGTATCTGAAAAATTAGAATGAATGGATACCTCGGAGATGTACATGCACCAATCTAGAGGGATGACCCCTCTTTGGATGCTAAGTTTCAGAGTATTTGAAGGAAGGAGGCTGTGCAGCACTAGGATGCTGCATTTTACCTCACGTCATTTGGTTAAGATGTCTGCACTTCATACCACCCTGTGGTGCAGAGATACCCAAGCTCTCTTTGAAATGATCCAAAAGCACAAATGGTTGACCATATAACTGCAATAGCAACGTTGCTGTCTGGAAAGGATAAATTAGTTCATGCAGAGCTCTGTGCTTTGCAGCTAGGCTGCAGCTCAGGTTAGTATATTCAGCCCTGTGCTCTTCTACAACTTTCAGTGTAGATGTTCCTCTTGTTTCACAGGGATATGAGTAAATCCACTTCTATATTTAAACATCCCAAGAGACAATAGCTTACATTTTCAGAGAAACCACTCATAGCAGTAATTGCCACTGTACTTATTGTTTGAAAGACCCACTAAATCTGTTGTGGATTTTGTGAATAGCTTAGGGAAAACAATCCAATTATATTTTTAGCAGCTTCTATAAGGAGTGCTTCTTCCTACTTTTTTTTTTTTTATGTGCCCTGACAACTACCCAGCATATTAAAAAGAACAAACAAGGTCCAGGCAGCATTTAGCTAGCTCTTGTGGACTAAGATGTAATCTTTACATCTCTGTCTGTATGTAAGGCATTTTATTTAGCAGCTTGGATTTCTCCACGTAGTTACAGTGCTGTTATTCTTCTTTTGAACACCGGTGCAAGTAGGGTAGCATGTGCTGCTACTTTATTCCGGTGAGATAAATTTGATGCTGTGTAAGATGTCACCAGAGTAATATAAATAGAAGTTACAAAGGTAGGAAGGAAGCTTCTCATGACTGATTTGCTTTAACACAGTGAGTGTACCTCACTTTGTGTGTGTGTGGTGAAAGATGAACTCTCTCCCGTTTTATTCTTTTGCTCTAGTTGCCGCACACAGTCAAGAGAGACCTACAGCAGCAGTCACACCCATACAAGCACAGAGTCCAACATGCCTTATTCCTGCAGCTGTGATCATTCCACACCACTCCGTTGCCTCCCAGCAGCTCCAGCCCCAGCTTCCAAATACTGCTGCTTACGTCACGGCTGTGAATGTGAACCGCTCGACCATCCCACTGGCATGTGCAGCAGCTTCTTTGAATTCTCCCAACATTGCTGCTGCATCTTTGGAGGGAGATATTAGTGGGAGAACTGTAAACACTCACCCTGGAGCTCCTGCATCTCCAGAGAGTGCTTTAGCAGCTGGTGGAAACGCTGCTGTCAGTAAAGCAGACAAGGATGGCAAGGTGGGTAGAGAATAAAATCATTCCATTGAATTCTCTGATTTTCTTCATGCAAGAGATCTATAATTTTTTTGCTTACATTTACTGAATAGCAGCACTGTAAGGTTTTTAAGACTGAGCCTGAAACTCAGGCAGACATTTTGTGATTATAGCTATGGGCAAATTTATTCTTGGCCTAACGTGAATAAAATACAAAACAGACCTGGAAGAAGGGTTAAAATAGGGTAGCAGCTTCATGCCTGAAGCAAGAAAAACAAAAGGTTGAATAGATAAAGTTCAGAAGAGCCATTAGTTTGACTGTTGGAATTTTAAGTATTTTGTTTTTCTTCACCTGCAGTCAGTTTCCTGAATACTTTAGAAAGGTGTATGATTAGCAAATGTTATCAGTAAGGATCTGTAAACTAATAAGCCTGTAATGCAAAAAAAAAACCAACAAAAAAACCCTGAAATGAAAACTAAACAAACAAACACATGAACTTTTAGGAACATAAGTTCCATCTAATAAAATTAACATAATATTTAGTGAATGTCAGTGTTCTTTTAGGCTGTCTTCCTTGGTAAGCAGACACACTATGAAAAACATGTCACTAGCAATGTTTATTGGACAAAGAATAGAAAGCACGGAACTCTGTCTTTTCTAAATGCAGATCAGTAGAGTCTGTAATGACTCTGCTTTCCTTCCTTCCATTTGAAGCATTTTCCTCTGTGTCTGGACTCATTCTCAATGTCCAACAAGCCATGTGATTATGTTACATTGTAGGCAGGAACATTCCTCCAACTTTCCAACTTGTTTTACAGTTGTGGTGTAGTTAGATTTTAATTTTTTTTTCTCCTTTTGACAACTTTCTTTTCACCTCAAATGGTTTAGACTTGACCTTACTCTACCCTTCACCCACATGCACTCCTTAATAAAGTTTATGAAGGTTTTAATCATAGGCTGTACAGTAATCTCACTCACTTTTTAATTATTTTTGTTGATTATGGTTGAAAGGTTGTACCTAGAAATTCATTTTGAAATTACTTTAGCCATGGGCACTGAACTTGGACCGAGGGACCCTTAGGCAGGGCTTTTAGAAAACTTATTTATAGTTTAAGGTTGCTAACGTATTTGGACTATGCTAATTTCTTTGAGTTTCTTTTTTTCTTTCCCATTTGCTGGACAGCAGTTCTGAGCTGAAATAGCTTTAAGTTATTGGAGACTTAGAAGAAAGGCAGAGGATTTTTCATTCGCAGTTCACCAATTCCACTGCATCCAAAGCTATAATAAAAATCTCACATTGCTCGTGCTTTTCTCCTTCTGTGGTTAAAGAGCTTATTTTTGTCTCCAGGGCTTGCAATCTGGCACCTCTCGTAAGCACTAAATTCACTCAGTCAAAGGGTTGGTAAGCAGATCACTGCCACACCCCTTAAAAAAAAAGACAAGAAACACAAAAGCTACTTAAATAATTCTCTTCAGGGTAAGTAATAGTCTTCAGGGATTCCTGTCTGGACAAGCAAAAAGAATGTTTACAATTCTCCCCTCTAGCTGAGCAGCAACTCACAATACATTCCCCTTGTGGCAAATTTCTGTTAAATTATGAAGGTCTTTCCTTATGAGGGAGGATAAATAAAAGACACTTAACCTAAACAGCAGCCTCCAGGGCAGACTTTTCTCCCTGCTTGGTTTGAAATGATTCTTTTTACCTTCCTAGAAACTTCTATATTAACAAAATGTTTTACTCTTTACATTCCCATTGTGAAAATCAAAATCCTCACTCCTTTTTCTAGACAAGCTTTTGGGCCAGTGCCATTGGCTTTTAAGATAAGCCTTGACCAAGTGAAAGGACTTAGCCAGTTACCTTCTAAATGACTTACTAAAATTCTAAAGAGAAAAAAAGTAATTGTCTTTCTCTTTTAAAATATTCATCATTATCTTTAGTAGTGGTTTGTACTATCTCAAGTATCTCTCTATCATTTGCTGAATGCTCTCCAATCGTAATGGCATCTGCCAGAAGGAAGTGCTCAGCTCTTCGCGCTTTTGTTCTAAAATAAGGCACTGCTTTTGGTTCACAGAAAGAAAAAAAAGGGTTGCTGAAACTGCTTTCTGGAGCATCCGCTAAACGCAAGCCCCGGTTGTCACCTCCGGCCTCGCCAACGCTGGAGGCTGAGCAAGCAGCCGCAGAGTTAGGCCTGCAAGGTGCTGTTGGACCAGAGCTTCTGTCAACGACCGGTCACGGCAAAGCTGGATCCTGTCCCACCGACAGCGAGGTTTCTGGGCTGGCGCAGGAGACGTCGCATCGCAAGCAGAGTCCCCTGGATTCCTCCGCGCCAATCGCGCCCCCGCCTCGGCAGCCTTGCTCGTCCCTGGGCCCGGGCCTGAATGAATCCAGGCCTCTCGTCTGTGAAAGGTAAACTCTCCCTCTGCAGCTAGACTCGGGCAAACCAAGAAAAAAATGCACTCTCTGGTACTTGCTGTGTGTATTAGAACCGCTTTCAAAATGCTGAGATTTTATAGCAAGGTGAAACTGAACTTTTTTAACAATGCTTTATGTGCTTATCAGCCAACACTCATGTTCATATTTGTTTACTTTTTGTGTTACTTTGAGGTTTTGAAATGAATTGACACTGAAATACGGTGATCATAGGTTTGGTATGAGAACTGAGATAGATAAAGTAGGCCTCCTGTTTAGCAAAACACAAACACATGATGTTCTGCATTTATGAATATCAGATTATTAGCAGTGCAAAACTGCCAACCTAAATATATGGTGAATGAGATCCTTATCTATACGTGGTCTTAATATGTGATTCTTAAAATGTGATTTCTTGAGCTGCTGCCAAGATACTTCTACTACCTGAATGTGCCCCATTACTGTGCACTCTACAGCTCTAGGGCAACCTCTGTGTCCTGACAAGTGAGCCTCACAAACACATAGTTGTCTGGACTCCGAAACCCCCAGGCAGTGGCTTTAGAGTTCTGTCACTTTTCTTTTGTGTCCACCTGTTATTTTCAAATTTCCAAGTACTCAGTAGATTGCATGGACTTTGAAGGAAGTGGCAGGTTTCTGACTGTCTCTTTTTATTATTGCCTGTAGTACACAAGGAGTATGAAGAGTGTCATAGGATTTATTTTGCAGTAACTACAAGACTGTGTGGCATACTGAAAAAAAAGAAAAAGAGTTGTAACATGAACAGCTCTAGGACTGAACGGATTTCATGCTGACTGTTGTAGACTTTGTTCTGATACTATTAACTCCTGGTGTGTGGGCCTACCATTGTATTTCCAGAGGCCCATTGATCTTAACCTATATCCATGTGTTAAGAGCCAGACTGTATATAAGTTTCTACTTTATCTTATATTTTATTTCTGTCATAGCTTTAAGATTTTTTAAAAGGTTATTACTGCTTCTATGCAATTTTCTTGCAGGAAATTTTTATTTCATACTGAATTTCTGAAGCAGGTTTACACTTACAGAAAAAAAAATAAAACCTGAAAGACTTTTAAGAATATCATAATGTATTTTCACATTATCCTAAGTCTTGTTTGGCACAGTAATATGTTTTTATGCTTTGAATGTGCAAATAATACCAAATTCACTCTGGCATGACCAGTGGATATTTGTGTAAAGCTATTTGAATCCTCGTAAAAAGTAGTTTTTTCACTTCCATGATGGACTTTCTTTTTTTCTCAGAACTGCTGTCAGAAAATTATGGTGTACACTTATATTGATCTAGTAATAACATACACTCAAACATGCTTTTGAATATATCTCTGTATCCTTAGGATTATTTAAGTGATAATTGCTACCAGAGAAGTGCTACCACAAGATCATTCTCCCTGGTAGCCAGGCAGAATTGTTACAGTTTGATCAATGTATTTAAATAGAATTTCATCTGGCTTCCCATTGTACTTTTCAGGGCAGGGTTACTGTTTTTCCTGCTGATGTGTTCCTGTCATGTTTCCATTTCCTTAGGCTGAATTGCTTAAAATGTGTTGCTTAATAATATTGCTTCAATTGTACTCAGTATCTTCAAAGCAATTTATTAGTACTGCTAATCTTTATTAGTCTGGAAGAAAGGGTGAGTAAGAAGCATACTGATGATGCAGTAGTATCTTTGGGGTTGAGGGGGAAAATATTCATGAGGATAAGCTCAACAAAATACTCAAGAACAGAGACATTTCCTGCTAAGATTATTCTGCTCTTATATATCACAATTCCAGCCCCAGGCTACAACCTGATTGGAAAAAGAAACAGTATCTTTCTATTCTGATTCTGGCTTTGCAGTGTGATTATTACTGTTCAAGTTTTATTTTCAAAGGCGACTAGAGGATTTAGGAGTCAGGTTCTGCTGATTATTCTGCATGAATCAAGAGCAAAAGTAGCTGGCTCAACTCTGGAAATCACTTGAAAATGTTCCTGTTTTGGCTATGTTTTTTTTTCCTCAAACTCCTTGCTGCTTTTAAGATGCAATATCAAATTTTCACTCTAATGCCACTCTTTCTCCATCCGCTACAATGGCAAGTTGTCCTAGAGAATGTCTTTCCTGTATGCTCAACAGAAAATTGGAAGTAAAAGTGAAGTTGTTTCCAGTCATACAGAAGAAATGGGTGGGCACTTGATTTGTCTGATAGCAAACAAGCTCTTTGTGACATGAATCCGCAGATGGATACTTAATACCAGTGGCCATTTCACTAAAGGAAGGGAAGATGATGACAGTCTCTTCCATCTTACTATTGCATGTCTTCTCTATAGATTCCATTCCTATATTCACTCTTCTCCTGAGAACTAGGTTGGTTGTTCATTGCAGTCCATGGTCTTTCATAAGTTCCTTGTACAGAAGGAGCAGAGAAGTCAAACAGGAATCTCAGCCAAGCCTTGCTTCCAGGTTTGAGCAGTTCGGAGGATTCCCATCTCCTCAGATTCTGCAGTGGTGTTCAGTCATTTCTTCTGCTTCTCCAGACAAGGCACAAGTTGTCTTGGGGTGTTTTGATTTCTTGTATTAATGCAGCGCTGACAAAGCCAAGGACCACTGTCTTTTCATTAAAAAGATAGACCCTACTCCCTGCAATTCCCAGGTTGATCCATGTTATGCTATGAATACACACTAATTTGGTTATCTGAAGGCTTTAGCTTTTTCCATGACAAGAGGTAAAATAATATTTCAAGCTTTTTTCATGAACTTTCTCTTTTAGGGGGAAACATTAAAATATTAAATAGCCTTAAGTTTTACAGTAAATGTACAGCACCCCACAATGCTGTTAAATTAAAGAGATGAAGTTGAACTTAAATATACGTCACTGCATATCCTAAACTGTAATATGAATCCTTCATGCAGTTACAGTGAAGGGAAGCAGTAATTTTGTCCTGTGATTAAAGTGACCCTAAGTCATTTTATCCACCACAAAATGACTGGTGTAACATCTGCTTCCAGTGGCTTCAGAGGGCAGCAGGTTTTATCACATCTGGCAGCATTTAATGCTGTTAATTAAATGCTGAGAATCAGTCTGCCTTAGATGGGATTTGATTATCTGCAGGAGTCAGGGCACCTACCCAGCAGACAGGAGAGCTGCACAACAGCAGGGCATAGGTGAGCTGAAAAATAAAAATTAAAGTTGCAGGAAAAAGAAACTAAAGCAAGAAGATTAACAGTAAGTATGAATTTAACTTGTGTAATGATAGTGATTCCATTTCTTTGTTTTCCTCAGCTAAATTTTTCTGCATGTGAGAAAATATTTTTATTCACTTGGTGATCAGGAAAACCACTGATAGTTGTCCAAAAATCAGCTACAAATAGCTAGGAAGAAAAACATTATCTTGTGTCTAGTGAAACAGAAGCAATGTAAAAAGGGAGAAACACATGAAAGATGTAATATTTTTCGTGTTACTGAAAAGTGTGCGAAGTGGCAGTATTAAAAATTGAAAGTAGAATGGAGAAATGTGAAGACATTCCACCTCCACCACCCCTCTTCTCAAAAAATGTCAAGTTCACCAAGTGAAAAAGCCCTGTTGGATACAGCCAGACACATGAATATCAGGAAAGAACTGCTGGCAAATGTAGTGGCTGCTTCTGGGAAACTAACGTACTTTTATTTCTATACTATTAATATTTTATCACTAGCTGATTAAAAAGAATTTAGATAACATTTTGAAAATTAACAAAAAATGCCATAAGAGAGTCAAAGAAAAGAGAAAGAAGAAAATGGGTACTGTGCAGCTTAGATGGGCATAAAATTAGGTAACCGCAAAAGATCTGCAAATCTGACCTTCAGTCATTGAAAACATTTGCAAATACTGAATAGGGAGATAAATAAGGAAGTGTTTTGGAAGACTCAAACATGGGGGAATGAACATGTTTTTCCAAAACATAGGGCACACTTAGTAAATGTGATTATTTTTCTCCAGGGACCTGGCAGTGAACTTTTGAGCGGAGGCATGAGCTTTTTACCCTGCCTGAAATCGGTCTTTCTGGCAGTAGGTTGTAGATGATGAAATAGGTAATGGAGAAATAGCCTTTGTTCCATAGCTGATCAAAGGTGATCTGGATAGACAGCTGTTTGAATGTGTGATGAGTCTGGAGCTGATCACATCTGTTTGGGCAAAAAAATCTGTCTGTGGCATAGAATTTGATGGCTTGTCATAACAAAAGAAGATGATGTGGTTTAAAGATGCAAAGCCTGGGATTCTTCTAATTAAACATCAAAAAATACAGTAAAATAGCATTTTAATGCCAGGAGTGTTGTGCTTTGGTGTAGGTACTTGATTTCAAGATGGATATCAGAGTAGTTGGGAAGCTAAAAGTGGACGAGAAGTACTTAATTACTGGAGGGTTGAGGGAGCTCAGAACTGTCTGGGAAGCTGACGAGAACTGTTATTTCTGCACAGGAGGGTGATCCTCTAGGGAGGGCAAAGAGAAGATGGGTTTTTTGCAAAGCTGCTGCTTAACACTCAGCAGGCAGTAGCAGAAGCAGCCAGGGAAAGAACAGACCAGTCCTACCAGTTCAGGGCAGCGCAGAGGTTACTGACAGGCAGCATTAGAAACCGAAACCAAGCGTATTTCAAGTGAAATGTTTGCAGGGCAGGATTTGACAGAATGCAAGGTAAGCAAGGCAGGTATTCTTTCTTGAAACCCTTTTTTTTTTATCTTAACAGGCTTTCATTTGGATGAAACTGGTGCTATGCCTGTGTGTTATGTAGTGCACTGGTTAATTTTCAACTCAGAAGCAACTTGTTTACTACAATAGCAGAAGTTCTTCATAGCTTTATTTCAGTTCTTTACTATCTTGTCCTGAGTAGAGGCTATCGTTTTAACTCAAGTAGTTTACAGACTTAATTAAACATAGTCTGTTACAAATGTCTGCTTCTTATGCCCTAAGTCAGCATGAAAACCCAGGTTGCCCACAGCAGAAGTTAGTGCAGGCATCTGCCGTGTTACCTAGGTTGTACAAGGAGCATTCTGAAGCTGCACACTAAAAAATGTTGTAATGGGCTTGGTAACTTCTGTGAAGCAAGAATCTAATCATTACAGTGCTCTGAAATCTGGGGATTGTCATAACTGAGACATAGTTTGTAAGTCACTAATAAATATGTGACAACTGATTAATTCTGAATGTGATCTGCTATACATATATTTACCAAGAGACTTTAATCATCTACACAATGCTGCTACTCTTTTCTGAGTATTTTTAACTATATGGACGGATTTCATTTTTGGTTTCTATGTTCAAAGCAAAAGGTACTACTATAATGTAGTATCTGTCTCTGTTTCAGTATTGCAGAATTAACTTGTATTATTGCGCGTGTATTGAGCTATAGTTGGTGCTTTATCCTTTGCTAGAAGTATCCTGTTAGTTTATGTTATCTTAATCTCTTAAAACTATAAATTGTTTTAATGTTACTAAAATATTAATCTATTAAGTAATATGTAATCTTCATGAATGCCAAGTGTTCTGATTTTAACTGGAGATTAGATTTTGTCCAACAGATGTCCTAGCACCGCATTTAACGCTCTTAACCTAATTCTACAGCCAGCCATGGCTTCTACTTGATTTCAACATGCACACATTATGGGTTGTGTAACTACAAACTGAGTTAAAGAATCTGTCAGATAACTTGATCAAGAACTTGACACAGTTGTCTACAGAGCTGCAACACTTAAATTTTAGGTTGATGTGAACCCGAACAATGGTAGATTGCGTGGTGTTTAAAAATAGAGATAGAAAAGTGTAGCTTCTTTTTAATAGGCTCATATTTGAAAAGTGACTTTTACTGTGGAAAAAAAATATACTTTTTTTCGTTTGTTTTAATCAGGTGCTTAAGAAGATTGTTAAACACTTCTTAAAAAATGTTTATTTTTAAGGTAGTCACGCACAAATTGTGCAGCTGTGTCCAAATAAGATAGCATGTGTTCTGCCCTGCGGAATTTCTAACAGAAGTTAAAATATTCTAAAGCAACAATGCAAATTGCTAGGTTTTGTTAGTAGCTTCTTTTTGTTCTTTGCTTTTCCTTAAGAGCCTTACCTGGGATGATAATATCATACTAAACACAGAGTTCTAAAATTATGCCCAGTTACTGCTGTGAGTGCTTTGATTATTGCTGAGTCACTGGTAGAGTTTGCAAATTTAGATCCAAAAACAGGTTAACAGTTTTCTCCTCTGATTTAACCATTGTATTTTTATAGGAATCTTGGTGAAAGAAACTTGGTAGGAGAGGCATACATTTACCTTAAATTCATTACATTGCTGTTGTTATTTCATGTTCAGGATATACTAAACTTTGAAGTCATTCATCCAACAGTTCTACACAGTTTCATGTTTTCAGAATATTTTTTTTAAAGCATTGGTTTTGTTTGGTTGGTGGTTGGTTTGTTTTGTTTCTTTTAAAAGCAAACAAAACAAAACCCCAAACTAAATTAAGGTGTTTTTTTCTAATCACACAGGTACAGAGTTGTGGTATCCTATCCTCCTCAGAGTGAAGCAGAACTTGAACTTAAGGAAGGTGACATTGTTTTTGTACACAAAAAACGTGAGGATGGCTGGTTCAAAGGCACTCTGCAACGAAATGGAAAAACTGGCCTTTTCCCTGGCAGCTTTGTAGAGAACATTTGAGAAGATTCATTCCAAGAGCTTCAAATCATATTGTACTGTAAAATAGCACAAATATTTTACCAGAAGAAGCACAGTCATGAATATTTTCAAATGACTGTAATGTAGACAAAAATCGACATATTTTTACAGTGTCTATAGCACAATTACACCAGCAAACAAAGAAGATGAAGGCATCTGCTGGTTTTATCACTTTGGATTCTTAAGTGTGATGTGTGCCTTGTACTGTTTGATTTATTATATAGAGGAACCTTTTTTTTTCCCCCCGAGTATGTTACATAAATGAACAATTGTTTACAAGGCTGTAACTAATTTATTCTTGGTTTTTTTAAACTTGAATTTTGTGTAATAGCTAAAATTCTTGTGACTATGATTTTAACAAATTATTAATTTATGAAAGAATAACTAAGGGGAAGCTGGATTCTCTCCTTATGAGCAAGCAATTATATCTGATAAAGAGCCTCCCATTTATCCTCTGGACTTTTTCCCCTGCTGTGTCTGACAGTGGAGTAAGTCTGTTTTATGAATTAATGTTGAGTGGTGGTGATGTGCCGTCAAATAGAATTTGCCAAGTGGGGAAAAAATGTGTATTTTGTTCTTTGGACAGAGTAAAAAAAAAAAAAAAAAAGTCAGTGGTGTTCTTGAGTCTAGTGCTACTTCTTCATAAATCACCCAGGTAGAATAACGTTTCCAGGAGGTGAAGACGTATGTGAACAACTGAATACAATTCAACCATCTCAAGGTTAGAATCATCTCAAGGTTAGGAAGGAAGACATTTAGGAGTGCCAATAACAAATTCCCTATACCTTCTGTTTATGTAACAACTTGGCTATTTGAACAAAGCTTAGCTTTGTGTGTTGGCCAGTTCTTTGGGCATTTAGCGCTAAGGATCCAACTAAATTGGAAAGAATGTTAAAGCCCAACACTTAGAATGATTATATCTTGAAAATATCTGTTTGATAAGACTGATATATAAAAATAAAATTATAAGTTGTACTTAATGTCTAAAAATGCCTAAGAAGTGTAATTTGATGTTTTCTTCTCAAAGTGATCTGCATGGCCAAGAGATGTTTTAAAATGTCTGAGCAGTAGTGGTGGTAAGTGATGCACTTGTGTTAAAGTAAAAGGCTGTATGGAACACTGTGAAAACTTTACTAACTTCTTAGCCATTGCTACTTTGGTATGTTCTGACCTTTTCGTTGTCTTGCATGTGTTACTCAATTCCTGCAGTAATATAACTGTGCATGGTTGGCATTTTCCATTCCAATTTCCTGTTGCTGGGTTATTTTGCTCTGAAAGTTTCCCAAAAGCCACTTGACCAAAACTAGTGAGCAGCTCACCTTCAGTGACAGAAGGTGTCCAGTGTTTGAATCATTAATAAAATATTTTAATGTCCTTGCAGCTGATGGATATAAAGAATGCAGCAGGCAAGAAAAGTATTGTTAGTCTTTCAGGGTTTTGTTAGAGATTTGACACTGGTGAACACACACACTACTCAGCTGGGGGTTTTTGTAGTTTTTATTGTTTGATTATAGCAGTTTAATGTTGATTTATTTTTATTTTATTTTATTTTTGTTTTTGCAAGACACTGAGCACCGTCATCTCCAGTTATATCTGATGTCATTTGGCTGTTACTCAGCACTTTACAAAGGGATGCCAGTAGTGTGGTTGTGTCGCACAGTACACAGAAACAGTGATGAGAAAGCACACAGTGATGTGTTAAATCCTTTTCTTTTCTTTTTTTTTGATGTTATACATTGAAAAATATCAAATATTAATGCAAAGGACTTCTTGCAATATCAGGTAGTATCATGATGGTCTTAATAATAAGAAAAAATATATCTATAAAAATTAT
>WUAM01000407.1:2175388-2211023 GCA_024336885.1 Actenoides hombroni | reverse complement strand
ACTTTACCTGTGCTAAAGTCAATCACACCTGGAGCTGTGTGCCTTATCTCCCACTTAGACTGTGAGTGTGTGTGTGTATGTGTGTGTATATATAATTCAGCTTTTGCATTTCTAAATATTTTTAAATAGCTTACTTGAATATTCATGTAATATATAAAGGTTTTGTGAAATTAATTTTAGTTAGAAAGAAGCTGATATCAGCTTTTGTCAGCATAAATTGGCACTAGTGTGTCATAATCTTATTTTGGAAAATTTAGTGCATTTTATATTAAAGACTACTAAAGGTTAATTTTTTTTCTATCTCTATTCTCCATATTTTAAACTAAGTGACTAAGGTACCTCTATTAATAGAATTTCATGGTGTAAGGTCAGTTAAAAATCAGCTGTTAATCCAATAGTTCTTTTAGATGGAATACATTTTTAATTGATTTTTTTTTTTTAACATTAAGTAAATGTTTGTAAAAAGGGCTTACTACATAGCAGTGCAACAATGACAAAAATGCAGTTTATCATGCTCTTTTTTTTTTTTTTTTGTGATCTTTTAGGGGTTATTTTTTGGTTTTGGCTTGGGATTAATTCAGTGTAGAAACAGACAGACCCTGTGCATTTGCTTTGTGTAATTCCATAAAAAACTTTTGTAAGGTATTTTATATCTATGTTTGAAGTCCAGTGAATGTTAAGTGTTTGATTTACTATGTTAAACTTCCAATACTAATAAATATTTTCTTAGCAACAGCTAAATCAAAATGTGTATGCAAACATTAAACATGAATTACTTGTAAAGAATTTGACAATAAAATGACCAAAACTTAATTTCAGAAGGAGGATATTTCTGCTCATAGAGAAAACGTCTTCAGAGTCCAGAATGTTAGAAGTTTGGAATGATGAATATAAAGCAAAAAATGTGGAGAGAACTGAGGATCTAGCTGATCTTTCCCATCTCCTTATTTCTGCAAGTCACTTCAGAAGAGGTAGGTTAACTTCCATCTCACTCTGATCACAAGTGATTGGTTTGCTCTTGCAACAGCCCATCAGGTGCCTACTAGCTATGAATTGCTTTCCCTAGAGGAAGAAGGGTCAGCTGTAGTGGATCTGCTGTGCCTATGTTGAGAGAGAGCCCCTAGCCCCGAGGGTGAAGCATCTACCCAAACTTTCACTGAAAGCAAAAGTGTTTGGTGGTAAGAGACTCATTTGCCCTGAACAAGTTTTCAGTGCACAGCAGTCAGTAACTGCCCAACAAGGAGATCTTCTTGATTTAAATATGGTTACAAGTCTACTATATACAGGTGGCTGCTGGGAGAATAGTAGAAAGTTAATCCTAAAAGTGTTCACAAAAATGTTTAGACTCTGCAGATGTTTCAGCTACTGCAATAAACTCCTTCAGTAGACTCCTTGTAGTTAAGACTGACCAGGACCTAGATTCTGCTAGCAGATGTTAAGTCCTCCCTGTAAAGGAGGAGTCTAAATTTCCTTAATTAAGGGGAGAGGCAACATGATTTGTAGAAATACAGAATAAAGAATATAGAAAAGCAGCTTTATTTGTTGTTCAGAATTGTGATCTGACACCAGTGTGTCCGTAGGAGAAAAGTGCACGCAAACATCATGGCTGTGGCAGTAGAAGTAAGACTATTTCTTTGGGTTGCTTTTTTTTTTTTTTTTTTTTGGTATTGCAATTATTGAGTAATTCTAATATGTGTTTAACATTTGGCTTGACAAAGGTGCCTGAAATCCTGGTCACCCTTCCTTCATTACCTCTTGCCTTATAGTAGTAATGACATAGGCTTAAAAACACAGCTTCTGAGCAATCTGGCTTTTATTCACAGGGCTGGCAAAGGGTTTTAACTGACTTTCGTTCCAGTAGCTTTAAGCAAATGTGTTTAGAGGAGTGTATTGCCTTTAATGAAACACAAGAATCCACTTGTCTAGTTAAAAAGATTTGTTTCTGGCATTACCAAAACTCCTACAGTATAGTCTTTCATGTATGTGCACCATAAACAGCCATGCCACTGGTTTCTGTAGGACATGCCAGTGCACCCATCCCCTTTGGAATTTTATCGTGAATCTGCAGTACGTGTGCTTCTCAAATCACTCTCAGATGCTCTTTCCCTGCACTTTGATAAATGGCCAATGGTAAATCTCAAGCAGGTGTGAAGGTTGACTTGAGCGAAACCAGTGTCATGATTCTTTTGAATGACTTAATCATTCATGAGCTGGCGTATTTGAAATATATATGTATAGAAACAAAAGAGCTGAAAATGGTGATGGTGGGCGGTGAGGACCTGGACATACAGACGGGGCAGGGGGGGGGAAGAAATGAGAAAGAGAAAAGGATTTTGAAGACCTGTAGATGGGACCTGAATCTTAGCTAACTTATTTGTGGTCCTACACGAGATAGATCCTTTCACAGAGTGGGACTCTACTAAGATGAACTTGAATGTCTAAGGCTGAAAATGCAGGGCTCAGTGTTTACCTTGTCTCTTAAGCTTGTGTTTGTTTGCTGCTTGTGTCTAGACCAACTGCTGTTGCTGTAGGCCTGAGCTGCATCGTTGTTCTCCTGTCAAACTGCGTCTGAAATCCCAAACTAGGCATTCGTATTCCTGAGTTACCTGAAAGGCTTGATACGATGGATGTGCTTTGAGAATATATATATCACCCTGAGTACTGAGGGAAATAAGAAAAACCAACAGGAGTTGCAGGTTTGCATCGATAAACAGGGGCAATGTCCACTTTCTATGTAGTCTATTGAGTAACATTAATATTCAAGGGCTTTCTTGGGAAATGGTATGGATGCCATGCATTCTCCTTCCACAGGGTCATCCAAATTGCTCTTCCTTTCTAAGAATCAAACTTGTTGGGAGCCTTGAAGTTAGCAGCTGCTCTTGAAAGCCTGAGGTCTCCCCTTTTTGAGCCTCAGTCTCATCATTTGCCAAACTGACAACTCCTGTTCTTTCAAGGTATGTGATATAAAACTTGTCTTGAGCGTAAAGGCTGACGGTTTTTTCTGGATTTGCAGATAGGTTTGAATGGATTAGACCTGCCTCCAAATACAGCCAACAGCTGGAACACCTAAACCCTTCCCCTAGAGAAATCACCTACAGACTGATTTCTGTGGGTGACTTAGCTGGTCCTCTTTAACAGCTGAAGAGCACTTCGATCAGAATCAGCCTGATAGAAGGATCAAAACAAAAACAAATTGGCTAAATGGAATCTGTAATGTGCAAAAGCCATTCAAAATGTAACATCATGAGCATTTCATGCATGCCTATCAAATCATAGCAATTACACTGAATAAAATGTTAGTAGATGTCAGAAATTACTATTTACCCATTCCTTCTGCTATACTTTTTCCTGTCAGCTGTATTGTTTTGCTGAAAGGAGAAGTGGCAAAATCAGTTCTTAACTGCCCTGTGTTTCCTACTCAGTGGAGTAGAGACAATTTAAACACAGTAACGTTAGCCCCAGATTTCAATTATGCACATTTATAACTAGCTTGTAAAAATTCCTCTTAGCACACGTAAATGAGTAGCACTGGGATGCACGCTGCAGCCGACTCTGGTGTCCGTGTTACGGTTCGGTTTATGTGGCGTGCAGAACCCAAAGGCCTGGTGTTTGCATCTGGTGGGCATTTAGATCAAAACCAACTCACAAGATGTGTCCAAACACTCCCTACAGTCTAATTTCAGAGGGGGGGGAACAGCCAGTACAAGAGTGTAGGAAATAGAAATGTGGCTAGCACAGCGAAAAAAATACACTTTAATTACAAAGGCAGGCAGAAAAACGTTGGGATTTTTAAATGGCTATCCAGGTGTTTTCTTGTCCCTGCTATCTTCGATGGAATGCCATTCCACAAAGCAAATGGGCTTTGATTTTCCCCTGCACAGCCCCCTTCCCAGAAAGGAAAGCAATCTAAGCCCTTAAAATATCCCGATTCTTTGGCATTAGAACACATGGTTGGACTCTCAATTACTGCGAATCAGTGCTACTTCATTGATTTCATTAAACTTTGCTGGCATACACTGAATATGCCCCCTACTGTTAAATAGTGAAAGAAAATATCTCATCTGCCCTGGAGGAACGAACGTCTGAAAGAAACTGAGCTGGATGATTTTCATATTGGAAAACTACAAAGCTTTTCGGGCTGCATTCTCCTTTTCTCAAAAAATGCTTGTCCCACTGGTATGGCTAGGGCACTAGATCAAAGATGAGGCTCTTTAGCAGCACTGTAAGAGCATGGAAGACTTGTTCGCTTTTCAATCTAACCTATAAATTTCCAGATCCGCAATTGCAGAGTAGGCTTCGGTTTGTGAACAGCTGCTAGCTCCAGAATGTTTTGTGGTTAGTTGCTGCTGTATTTTCTCATGGTACATCTGTGGATGTTTGGGAGAGAAGATGAGTCAGCATGCAGAGTGACTTTAAAGTGGTCGTTGACTTTGTTCTCCACAACAAGGGACGTGCCCTAGGTCAAATTTCTTATTTCAGCTGGCTGAACTTCTCAGTAAGCTGAAGAATGCTAGCCTAAAAACTTTACAGTTCAGAGAATTTTTCTCCACTCCTCTGGTAGGCAATCTCCCTGTGTCTTTTGAATATACACGAATAAGGGAAATCTTCTTCTTTTGCTCCTTATCAAAAGTTTACTGTCTGTCCAATTTCTTGGTTTATAGTGCACAAGTAACTATTTTCCCCTGCGTATCACTGAAATTCTTTGCATTCAACATATGTAATAATTTAAGATCTGAGCTAGACAATGCAGCTTTTTTACAAGGGTAAAACTTAACATCTTTGAAAAACAAAATAAGAGTTTTGTGGAGATCAGCCTTTTTGTGGGGTATAGGAATACATGCAAAGAGGTGTTTTGACAAAATGGGTACTCCTCCTGCCTAGGCATTCAGTATTCCTCATTACTCACACCTAATACATATTCCTTGATGCTAAACTGGTGATTTCTGCCACAGACTGCTAGACGTAATTCTCAGAAAGCTGGATTGTTTCTGTTGAGAATCTTTGCAGTAAATAGAAGAAAGCCAGCAAGAATGTGATGACCTTTGAATTCTGTCTGAAGAACCAGAGACTGGATCAGAACCAATGCTTAGTGGTGGAACTGTGCATGCCACAGCTGCATTGCTATTTGGAGGCCTGCTACGGCTGCGCTCAAGGAAATGACAGACGGTATTTCTCATTTATCCTTTTTCTTACCTAGAATGCTCCTTGATAAGGAAATCCATCTTAACCTGGTATCAAATGCAGATAAAATTTGGCCACAACTGCAAAACACAACAGTGCTCTTGTAATTTGATTTCTCAGATTTGGCAGTGTCGGGGAACACTTGGACGATCCAAGAAAAAATAAATACTAAAATATAAAATTCTGTGGGTAACATTTCTTTACTATTCTCCAGAGCACAGGATCAGCCAGGCTTGGAACATCAGTTTCTTGGTCTGGGAAAGTTGACATTTCAGCAGTGAATGTGCCAGTGGGGAACGGGTGGGAGGAGAAACAGCCCTGTCATTAAAGAGATCAGTGAAACGTGGTCTGGTCCGACCACAGCTATTTCTTTTTTTGACACTAAGCTACCCCTTAGCAAATGATGCTATTGCTCCTCTCCCACAGTAGCTCGGTCAGGTTTGTTACTGGATGTGACCACATGTTTGGATGTCTGGCAGATGAGGACCACGATGATGATGATGATGATCTGGCTGAAGAGGATCACACCAGGACTTAGCTAGCTAGCTAGTCTGTGGGGCCTCTGCGGTGATAGCTACGTTGCCAGAGCCCCCGAGTGCAGGCACGGTCGAGGCTGGTGGCAGGAGCTGCTTTCAGAGCAGCACGGCAGCCTCGGGCAGCTCAAAGCAAGCTGTGGAAGCTTGCTGCTCCCGCAGCAGTTCCATCTCTTCACAGGTCGTGCTGGTGGAAAACGATCGGTCAGTAGGATGCGTCTGTCTTTGCGCTGTAATATAGTTATGGTGGCAAACCTGTGTCGTGTGGACTCCACGTAAGCGCGTTACTGGAGAACGAGATGATGTGGGCATTTTCCCCTTCTGCTCTCTCGGTGCTTTTGCTCATCTGTGTAACAGGTTTGGGTTGTGCCTGTGCAGTGTCCCACTCTCGTAGCTGACAGCAGGGGAGCGTTCTTGCGCAGCTCTGCTTTCGTTAGCCTGCAGCCCTGGTTTCATTGAGTAATGGCTACATCCCCCGGCACGACAAGTATCTTCTGTCAAATACAGGAGCTAGTTTGGAGGAAAAATAGCTAACCTGTACTTTTGAGCTGCTTGGACTTGATCATCAGATGATGCTAGTGGAGGCTGGAACTCTTTCTGTTTGCGTGTCTGAAGGTCTGTCTGCATCTATCTGTCTTCACGATTTCTCTATTACAGTCCCGTCAAAAGCAACGTTTTTAAGGCAGTAGTATTTTTTTCAAGGCCATACACTAGATTCTGGTCAACTTCTGGTTTATGTTCTTTACCAAAAGCTTATTTGCGCCTGGCATTGGAAAAGACACAAATAGAAAGCCCATGTTCTTATAAATAAAAGTACTATTGACAAATCTACAATAGCTTTTAGCTGGCTTACGTTATCCTCCTGCTATATTTAGTAACACAATAGAATGCTTTTAGAAGATGCATTAGGTGCTGAAACAGTGTTTCCAAATACAAAAGAGATCCCTACAGCGTGAATGTAATCTCTCACTTGTAACTTTAAATTCCTTTTTTATAGCTAGAGCTGGCACGTCTAGGAGCTGATGATAATGTAGCCTGATGTTATGTCCAACCACCTCTTTCTCACATCAACCACTTAACCTCCTAGGCCTTCATTTCGTAAAGGATTAAGCGCATTGGACCCTTACTAACAAAACAAAAGCGAACAAAAAAAATGTTGTTAAGTACTTTACAGAGTGGGAATGGATTTAAACATGATCTTAAAAAGTTAAATGTGTGAAAAGGTGTTTTGCGGAATCCCAGGTGGTTTTGTCCCTCTGGACCACCTGGGAAATAAAGTAGTGTGGTTCTAGGAAAAAAAAATAATGTTACTTACAAAAAGAAGGGATTTATACTTTTCTAATCCAGCAAAAAGAGATTAAATTGACATTTCAACCCTGAAAGGGATTTCCTGAATGCTGTAGCACTAGGATAGGGGAAAGTACAGCACTTTGAAGAGAGCAGATGCTTTCTCTTCGAGGGAAGGAAATAAAATGCTAGGTGGAAGCTAGACATTGGCTCAGACGTTTGCAGTACAAGTGCATGAGCTTGGTTTTGGTGGCAAGAAGGTGACAGCTGTGGTACCTGGGAGAACTACTTCCCCAAGCTGTGAAGGAAAAGTAAGTTGAATATTCTGTGCTGGCAATTAGTGCAACAAACATTCAAAAGTGGGAGACAGGAGTGAGAGGCCTTTTTCTAAAAGAGATGTGGGAAGCTCTTTACTTCAGGATAGTATGTCCAAAGGGCTGAAGGGTGTGACACTAGCACGTATGCTTTTCTTTCTTCCTTTCTGTGCTCTTAAAAAGGAAAGCATTTGCTTTGGGATGAGATATGAGATAACCATGCTGCCTCACCTTACAGGCAAAGTAAAACTGCAAGTGAGTCAGTGAGGGGCAGCACTAATTCTGGGATTGGGACTGGTAGCAATGCTAGATAGCAGCTGCTGGAAGGACTGCAATAATCTGATAAAATCACTGTGCCTGGGAATTAAATGTCTGCCTGCTTTTAACTGAAAAATTTATGGTGAGAAGATGTGGTAGGAGAATGAAAATTAAGGCAAATGTGTAACCTATGCTTGTTAATGTCTGCAAAAAAGGCTTGCCTTTCAAATGATGCTGTAAAAAGAAATGAGGACCTGTAGCATTACATTGCATTGTCCTTCAAAGGAATATACATGGATGAATACTATGCCATTAGTATCTGTGGGGTTGTAGTTGCCATTTCTGTGTTAATGTGGGTGTTCTGAAAGAACTGAAACATGCTGTACCAGAATAAATGGACTTTATTAGAGGAAACAGAACTGAGTTTATTATAGAAAACAGATATAGATGGAGCTGTGACACAGGCTGATGATACCTTTTTTTCTTTTACCTACAAATTCTTCCAGCAACTTGTATGTGCTTTACATAATGCACACGTATGTTACACGTATAGTATTCCAAATATTCCAATCAAGTTTGGAAATACTTAGAATGCTGATACCATTAGGCAGCCTGCTGTCCTGCATGGTTTTTATTTTTGACAGAAGGAATGAACTACGAATTCACATTCTAGGCTGATGAAATGCACAAAAATGGTTGGTGTCAGTGACAGTTGTGGTTTCTTGGCTAGTATAAAGATCTCCAGATATGTGCTGCTTGTTGTGTTACCTTGAGTGGAATACCTACTGCATCCTGCCCTTTATAGCATACCCATTTTATCATCCAATGAGTCTCTGCGTGGCTGCCCTGCACATGCCAAGGGAGGCTTAGTAGGAATTGCTGCCTAGCAATGGCTCGTCTCGCGTTCACGTGGATGTGCCGGCGCAGACAGCACACGCTAATTCCACTTACATGGGGTTTCTTATCCCTCGGGGACCAGTCTGTCTTATCAAATCCAGAGTGACCCTCTTGTCAGCATAACAGATTTATTAACTTACAAGAATCTTGTTTGGAAACCTCCTGCTGTGTTGTAAAGTTCCAGATGGCAAAACACAAGAGAGCCGCAGCAAGTGTGTTTGTTTACAGCCTCGTGCCTTCCTCCTTCACTGGCAGACTCCTCTTTGCCATCAGAATTTCTGAGTGTGGCAGTGACAGAAGTCTTAGAGCAAAAAGCTTCCATCTACAGCCGAATAGTGGAGTTCAGCGCCGTGTTTATTTCCCAGTGTGTTGGGGTTTTTTTTCCTCAAATGCTTAACAAAATAGCAAGACTGAATTAGATAAAGCTATGAAGGATGTTGCAACTGGATGCAGCATTATGGCCAAAAGGGGTTAGAAAACATTTTGCAGAGTTATGCTGCTAAAAATAGATATGCATTGAGTTGAGAAAATGCAGAGAGGCTGGATAAGGTCAGTTGGCACAATATTAGCCAGTTCTTAAAATGGAGAGAAAATTTACCCACCATTAGTGCACATGTTAGTCAGGAGATGGTGTCCTGCTGTCTACTAAATGAGGCCTTACTGGTTTTTTCCTTCTTATCTGTTTGGTTATCTGTTGTTCTCCTTCCCTTCACTCCCTGGGCTATTTTCTGCAGGACTGCAGCTTGTTCTTTTCTCTTGCATCATTGTCATCAGGCAATGAACCAATGTGTCATAAGTAGAATTGCTTAACATGTATTTATCACATTGTTTATTCACATAAATTTAACAGCTTTTAAATATAAATGCACATCACCACAAAAAGAAAACAAACAACCCTCTGCTTTTGTCAAGCACTTGCTTACTCCAGCAAATGAAGGTTCTGAGTAAATAGGATAAATCTTATTTGAAAAAGTACAGGAAATACAGTTAACATCAAACCTGTTTTTTTTTTAACTTAAACACTCAGGGTTGGGTTTGGTTTTTTTTTAAACTCTCCCAATCCTCCCTAATCTATCTGTTTTTAAATTTCCCATGAAAAAAGAGCCAAGTGACTCCCCTAATAAAAGATGATGCCTTTCCAAATGGGGTTTAAGGGCTTTATCTGGTGATTCAGCCCTCTTTTTGAGGTGCAGTTCTCTTTCTACATCAAGGCCTGAAAGTGCTTCCACAGAAAAAGACAGTAACTCTGGAGCAGGAGATCTCTCCCTAGGGCTGTGTTAATAGGGGAAGTTGAAAGCCATTAGCCTCAGTTAGAGATGAGAGAACTGACATTCATAAGGGGGAAAACTGAGTCAGTTGGCAAGTCTTAAAAGAAGCTTGGATTGTGCCCTCTGAATCTCAGTTCATAGGGACATCCATCTGCTAAGAAACCTAAATAGTCTATGGCTTTATCATCTCATTCCCCTGATAGCTTTTTTTTTTCCCCCTTCTTCGTGTCACTCAGAACATAAACTTGGATCATATACTCCTGGGAACAGGAGCTGTCATCTGTCTGTATTCCCTGAAATGGCTGACGTGTTCTTGGTTGTAGGAAATCAAATTATAAACAGAAATCAACCACTTCCTTTTTCCCCCCCGGTTTGTATCGTCTATAAATACATTCTTTCTTTCTCTCTTTCTTTCTGCTTTTTTTGAAGTGGTGGGCATCATGTGATGTTAGCCTCCTTAAACACTCATACTCCAATGGATTTAATGAGCGTTTGGGAGCCAGATGGCATGCCATATTTTTTTTTCCAAACATTTTAAAGCACATGACAGACAATTCATGTTGACAGGAGCGCTTCACCGAGGTGTCTGTAAAGCAAATGTGTTACTTGTTACTATTAGAGCAGAATAATTGTTTATGAAAGGCATCCTCAAATTCAACAATGATTCAGGGAAGTAAACAGAAATGAATTCTGCTGTGTAAACACCGCACGCTCTGCAGAAATGTTACCCACTTGTATAGGTTGCCTAAAATAATTATCATCTGAGCATTTCTGCGTGATGCAGCGTGGCATTATGCAACAGCCGACGCTGAAGTCCAGATCCAGGCAATTTTGCTTGAAAATTTGCAGTCTGTTGGCAATGTGATGGAAAAGGCTATGGCTGGAGACAATAAAGATGACTTTCTTTTTCCTGTAAGATGGAAAGAGAAAACATTCATTCTCATTTTGTCTGCTAGCAAGAGAGAAAAACATCAAGGGGATAACTGCGCAGGAGGAAAAGACAAAACAATGGATTCTACTGTTCTAGTTAAGATTGGTTGGAGCTGCAGGCCCAGCTTAAAAAGTCACGCCTAGTGAACCTCTTGCTACAGAGATTTAGCTGGGAGGAGAAGACAGCTGTCTGGTTTGGGGCAAATAGCAGCATCTGTAATAAATGCTTGGCCTGCCCTTTGACATCTTCTCTTGTTTAGTAGCTAAACGGTGAAAATTAGGAGGGAAATACTAGCTTGAACCTTCCCAGAATATTCCGTGTTGCAGTCAAGTAGCTCTCTGAAAAGTTAACCCTTAGCTTTTCTTTAAAAAAGAAATGAATTCAACATGGGCAAATATACTTCCTTCCTAAATTTTGTTCACTTTTTTTTTCTGTGTAATTTTTAGCGCTCTTCAGAACTGATATTTTTGGCAAATGTATAGTTGCCTTGGCATTGCTCAGGCAATGGTATATGAGTTGTGCATCTGTTGAAGGAACTTGGAGAGGAGAAGGACAGACTGTTTCTTTTGTCAAGAAAACAGAACATGACGTGTAGAAAGTGGATAAAGAGAGGCTGAACTCTGACAGAAAAGGGAACTTGTCTGCAGCAGGCTGTGGTTAATCTACCCCTGCAATGTGCAGAATACAGTGTAGTCTGTGTGTTCAGTATACAAATGATACATAACCTGATAGAGAAGATTTAGGCAAGGGAGGATTAAACCAAAATAAGTATACTTAGAATATATATGTGAATTTTTCCTGTTCTGGAAAAAAGAAACTCAAAAACCAGGCTCCTGCAGCACCCTGCAGCTGTGTCAACCTACATCATGTGGCTTTGAATCAGGAGAGCTGTTCATCACTTTTGCATTTTCATAGTCAATATAGTCACAGTATGGTAAAACACACACCTTCTAGACTAAGCAGCTCTTTTTTCCCCTTTTGTGGGGGGGGATTTATTTAATTATCTTTTCTATAAAGCAAATACGTAGGATTCATAACAAAATTCCCTTCCAGAGTTCAGAGACAATAGCTTGTCCCACCCTGGGTTTTTGTAAGCCACCCTACTAACTGTGCAGTTGGACAGGAGTGGTTACCAGACCTCTTTGAGGGAGCTAGAAAAATGTTTGCCTTCTAGTAGAATCTCATCATAAACTGTGGTTTTGAAAAACAAAACCTATGAGGAATGATTAAAAAATAAAACTGTTGAAGTGAGGTATGCATTTTATATAATCAGACATCACTTGATCTGACATAGTCTGGCTTGAGCAATAGTTAATTCTTTCCAAGGATGCTAATCACTTCTGATAATTTCTGCAAGAAATTATCTACGGGGATAGATAAATTAAAAACTGGTGTAAGTAGTCATCTAAAAATACCTCTCCTCATCTTTAATACCCTAATTCTTACCTCATTAATCCAGTTGATTGGGTATTATTATGATTTACTACGTTACTGGGAGGCCATACAACAGTAAGGGCTTTTGTATGTCACAAGGGGATGAAGTCCTCGGCTGCTCAGTTAAGCACACGAGCAGGATGAAATGACAGCAAAGTATTTCTGCAAGGAGATGTGATATGAAACTAGATTTATTTAGGGCAATCTGATAGAGAAAACTGAATGTTAGGAATTGAGTTCCTTGAAAGCTCTCCAAGTATTGCTGTATGCGTTTCAAGCTCCAAAATGGGTAACATCTGTAAAGAATATTGCTTTTGACATTTCCTGTAATACTGGTGATGATAAAGGAGGTGAGCAGTCTGTGAGTGATTGTCGCTATCACTATCACAGTTGCCATTTATTATGGACTGTGTTCAGCACTCATTGCTGGCAAATCATCAGCTGAAGTTTTGCCAGTAAGTCAAAGTAAGTCCTTATGTTTAGGATCGCAGCTACTTGCAGTTATGGGGGGATGACTACAGGGTCCCTTGACTTGCTGCTTTCCATCGGTAAGTAGATGTGCTACATTAAGTTGGTATTCCAGTACTCAGTAAATTTGTGCCTCATTAGGGCTAACCTTGAAAGCATATTCATGGTCACATAATGAACGTATGCTAAAACAGGTGAGGCTATAAAACCAGTCTAATGCTTGTGGATATGTTTCCTCCTTCAAAGAGTTTTTGGTCTCTTTATAAATGCTACGAATTTCCAAGTAGGTATTAGGAGGGATCATGGAAGTAGTTCACTTCCACATGTCTCAGGTCTGCTATTTCCTGGGGGCTAATTGCTGTGTTTATGAAACAAAGATTTTGCTTCTGGAAGTTCTTAGAGCATCTCATGAGAAGGGAGGTGATGGACATGTCGCTTACTGTGTTTTACTATTCCTGATGTATAGGCCTTCAGCTGAATTTTCTTACCCTAATGAGTTCAATCTAAATCATTAAGTAGAGTCTATCCATCTTTATTTCCCTCTGGCCTGCTTTCTGACTTTGCTCCCTTCTCCTCGTCATCCTCTCCCAAAATCCTGCTTTCTTCCTTTTCTTCACAAAGCAAACTTTAGGACACAGTACATACAGTGTACTAAATGTAAATGTGAGTTGGTGCAGTGAATCTTCAGAAGACTGCATCGTAGGACCAAAGTGGGCAACAATGAAGACTTCTCCACATCATTTGTGGAGATTCAAAACCTGAGACTCTGATTAGTGATGTATTGGGGCAGGAAAACTGTGACCAACAGTGTGACCAGCACAACGTGGAGGAAATGTTGGCCGTTTAGAACTTTTTTTCTGTTAGTCTTAATGCTGAGAGCAGTTTTCTGTATATTTAGGAGCTAAAACTCAGCTACCTTTGGTGATAAATACTTCTGAAAAATACTTTTTCAACCATCAAGTGCAGTGACAGCTAAATCGATTTTCACAGGATAGATTTATTCTTTAAATGATTGCCTATGGATCTTACTTTGCACCTTATATAAATATATAGTGAATCGGAGTAGGGATAAGACTATGAAAGGCAGCATGGGGAAGTTAAGACTGTGTTGATACACGAAATAAAATCAAAGTAGGCATTTATAAATGGCATTTAGGTAGTTTTAAGTGCTGTTCCTGGGATTACTTATTTTCTCTATTGAGTATATTAGATACGATTAAAAATAAATCACCTCGAAGAGAACAGGAGGAGAGTTATTCAGTCATCAGTATTCAAACACTTCTGCAACACTCTTGGATGTTACTGTACCAGACTTTCTGGTGGATATTCTTAGTGCTTACAAAATATGCAATACACACACAAAAAAATATCCTTTTTGTATAAAATGGTCAGTGGAGACTGCTGGGAGTGAGAGGTGTCTTTTCTGTGGCGGTGTCAGTTTTCCAGGTGACCTTGCTGGGGAATGCTGTCTGCTCTGCGTGGTGCTCTCTGCAGTTTGGAAAGGCTGTCTGTCTAAGGGGAGCTGTAGAGAAAGCAGGGATGTTGCTCACTGGATGGCTGAGCTGTTTATTTCTTCCTTGTTCCCAGTCCTCACTGACGTGGATCTCCTGAGCTAAACACTGATCTACACTGTGTCAGCACAGTCCTTCAATGAGGAGTTGGCTGGATGGAGGGAAGCAAGAGGCCGGGGGAGGTGGTGAGATCCTAGTTTCCAACTCTTTGGTCCCAAGTCTGCTGGTAGGCAGTAGGAGTGGCCAGTGCCTGTGAGCAGACTGGAGTTGTGAACAGGGGCTGCCTGTGTGACAGATGTTTCTTGAAGATAATTGTAGAGGTGTGGGTTGTTTTCTTTTAACGCGTGAGGTGCCGCATAGCACCACTGGAAGTGAACTGTTCAATTTCAGCAACAGATGAAGCAGCAATGATACAACCTTCTCTCAGTTTCCTCCGCGTTGTGCCTGACTCCTCACCAGAAGCAGCAGCAGTTCAGTCACTGGGCTAACTTAGACGTGGGCCTCACGCCGAAGTGTGAAATCATACCAGTCATAGTGGGGAAACCTGTTTAGCCAGGAGGACACGAAAACATTAGGTCGTTTGCCAAAGCCTCTGATGGCTTTGTTTTCTCCTGGGTTTTGGCTTTCTTTTTTAGAGGAAAGACTTTTCACAGGGGCACCAGGAGCAAGTATTTTAAAAGGAAAAGGTTTGCCCACATATTTGTTGAGAAAGTACATCTAAATTGTACTAAACCACTTCATATTAGCATGATACAAGTTCACTCTTATAACACAAGAACAAGTATCACAGAGATTTTGGATAGTTTAGAAAAATGAAACAGACTGCAGTGTCATAAAAAATAAAAAAGATCATTTAAGAGCTTAAGTATGGTAATTTGGCCACTTAAATAGCTACACTGGTGTGGTTGGGAAAAGTCTGCAAAGTTGCAAAATACTGGGAGGAGAGGGGAGTGTGTTTCTGTCCGACAACTAGGTGGCTGTTTTTTCCCTCAGCAGTTCCTCTCAGGCTTTGTATCACTTGCCTGGACAGCAGAGGCCATGTCAAAGAGGTTTGAGAATTCCAATGTGTAACTTGTTAGTTGTATAACTCATATGTGTGTAGATATATGATGTGTATGTGTATAATTTGGAACTAGACCCGATTTCCCCCGATGCACATCAAAAGTGCACATCTGAAGAAAGGGGTCATTTAGACTTGGCAGGAACAGAAAGCGTCAGCAACTTCAGTGCTGAGCTGCCCAGGCAAAGCAGACAGTGATGAGGAGCCCTGACAATGGTGTTCCTCTACGGTCCAGAGAAGAGCTGGCCTAGGACGAGGCACCCGGTCCAGTTATGCCCTTTCTTTACAGAAAGACATGCATAGCAGTGTATTGACTGTGTGACCTGCCACCCTGTTATCATTTGGCCTGGCAAGAAGGAAACCTCTTAAACTCTTCCCTGGCTTAATTCTGTTCCAAGTCCACGACTCCTGTGTCCCAGATACACACCCTGATGATCATACAGACTTGCTTAACCTAGGAAGGTCAGTTTTAATATGGCTGTTAAAGCAAAATAGTTTCTTGAATGAATTGTTGATTTCAGTGGATACTTAATCCCTAAACTCTTAGATCTCTGGACAGCGATCATCTGGCTGGGGTGGTCAAATCTCTGGGGCTTACTTTTTTGTTGTTGTTCCTCTAAACTGAAAGCGCTTCAGATTGGTGGTCGTGACAGCCTCGTGGATTGTGAGAAACTGTAATCAGTGACCATGCTTCCAGTAAGACAGGAGATTTGAAAACAGGTTTCCTTATAGCTGAGTGCTCCAGACAGCAGGTTTCTGTTTAAAGTGGGACTGACCCATACATGCAGCCCATTCTCCAGTTGCTTTGTTGCAGGCCTTACACAAACCTCATCTAACGTGGTAGGTATTGCTTTCACAGCAGCATAGGGAACGGTACAAAAATGCTGCTGGACCTTGGAGCAGCATGAATCTTTCATGTGTGTCTCTTGGCAGAAATGTAAGAGACCACAGATTTGGGCAGCAGTGTGGTTCATGGTTAGTATTCAAGTTCCTATATACATCTAGCCTCAAATCCCAAACCAAGAGGAATTTGAAATGGCTGATAGAGGGAACCTCAGTCACAGAAATGGTTAGTGGCCCCTCTTTTGTGATGTCATGCTTGGATTTGCGTTTTTTGCTTTTAGATGCATTAAATATCCTTTCCTGTTTGAAGATACTGTGGTTTTTCCCTGTTAACAGAGAAATGCTTACTTGAAAGTAGTATCTCAGTCGTGTGGAAGAAGGATTGAAACATTTTAACAATAAAAATCCCTCTTAGAAAGAGAGTGGTTTTAATGCCTGAATGCATTAGGCTCCAAGAAAGACAGCTGCATCATTTTCTGTAGTGTGAACAGCTTCCAAATGTGTGTATACATGGTCACACAGAGAGCAGTGCAAGGATTATTAGCTTATAATTGCACATTAATAGTAAACCAGGCATAGTAACAGCCAGTATTGAACTAGCTGCTACAGGTCTGGACATGATGGATGGAGCAGGTCTATCAGATCAAGTTTATGTTTCAGCTACTGTCCCCCAGTAAGGGGAGGCACTCAATATGACACCAGTTTCTCTCTTGGACTCCACTAGCTCGTCTTGCTTTAATGGGAAATCAGTGTGAATGCACTGGCTCAGATGAACTCTGCTTAGTCTATCCAACCGCATGGCTTAACCAGGCACCTGGAGGAAAAAGGCTAATGTCACTTTGGCCAAGGAAGGAACACACATCCTGTTCTGAACACTCAATTAATGAAAAAGGATTGAACAGAATCTTGTCAGACCTTTCAAAACTGCTGTTTTACTTTGTCAACTATAGCACAGTTTTAAAAAAACGACAGTGAAACTCGTGCTTGCTCTGTGTCTGCAAAGTCCTGACAACAGTACAGCAAAGATCAGCTTCTCTTTAACTTTCTTACAAGGAAGGGTAAGCTCTCTGGATGAAGACACGGGTCACAGATAGGTTCAAGTCATCACTGCTAACACAGTTTTCACATACAATCCACCCGCTGCTGTCCTGATACAACATGGTGCTCATAGTTGTTCTCTCTGTAGTATACACATCTTCAGAAAACAGGCCGTATCACTAAGGACAGTTTTTTCCCCTCTGTGTTACTTTGCTTATATGCATCACTTGAAGAAAAAGCTGTCATTTTGCCCTGTGAATCCTGATCCTTACTTACACTAGAGACTGAAAGTCGTGGCCAGGAATTATCTTGAGTCACGGTCTCATCTCTCTGTGCCTTTTCTTATTCCCTTGGGAGACCTCCAGCTTTTCAGAATATGGCTTATTCCAAAATGTCATTGGCTCACAAGATCTCATTTACTCTTTTGAAAACAGAACAAGTTTGCAATATAAATATACTTGCTAAAATAAACTGATTTTGCCTAACAGCTTTTCTTAGATTTATTTTTTTCTTTTCTTACAGATGTTCATCTGTTTAGCAATGTCTAAATCTCCTTTTCCTTCTATATGTAAACAATGACCCATGGATAAAGAATCCTACACGAATAAAAGTAACATTATTAAATTCTCCACGGCTACCCTGGAAATATTTATCATATGAAATCCTGAATAACAGCCTTCAAGACAAAAGCAAGAACTGTCTAACGTTACACTCCCCCTGAGCTCTTAGAAACTTCAGCGTGCTTTTGACTCTTGTTACTTTGTGGAACTTAATAATTTTCCTCCAAAAAAGTGTACTCTTGCACACAGTTGTGATGTTTTCTTCTTACCTCTCAGGTGAAAAAATTTACCCAGCATGGGTGACTTGAGAGTCCACAGCAACCCCTCCAGCATATCCTCAGACATACATGTGAACAGCATCCCTGTTAACGTAGAGCAGTTTATATTAATTCTTGCCATGTTACTGAACAAGACCTCTCACAGGTGTTTCTGTAGTTTGGGTTTATCTACCTTTGTTTCTGACACAACTCTGGAATAGCGACGTCTCATACAAAAGCCTAGAGTTTTTTGGGCAAGGAGAGGTGAGAGAGACAAAATCCTTCTTCATCTGCTTGTACGTGTCTAGATATGAAACACCTTTACGTACACGAAGGGGGAAACAAGGACAGGACCGAGAGCTCCAGCTCAGACTAAGGCAGTTACTTCGTGCCCCGTATAAATTCTGGCACTGAGTCCCGGGGCGAGGTGAGAAGCGTAGTGCGAGGGGCTGGGATGGATGCTGCCTGGGTACCTAGATGTGCAGCGCAGTTTAAAGCTGGGAAGTGTAAAATGAAAGCAGAAGGGCTTGCCCGTACGTGAGCTCTGAGGAGAAGGGAGGTGTGCCCAGAGCCAAAACCCCTTCTGCAGGGGTGGGCTGTGGCGGTGGCCCTGCAGCAGCGGCCCTGCTTCAGCGGGTCTCCCTCTTGCCACAGTGACCGACCAAGGTGCCACGGGGGGTCTTTGTCTCGCCCAAGTCACGGCGCCCGCTCAGAGGGTGCCGCATGGGGCCCAGCGGCTCTCAGCTCCCTTTGTAGCCGAGACCAGCAATCCTGGCTTCTGGAAACAGGTGCTTTACAGCATTTCGTCATCGTGGGATGCCTGCGGTCAGTCCAGAGCTAAAGAACCATCGTCCTGGGGAGGGAAAGGGCCTCTGTAAGGAGAGCAAACCACGAGCCGCTCAGCAGCCAGAAGGCCCCTTGAAATACACATCAAGGCCAGATTTTCACCGGCCTCCCGGGTCGCACCGCCGTCCCTATTGTGGGGACGGCGGGAAGCGCGGAGCCACTCAGCTCAGGGCGTGGGGGCGGTTGGGCAAACAGACGGGCACGGCCATCCCGCCACCGTGGCACCGGCGCCGCGAGAGAACTACGCGTCCCGGCGTGCCCCGCGGCGGGCGCGCTCCCGGCCGGCGCCGCGCTCCGCTCCGCTCCGCTCTCCGTGCCGCGGGCTCCACCGTCAGCCCGATCTCCGGGAGCGGTAGCCGGAGCCAGAGCCAGAGCCGCGCTGAGGCGCCGCGCCGCTAGGCCCTGCCTCGCCCCTGCCCTCCCTCTCCGCGCCGGGCTGCACCGCTCCACCCCCGAGGAGGGGACGCAGGGTGAGCGGGGCGGGCTGTGGTTCGTTCCGTCCGCCCCGGGGGACGCGGGGCCTCGCTGCGCGCCTGCGCGCCCGCCCAATGGCGGCGGGCGGGGCGGGGTGACCGCCTATCCTCAGCCGTCAGGGGCTTCGTCGGGGAGGGTCGGAAGCGCTGCCCCTGCTCGGAGGAGGTTGGTGGCAGCCCGGAAAAGGAAAGGGGAGAAAAAGTTTCTCCGAGAGGGCAGAAGGGGTTCTCCTCGAGGGTGGGGCTGGCGCGGCGTGGGCAGCGGCTGAGGGCGCACAGGTGTGAGCGGCCCGGCCCGGCCCGGCTCGGCTCGGCTCGGCCCGGCCCGGCCCGGCCCAGCCGCCGTTTGAAAGGCGTCCGCGGTCGGCTTTGGAGCCCTGCGCCGTGAGGTGTCCGCAGGAGTGCCGCGGGAGGCTGGTGGTGAGGGGTTACAGAGCTCCCTGTGAGAGAGGCGAAGGGCCGCAGAGGTGGCATAGGCAGGCGCTTGCATGTGGCGACCTAGGAGAGCCTATTGCTCAGGATTTTGTTGTTTTTCCTACTTTTATTTGACCAGAGTGTGTAGGATTAGTACTCGTAGTGCAGTTTTATTCTCCCAAGTCACAACTCCAAAGACCCCGCGTGGCTCTTTTGTGCTAAAACACAAATTGCTGCCTTGGAAGTCGGCCTTACACTCCCCTTGTAAAGGCCTGGCTAATGCACAGGGAACTTGAACCATTCTTTCTGCAAACCATTAGGCTTTTTTCCCTTCTCAAAGAGACTGGTTACAGTAGAATGACACATTTCAAAGAAGCTGTCTCCCAGCAGGCAGCTTTTTAGGTCCTGTGTAGCCAGGCAAGTTCAGGATCATTTGAAAAATGCACATAAATCCCACAGCATTTGTAAACAGTAAAGGATGGTTCACTTGAGTTCACTTGAGAAGTTAGACAAGATGAATTCCAGAGATCCCTCCTAATCCATATTACTCCATGTCTGAAATAAATACGAGAGATGGGTATGCTCAGGGCTGGTAAGAACGAAACAAGAAGGAGGATATCCTCCTACAGCACTGCTGCAGCAAGTAGGCAAAGAACTTCTAAGTCATTGTGGTAATTCTGTAAAAGAAGAGAGAGTCATGATGGAGAAGGCAGAGCAAGACTTTTTTCCTAACAGAAAAAAAAAAATGCCAAAATATGGGTTGGTTGGTTGTACCTTTAATCTGCTGAGACGGTAAGAGCTGTCACTGGGGTGCAAGACCTCTTGATCATCGCTTGCAGACTGGCCACCCAATGCAGACTACCCAAGAGATTCGTTTTTGTGGTGAGGCAGTGGTGCCGTTTTTGTCACTGAGGAGTTGTCTTCATGCAGGACATATATTTGTACGTGCTCTGGCAAAAGGGCCGCTGCCTGAGATGCAAGTGCTTGGTCCTCTTCCTAATCCTAGGAAGCTGGTTTCAATTTGCCAGTGGAAGCAGACACGTAGGTTGGTTTCAAACCCTTGTGTTTACTTTGTTCCAGAAAAGGAGCCTCTGCTCTTTCGTACCCTATCACAGGAGACCAAAATTATTATATCGTTATATGAGTTCACGTTGCCCTTGTACACTTAACACCGTGTGGTCTTCTGGTTATCACACATCAAAAAGGGTGTGACAGACCAAAGTAAAACAAAGGTAGGATGGTGGGATTAAGAGCTTGGACTGTCTTTAGTGAGACCCAGGATGGCTTCCCTATGTATAAGCAGAGTAGCCTCTGAAGTTACGAACAGGAGGGGGAAGATATGGGGAGAATGCACATTAAGAAGGAAGTACTTTTCCACAAATCATGAAACTTACTGCTTCAGGGGAGGCAATGGAGACAAAGTATAATTGGGTTCAAAAAGGCTGTATTTAAATGTATGGAAAAGAGATTCATTACTATTGCTTGGATTCTGCCTTTGGCTCCTCAGGAAATCCCCAAACAGCTGATTGGTGTCCTGAGGTTGCAGAGTAAAGGATTATTCTGCAGAAGTACTTTTTCTTGCACTCCTTAAACACCTAAGATAGCTACTTCAGAATCATTTCGCCTTTCAGAAAGCTTTTTTTTTTTTCCTTCAAAAGCAGAAACAAGAAAGCCTAAGGCTAGGGGTAAAGTACAGTATTATGGAGTGTAATTTAGACACGAGTGTAAAATACAACAATACCAAATCACGCCCAGTAATGTTTGAGATGTGGACGTCCAATACAGGTACCGTGATGCTGACAAGAACAGTGGTTATTCTCGTGCTATGCTGGACCAGAAATTCTTGGTTTCTTTAAGATTTGTGTGTTGTTTTTGAAGATGGTCAAGGTTTGTGCCATCTTTGGAGGGTCGCGAGGAATAGGAAAAGCTGTCGCCGAATTACTGGCGAGAAGAGGCTGCCGCCTGGCGATTATTGCTAGAAATCTGGAAGCAGCCCAAACCACTGCACGTGATCTTGGCGGTAAGTGTGCTGCCCTGCAATTGTTCCTTCACTGTCCGATGCTTAGGGCACTTGTAAATGTACTAAGTTATTAAATAAACCTCATTATTTAACTGGATGAAAATAAAGTCTGAGAAATTGGAAGAAGAGCTACATCAGTACAATTTTTTGTTCTCACAGTATTCTTTGGGAAAGTTAAGTGTTACCTGTTCCACCTCCAAGGTGTGAATTCTACGAGGAAAGAAATCGTTCAGGGTCACAACAGGAAGTGGTATGAATTGAGTCATCCTTGGCTCCTGACCAAGCCAGAACTGAGACCAGTCTGTTCATACTGAACTTCTGATTTCAAAAGGCCAAAAACATCAACCAGAAAATTGTTGCATGACTAATCAGCACAGTACTTGAAAGTTGCCCTTATTTAATTCTCTGGAGATTAAATGGCTTCCTCAAGTTTTAAGTAGTTCAACATCAATTTTTGCAGTTGAGTTGATAAGTTCTGAAGAAGGCTTATGAATGGTATGCCATCTTCTCCCGTTGTTACGGTGTGCCTTTATTTCAATACAGCAGGACATCTGGCACTTAGCTGTGATGTATCCAACGAACAAGAAGTCCACAATACTTTTGAGGAGATGCAAAGGAATTTGGGTCCTATTAACTACTTGGTTAATGCAGCTGGGATCAACAGGTTAGTTATTTGTTGCAAAATTATATGTAACTCCACACGACAGCATCTTGTTGTAAGGTGTTAAGGGCCTTTACGTTTAGTAAGAGTATTGTTACTGAGTACATCTGAAAACAGTATTAAGTGTTCACCAGTGTTTTGTTCCCGATGATGGTAAAATTCTAACAGATGAGAGTTTTCACTGTAGTTTCTGCATTCTGAGTTTATGAGTTCCTCCTCTATTCCCCTTTCTTCCACTTTTCTCCCTCAAACGGTCCAAAAGAGGGGCCTCTGCAAAAGAGGCTTGGTTGCCAGAGGTGTAGAAAACTTTTTGCTTGCTACACGTCATCCCTGCAATGTCACCGTTCTGAATCCTGGAATGTGTAGAACCATATAAATCCCCATTAATATTTCATTCATCAGTCATGTTTTATAAGAAGTAAATGCGACCATTGGGGTTGTTCAGTGAGTTCTTTTGGGGTTTTTTTTTGTCTGTTTGTCAGGGATGGTTTGTTGCTGAGAACGAAGACTGAAGATATGATAGCTCAAATTCACACAAACCTTTTGGGAACAATGTTGACATGCAAAGCTGCAGTAAAAGCCATGATTCAACAGCAGGGAGGTGCTATAGTCAATGTAGGTAAGTTGCTTCTCTAATCCAGTGGAATTCTATGGCCTAGGTTCCTGGACAGTTTTAGCGGGTGTAACATGTTGAAATGTTACTTGTTACAATTGACTTCTTTGCTTTGTATTTAGACACTCTATATTTAGCATTCCCGTAGGAATGCTTATACCTTTGTGTAATTTCAGCGACTTCTAAATGTAAACCCAGCTTGTTTCAGTAATAAACACATCAGAGTTTTTTTTTTTATTGAAAAAATAATTTTCCTGTTCTTTATCAGCACTTCAAGTAGCTAAATCTACCACCTGCTAGTCATTAAATAAAATAGGTACACAGTTGGTTTCTTTTCTTTCTTTTTCTTTTTTTTCTGTGCAAGGATATTTTTTTAGAAAGCTCTTCATTTTACTCATTTACTCTCCTGGTGCCTGTTGGTCAACATAGATATATGGATTCCACAGAAATCACAGATAACAGAGGGATTTGCAGTAGGCTGTAAAGTACACTTAGTAATATACTTTTAATTCCTTTTTTTTTTTTTTGTAATCTCATTTTCCATTCCAAATTTAAAACCGAAATGATAAAGCTAGTACCAAGTTTCAAATTAGTCATTTATTCTTCTCTTTGATGTTTCTTTATTTTAGGAAGCATTGTAGGACTTAAAGGCAACTCTGGCCAGAGCGTATACAGCGCGACCAAAGCAGGATTGGTTGGGTTTTCACGCTCTCTTGCTAAAGAAGTAGCAAAAAAGCAAATTCGAGTCAACGTGGTTGCTCCAGGTTAGTTTTGGGGAAGTTCCTACAACCTTGACTGTTGCAATACATGATCATCAAGACTGCTGCGTATTTGCTGTACTCTGAGAGTAACAAGACAAATCACTATTATTTTCTTCAACTTTTGTAAGTAAATGTTTTTAATCTCTTTTCTTCTTTTCTTTTCAGTTTAAAGTATAATACATTCTTTTACAAAACCTTCAGTCTTTTTAAGGGAACACTGAGAAATTTGGAGGTGGAACTATCTGTTCCTCTATCCATTGTTACATAAAAATGTCTTTTTTTTTTCTTCATTCCTCCTTCAGAACCTGCTGTCCTTGCAGATGGAAGGATTGGAACTAATTATATGCAGCTACCCACCTCTCCTGCTAAAGAATGCTTATTTGTTATTACAGAAACATGAAAGACCATGAGGAGCTGACATGAAAGTGTCCTTGCCTATCCCTGTAGTAAAAGGAGAGAGTCTGGAAAGAAAGTTCTGTGAGGGACAAGGCTGTGCTTTCCCAAGATGATCCAGTCCAAGCAAACCACTCCCCTTAAGGAAAAATCCTTGTCTTTTCTAACTTTGCTCACTCGTATCTGCGTGCTCTGCCACTCACCCCATGCGAGTTCTGATGCCTGTCAGATCTCTACATGAAGCAATTCAGCTTGGGAACTAGGCAGGAAAAATACTTTGTATTGTTTAGGGAGCTGTTGCTCACTGGAGGGTCCGGTGCCATCATAAAGCGGCACAGTTGTACAGTAGAAAGCAAGACTGAGACTTTCCTTTCTTGGTGGCAGCTAGAAAACAGGGAAGATCAGCTCTTTCTGAAGCTGCAGCTTATGGGAAGAGAAGTGTAGCAGTGGGTAAACAATCTCAGCTAACTGAAAATTATAAATAAATGTCCTTCAAATTTTGTCAAGAAATAGTCTTCAGCTAAGTGCTGTAATAGAAATTATATAAGTGCTGTCATCAGTTCTAACATACAATGTAGAACTTGGGAAGCTGTAGAAATCGTAGCTTTAGAACTTGGAAGCTGTAGAGGTTCTTGCCAGAGATTTTATATCTGTGTTTGTATTGAAAATGTTTTGTTGAAATGACTGTATTATTTCTTTTAGAAAAGCAATACTGAATATGGTTTTGCGGCCTAATTTTAGAGTTACTTTTTTTCTCCCCCCCCCCATAGATTTCTACAGATCTCTGCATTTTTATGATATTAATGCTTCCAAAAATGGAAGACATTTTATTGCTTGGGTAAAAATTTTGTTCTTGGCTATAATATGATGTGGACTGACTTCTGAGACCTTGAAGACTGGTAGCCGGTGCTGAATCCTGGTAGATTTCACTTTGGAGGATTCCACAGAAAATATGCTAGAGAAATTTAGCAGAAGGTTCAATAACTCTTCAAACACCTCTCCTCCCTTAGGCTTTATTCGCACAGAGATGACTGCTCATCTGGAAGAAGATCAGTTGAAGAAAGCGATTCTCCTTGGAAGATTTGGAGAGCCTCATGAAGTTGCTCAGGCTGTTGTCTTTCTTCTGGAGTCCCCTTATGTTACAGGGAGTACACTAATTGTTGATGGAGGCTTGCAGCTTCTGACTTAACTACTGCCTTGAATAAGTACCCGCTTCAGTGTCCTGATGGCAACATGTAATAATTAAAGGGTGGGTGTGGAAATCAGTTGAAGATTGGTATATGTAATTGACTTGATATTCTTTAGTCAGAGGAGAAATTCAGCAGCAGTGGGTTCCAGCAGCTGTGTTCAGCTACCTGAAAGAGCGAGTTCCTTCGGTGTTACGAAATCTGTGTATGTAACAATTTGAAAAAGACCCAGGTTGTGGTATAGTGATATTTTAAATAACATGCTGATACATTTTTAAAGCAATATATTTTTATAAAGTCACGTTTTCTGATTTGGGACAGAGTGGAGATTTTATTCAAATGACCATGTTACACAAAGGTCAATAAAGTGCAGAGGCGTGCAGGTACGATTGCATCAAGTTTTTCATGGAGGGGGAAGATTGCAAACTGTAGGGTTTTTTATTCTTATCAGTCCCTACAAAGTGGCAAGGATTTTCATTTGGTGTTTGTTTGTAGCCAACACTTCAAAGCTAGGAGCTTCTGTATCTCCAGCATACCTGAACTGCCTTTAGGAGATTTAATTACCTGCAATGTGTTTTTATAAAGACAAAATCTGCTCACTTCCATTCTTGAACGTATGTACAACAGTCACACAACCCAGTAGTACTTGTACATGCATCTGGAAGGACTGTTGATTGATCACTGGAGTTTCTAATTCTGTAATATTCTGGGTCTGAACTGCAGGGTTGCAGGCCTTGCCTCATTAAAAGACTTTTCACTGGCTCAGTAGATGTTTAGAAAACATGTCTCATTTCCAGAGTGTGAGGTCATGGTGTATTGCTGTACATCTTCTTGAACACCCAGTTCAAATATGTTATGTTGATGCTCTTTAATATGTATGTATAGTCAATAAAAAAGCCATTTATTTTATTCAAAGCAGTGTTTGAAGCAGAGGAATTATTCAGCTGTAAATGATCCTGAGTGTTCTTCTATTGCTGAAAAATTACCAAAAATTTGACCTCAGGCTTTTCTATTGAGATCAAGTAATTTTTGGTGATTGATGTTTTTTATCATCACTGAAGAAAACTATGAATGTGGTTTAGGACCTTCACTTCTTAGCTGCAGTGTTCATTGCGTCATGAGCCAGATGTTGATTCAGCTTTTGAAATTACTTTCCATCTTGGCACAAACTGAAGTACAGAAAGCAGAGATCTCGCTGTTGATAACTTCGAGTCTTTAAAGGCTGAGATTTTCTTCATTTGTGCAGCTGAGACGTTTTGTCTTTGTGCCAGAAAGCAGTGCATGTTCAAGCTTCTCACAGGTATGTGTTGAGAAATAATACAAGGAATGGTTGTGTGTTCAGAGGGTTCTACAGCGGGTCGTGTTATCACTTTGGAATATAAAACACCACTGAAGGAGTCCTTCCAGGAGTCCTTATCTTACTGCTATCTCTGTGTAGAGAGAGGGTGTTATTTGCTGTGAAAGGTTATGTGTTATATGTGTCCTTGAACCAAAAATAGAATTGCTAATTATGTTTCTCTTTGATAGGAGGAATTGGCCAGAGAATAGATGAATTTTTCCCAAGGGCACTGAAGGTGAGGAAGGACAGCTGGTACTGCTGGTTTTTGCTAGGCAAGGAGTAATATGTCAGTAACTTGGCTGCTGCCAATACCTGTCCTTAGTATTTCTGACCCTAATTATTATATTCCTTCATTTTTATTGTTTGGTTTTTTTTGGTAAGAGAACTGTTAAATGTTATTAACAATATCAGTTTTAGTTTATATCTGTGATTAAAACCTGGAATAACACCCTCAGAAGAATCTCAATACGCTGCTAAGTAGTTTTTAAAAAATACTGCAGTACATCCTGTGTTTTTATTGCTGCTGTTGCTCTAGGACTAGACTGAAGTGCTGGTAGCCTTAAAGTCATGGTTTTTAAAGACCTTTTTTTCCCCTTTTCTTCAAACCGGTAAATTAGAACTGAAAACTAGTTAAAACCAGTAATACATTTCAGCATTCATACTCTGAGAAGTAAGAGCTGTTTGTCAGACTAGGGGTCTGTCTGGCTTGCTGTGATGTCTCAGACAGTGTGAGTAGTGAATGTGCAGAGTAAATAACAGATCAAGTGTGTGGTGAGATCTCCTTAGAATAGTCTTGTCCTTCCAGCAGTCTGTGATTGGTATGTTTGAATCTGCCAATTGTTAGCTCTGGTTTTGGTCCACGGGTTCTTCATTTTGGTGGGACCTTGTAAGAACCCTCTTGTGCTCTCTGTCTCTCTAGATTTTGTAAACCAATATGATATCCTGCCTGCGTCAGTTGTTTCTGTTTCACACTGAAGAGTCCTGTTTACTTTACTTGTTTCTGGAAAGCTCCTTTTTACCTTACATCATCACTGTTGTCCTTTTCCAGTTTTCCAGGGAGTGAGGAGCAGGTGGAAATGGTCACAGTATTCACTATGGATTTATCTAAAAAAGGGTGTTTTGTTTTATATTGCTTCCAAAGATATGCCTAATTGTTTTGCCTTTTCCTAACCTTCACATGCAGGTTTTCAGAAGCTATACAAGAATACTCAGTCCTTAATTAATGGGCAACTTGGAGGCCACTTCCTCAGTTAGGAAAATAATATTTAGGACTGATTTTTGTGTATTTTCCCCAGTATGAATTGTTCTCATTTATTTACAGTGAATTTAGTCTGCTGATTTTAACACCTATTTCCTCAGTGAAATGGTTCTGCATTTTTTTGTTTAATTCCTTTATCCCTTTATTACTTTGAGTAACTTAGTGTAGCTGTGGCCTTCAGAAACGGCTGTTAAATGTTTAATGGGTTTTGGCAAGAGGACGTGTCAGGTGCCTTTTAGAATTTCAAGCGCGCTCCTTAACTCTCATCTCTTTTCAGTCCTTAGAAGAACTCTGGTATGTTTATCAAACACAACTTTCTTTTGCAAAAGCAACACTAACTTCTCTCATTCTGTTTATCTGGTTGTTTTCAGTGGCTTTAGAACAATTTCTGGCAGTTTGCTATGTGCAGAAAAATATAATTAGCCTGTAGGTCCCTGCATCTCTCTGGAACCTCTTAAAAAACAAGTGATCCTTCCACCCACAAAACTCTGAAAAGCCTACTGTGACTTTTGCCAGCTTCCAGTCACTTGATACTGAGTCAGTTTTAGCTCAGAAATGTCACACTGCAGTTACTTGATTTCCTTTAGAGTTAGGGAGCGATGGCCCCCAGCCCCAGCCTTTGGCACTTCTTCCTCTACTTCTTCTTCTGCTGTTTTGCTCTGGAGGATAAAACCTCCACGAAGTTGCCCGTGCAGATACTGCTCGAGTTCCTGCATGGTACCAAAAACTGATGTAGGGTTTTGTCCAGCGTTTGGGATTTTTTTTCCTCTGTGGCCTTGCCTCCCCTGAGCACTTTGCTTTTTATTTTGATCATCTGGTTGCCTTATTCAGACACAGTTCCTAAGGTGGTATGCAGTTTGTGTGTGCTTTTGTGAATTGTTCCTCTGTGCCCTGATCTGTCTGTAAATTTTGCATGCAGGGACAGATTCCGTTTGACTGCTAAAGCTAAACTGCTGGGTTTGCAAAGCTTGACTTAAATTCTAGTAGCTTTTAGTCCATCTTGGCTTCCCCCTCCCCACAAAAACTGATTAATTGGGTGTGTGTGTTTACAGTCATCGTACTGAAGTTCAGTGAGTACAATCTTAGTGTTGTCATCAAGCACTGAATCTTACTTTTTTTGACTTGTTCTTTTGGTTTCATTTTAGCATATTTCCCTGTTTTATGTTGCTTCTTTTTTATGGAAGTCTGCAGTAGTGGACTGTTGTCTGTTAATAAACTTGGTCAGTTTTCTCACAGAAATAAAAGTTACCATCACAAAGCCAGTCTTTGAAAACAGCATTTTGACTTGAGTCTGGTATACTCCTGGGGACCATGGCCAGAGTTCGGTGCCCCTGACTGGCTGCCTGTAAAAACTATATATTTAAAAAAAAAAGAAAAGTGATCTTTACATCTTCAGTGTATCCAACCTGCTGTTAGTTGCCATCTTTCACTGCAGTTCTATTGCTGGTCTTAGAGCCCTTGGGTGTCATAGCTACTGCCATCGTCTTCATTGTCTTGGTAATAATTTTGTCTAACAACAGAGTTTAATTTACCTTGTTAGGCCATTCAATCCATATTTGATGTGATGAGTTCTTATGTTGATATCTAGTTAGATTACTTTCCTATCTATTTTTAATTAATATCTTTCTTATTTGTCTTGCTTTCATCATATCTCTGGTATGCCTGTTATGTCACTACCCTAGATGAAAAACGGGTTTGGGTTTTGTATCTTGTGTTGCTAGCATTTATGCCAAGCCGCGTATGAATGTTTGGGGTTTTTTTGCACATGGGTGTTCTCAGGTAGGACTGGGTGCTTAACTGACTTCTCAGTTGAATTTTGAAAACTTCAGTCCACTCTTTTACTGGACATACAGAGTTTCTGTGATTCCATTCCTACCAGAAGTGAGAGTATGTGCTTTTTATTCATCTGATGTTACTTAATCTGCTATATTGCTAAAAACTCTATGAAATCTTTTATTAAGTACTTTTGAACCTTATTTCTCCAGCTTATTTCTTAAAAAAAAATGTATTTGTAACTTAGAGCTTGCTGTAGAGAGCCGACTGTGTTAGTCTTCTGCTTTTGAGGCACATCCTGCCATTGCCTACCGTCGGTAGAAGGTTCTAGCGGGGACGCCCAAAATGGCGGTGACGTTCGGTTTCGTTTCACACTGCAGCTGCGAGCGTGAACTGTCAGAAGGAACAGCTTTTGCCGACTTCTTTTTCAGGGAAGAGGTGCGTGTAAAACGTGCTGCGTTCGCGTGTGGGTGCGGGGTGTGCGGTGTGCGCAGGGTGCGCGGTGGCGAGGTTGCGTCTTGGCCTCCTGAGGGCAGCCTGTGCTAAGGCATCGCTCTCCCGCTCCCGCTGCCGCTGCCTCAGGCCGCCTCTCCGCTGCGGGAGCTGGAGTTGCCCGCGTAGGTCCCAGCGCTGGTAGCTCTGCGCTACTCCTGCCGGTTTTGCAAAACCCAAATCTGTGTATCCTGCGCTATCTGGGGACGTAAGACGTGGCTGTTGAAGATGGAAAGGGTTTCAGTGTCGAGTGCAGTGAAACTTCGATAGAGAGTGGACAACTAAATCCCGGCCTTCAAAATCTCCTTATTACGTTATTATCTACAGTTAAAACATACATTGTAATTGTCCTGGTTTGCGTGAGAACGGAACTAATTCTGTTCAGTAATTTTAATTAACTGCACTGTTTGAAGTCAGCAGCCTGTTCTCACAGTGTCTGCTCCTAGCAGTGCTAACACCCCATGGTTAGAGTTACTACCAAGGGTTGGTGTGCAGACCAAGGCCACTGCTGGATCTTGTGTACCATGTTGGGGGTGCAGGAAGGTGAAAGGCTGCACCTGCAGGGAGGAGCAGACAGGACAGGGGACCCCAAACTGACCAATGAGGTATTCCAGCCCAGATACGTCATATTTGGTACAAAGCTGAGAGATCACGAGGGTCTCGCCCCTCTCTTTGCCCTCTTGGCCTGCTTTGCCAGCTTTGCTCATCTTGGCTTGAGTCCTCTTCTGCTTTCTTCCTCGGAGCACCCAAGGAGGACTCTGTCCGTTCTGCCTTCAGTCTTGATCTGTGTGTTCCTGAATCCAGTACCAGAATCCAGCTCCTGAACACAGCTCCCGTCTGCTGCTGGGCCCAGTCTAGACTGCTCCCTGTGCCTGCTCCACAGCATCAGTGGTGACGGTGATGGAATTACCATGGGAGGTAGGACTGGTTCAATACTGGGGTTTTTTTATATCTTTGTATGTATTAACTTTTATTATTATTTTCATTAAAGCTGTTCTAGTTTCCTTTTCTAATCGCTAAGTCTCTCTCCCTTATTCTCTTCCCCTCTGGGGAGGGAGGGGGCTTAACAGAGAGCATCTCTTATAGGTCTAAGGGGCTGCCCTGACCTTAAACCATGACAAAGGGAATCACAGCCCATAGGAACAAGTTTAATTTTTGCTGAAGTATCCTAAAACACTTAAGAAAAGTCAGTATAGGGCTCTTTTCTGGATCCTTGTTAAAATTAAACAAATAAACTTTCAGGAGTAGGGTGGTGATGTTGTAAAGGAATTCTCTAGGTCTGAAAAGAGTGATCCATTGATCTCTGGATTATTAGCCTAGTATCCTTCTCCCTGCTGGCCAGCTGTCCTGATCACTTCTGATAGCTTCAGAAGGGTTTCAGCTGTCAGGGGTCAGGTAGCGCTGAGCACTGGTTCAGCAACCATGAAGCATTTGAGAATTTGCACAGGACTTTTCAGTTGTCCCCTGATTGTAGGTTAATTGTATTTGAACCTAATTGGATTCATGTGCCTATGTAAATAAGGGGAGTTCCTGTTTCCTTCTGTTTCTTTCTGGGGTTAGACTTAGGGAGGGGAGGTGATGGATTTGTTGTACTTAGTAGAATGTTAATAGGTTCTTTAAACCTCGTGTGTCCTACCTAAGGAGATATTTTGTATACTCAACTTTGAACGTCAAGAGCTGGGGTTTTTGTTTATTTTTTTAGTATTTGAAGTTCAAATTTTTGATAATTTGAAGGGTGTTTTAAATAATTTATGAATTACTTAAAATGCTTAGCATTAAGGGGTTTTTTTTGTTTGTTTGTTTTTTGTTTTTTTTTTTACTTTCAGGGAAGAGAAAAATCAGGAGCTAGGGAGTGGTTTAAACCTAGTGGGAGTGCATTTTTGATTTAGAGAAGAAACTGCAAAGCAAAATGCTCAGGATAATTTTGCACTACGCCCTCAAAATCCTTAGGAAAGGCAGGAAATGGAGGCAAGAGACATCTACTGTTTTGGTAAGTACACATTTGTGTATTTATTGACTTCTGTGAATGTCTTTTTTAGAACTCTACTTTTACATCATCTTATGTTGATTTAGTGAACGCTTGTGTATCTATTTTTGTACTCATTGCATAAAAACTGATTGATTTTTGGAATGCTTTCACAGGGTCTCCCAGACATTTTTTTTGTTGTTGCCATAGGCATCTGAAGAAATAGAGAAAGTATGTGCTTGAGTTGGCATGGGTTTTAGGGAGTGCTCTTGTAGTCTGCATTAACATAATCATTAATTTCAAGTTTCATGTTTCTCTCTAAGAATGGGAATATATTTTAGTGAGGAAGTTTCTGGTAAAATTTAGTTAAGTAATGATTGAAGATTTTAAGAGTGTTCCTGATGACTACAGAAGTTAGCTGCCATTTTGAAGACTTATTTTTTTCCTGTTGCTGGCTGTAAATGGTTCTTCTGAAATACTTTGTTCTCTCTTTCCATATGTTTTGCCCTTTATGTTGATCTGCTACCCATATGTTGACTTTAGATTATTTTCTTGAGGGAGGTGTAATGTTAGGCAATATGTCCTTCAGAAAGTATAATCACTCTCATGGCAAGTGCAAGTGATTAATTTCAGGTAAGGCATAGAAATATTTTTTGTTCAGTTGATGATTTTAAACTAATTTTTCTCTCTCTTACATCTGAGTCTGTGGGGAGAAGTAATATGCAATAGCATAGGATAAGCATGCTGTTAGATTTAACATCTTCTAAAATCAGAAAACGTTGCTGCTGATGTTTTGGAGAACTACAATCACCAGACATATTCACTATATTAATAAATGCACAAGTATTTGTACTTCATTTGTGAAATGGAAAAACCATTTTTTGTTCTGAGCCGTCAAAAAGCCAGATATCTATAATACCAGGAGTTGTTTTGAGCAGTGCATATTTTAGCTTGTTTAATGTTGATGCTAGATGGGGTTTTTTTAATATGCACATATCCTCTAAGATGATAAAAACACTGCTGCACTTGGTGAAGAGGCTGTCTCATAGCAGAGGGTAGTTCTTGGATTTCAGTGAAATATGTGAAAATACAATACCAGATGTTGAATAAACTCTTATTCACAATGGAAATTTTAAGAAACTGTTAGTTTCTCTTGCTTATTACCTGTTAGTAAAGTTATTATTACCTAATATTAAGAGTACGTAAGCCTTTTATTTTGTTAGCTTGGCTTTTTTTGTGCTAAAGAGGGAACAACTTTCCCATAGGGAAATATCAATTTAAGGAAGTAATAATTCAAAATATTTCATGTGTGTTGATCAGTTCTTCTTTCTATTTTAGAAATTTATTTTTTAAACTGTTTAAATTCTGTACTCATATAGATGCAAACGCATACAGTTTTGTATTAAGTCCCTTCCCACATCTCTGGCACCTCTTACTGCTTGATGATGGTGTTTAAGGGAACCACTAGAGATCTATTGTGAGAGAAATGCTAGGAAAATAAAACTGCTGGATCTTGTTTTCACAGTATGACTGAATTCTGAATGGACAGGAATATGTAGGTGCTATGCAAGATCCTTTTTGGACAAGGACTTAGAATACTACCTTAGTATAATCTTATGTCTGCTGAGCAAGGGAGATTTTTATACATCTGACAAGAATGGTATCATAGAATGTTTGAAGCTGAGGTGTTCCCTTCTATTATTTGATTGCCTACAAAACTATGGAAGTGTGCTTGACATTACATGATTTAAATTAGAAACTTCATTCTCCAATAGTAGTTCTTCTAATAAGAGATTTTCTTGTGGCAGTGATCTCTTTTAATTGCACATACCTGTTCTAGTCAGAGCGTGGTATCCGAGTTGTAACATGAAATGGGTGGAGCTGCTTTTATTTTAGGTAATTTCATTAATGAACATGGATGCAAGCCTGTAAATGGTCAAGTGATTTGCAGAGGCTCTTGGCTTTACTAGAGATGTGGAAAGGACAGCAGATGTAGCTAGACATAAAGGCACTGAAAGTATGATGGCTATAAATATGTAGAACCCATTGGCTTGAATTGTCACTTGCTGAGTTTGTTGGTCTGTGCTTGAAAATGCAGACCTATGCAAACCACCTACCCATCAGGAAATTGGATCAACTGGGACATGGCTGCAATTTTCATGTCTGGATTTCTAGGTATGCATGAAAGACAACAGTGGGAATTTACACAAGTGCACACTGAACCTGGACTACAGCTATTTCTTTGCTTTTGGTCAGAATCCAGTAATATAATTCTAAGATTGTATAATTTATGTATTTTAAGAAAAGTGGGGCTAGAAAGAAAATGTGTTTCTCCTGAAGTGTGCCTTACAGCCTATCTCACACTCCACCAATTTAATTTTTTCTGGTGTATCTATCTGACAGTCCTGTACTATAAATTGATACCACTTACATGATCGCTTCCTCAGGTTGCATAGTGATGTCTGAAGAATGGAAGAAGAACTCTCTGGGGAGGGAAAAAAAAACCAAACCCAAATGAACAACCAAACCACAAAAAGCAACTTTACTTTCAGTAACTGACCAACAATTCTAGTATGAATTACGTGGGTGTTGAAAGAATACTAGTAATTCAAGGTTTGTATCTAGTGATTAAACCACACAGCAATCTTCTACTGAAGGGTAGGAAGTAAAGAAATAGTGGCTCTTGGCTGGGAGACAGACTTCTTTGAGCTAATACTAACTCCTACTTGAGATGGTAGGAAATGATTACGTTTAAGCCAGTTATGTTTTTGGCAAAGTAAATTTCCAGTCTATGAAAGCAAAATTCTTCTTTAACCAGGAAACTGCAATGTGTATCATTTGATGATACATGAATTCCTTTTATTAGTATTTCTGGCAAGCACAAGCCACTGTGTAATATTAGTGTAATTTGTTTATAACATTCATGACTCACTCTGGGACTGTAGGATCATTCACATTAAAGATGACCTGTGACTAGAGTGACTTATCTGACGCTGCCTGTGAGCTTCCCTGAAGTGTAGGAAATGGGACTTGGGTCTCATTTAGCTCTTGCTTATCTGCCTCTCAACTTGCAGTAGAGTAAGAAACATTACGGTCATGTTTTTCACCACCCTCTGCTTAGTATGTCTCATATGTGGACATAGCCCTCCATAAAGCAAAGATATCATACTTTTCTGTGGTTTTCTTAGAAGGAAGACAAAAACAAATGCATCTAAATGATACAGGAACTGTTACCATTCATGAAGAAAGAATAGCTTTGATTTATTGGAGAAGGGCTTAGAAATACCTGATGCTTTAGATTTTCAGTTTGACTGTCGTTTTGTTTCTTAACATTAATTCTCTACCAAAGTAAGCTGTTACATTTTTAAATGCACTGGCTTTAGGAAGGAGTTTTTTCTCGAGTCTTGATTGCTTTGTGGGTTATTTTTGTGGGTTGTTTGTTTTGTGGTTTGGATTTTTTGGTTGGTTTGTTTGGTTTTTTTTAATTGCCTACTGGCTTGTAAGAAGGGGGGGGGGGAAATAACCACTTCTTTAAAGTCCATGATCAATCAAGTGAAAAGACATGGGGGTTGTTGACAATGCCAGATGCACTTAAGCTG
>WUAM01000407.1:2159997-2175288 GCA_024336885.1 Actenoides hombroni | reverse complement strand
AACAGAGAGCGTCTGTTATAGGTCTAAGGGGCCACCCTGACCCTAAACTGTGACAGTAATGATTATCTATTGCTATATCTATATTATATTATATATATAGATATATTTTCTATATCTATAGACAAATTTTCCTCCTTTGATGCGTTGCGTAGTGCGAGAGGTTGTATTGCATGAAACTAAAACATGTATTGCCCGCTGCAATTATGTGACTTTTTCAATGAAAGCATAGTGTAGTTAAGTTTTAGTAAAGCTAATGAAAACAACTTCCCAAGAGTGGGTACGCCCGCTTAATTCAGATAATCCCTCAGTCTTTGGAAAGACAAGGCACGTGAAACAGTGGGGAGTCTTTAAGAGCACTGGCTCTAAGAGCTCTGCTGACGTCCCAGGTTACACTTTATTCTCACCCGTACATTATGTTCAGTTTCAGACCATGCACTGAAGGCTTTTTGCTGTAGATATGTCTGTTGACTTAGTAACAAATATTACCTGTGCTTTGCCAGACATCCTTAAATCAGCATGACTATGCCCATAAAAACTGTTCCAGGATTTTATGGGTTTATTTTTCGTATTAACAGTGCCTAGCTGTTAAGATCTGAGGTATGTTTTGTTCATTTCATAGAACAAAATACAACACTGAAACTTACAGTTGTGGTTTTTTTCACTCTTTAAATAGATCAGATGCAATTGTACCGCAGTTTGGTTTGTTTGGTTTTGCCCCTTCCTTGGTGAACTTTACTGTTATGTATGTACTTTACCATCCTGTGCTGAAGTAAAAATGAACCTTTCTGTCATCGTTAGAACTGCAATTGCTTGGGCTATTTGGAGATCTGGTAGCAAACTGCCAGTTTGGGCATGATGAAGGCAAACATGTTGAGACAACGTAGAAGTAAAAGACACCAGATCTTCCTTGGTGTCTTTATGTGCACATGAGGATAATGTCAGCGGGTGCTTGGGGAGCAGATGTCACTGAGCTCCCACCTCCTGAGCAGCTGGAGCTGCCTGGAGTAGTGTTACTCCTGTTTCCCAGACTGCTGGCTGACACTGCTGAGGTGGCCCTTGCACACGTAGCAGGTCGATGGGTTTGAAATCGTTGCGTTATGGTGAGCCATGTGTTCAGGGTTAACCGCAGATTGACGCTGTGGTGTTGCTGAAGCATGGTAGTGAAGCAGCTTGGTGTGAACGGGTCGAAACTGTGGATCTCCCAGCTCTGTACTGCTATGCTCAGTACGCTTTATGTGCACCTCTGTGTCGGAGACTGTGTTGTAAACGGATCTCCAACCGTATGTTGAAGACCCTTGAAAAGGTCTAAGTTACAGTGTTTTACTTCCTGCTGCTGACTTTCCGTCCCATTTTTTTTCCAGGTAGTTGTTAGATTTCTACTGCAAACTTCCTGCAGCCCTAGAGAGAAGAAACTGTGCTGTCACAGCATGTGCTCTGTGTCGATGGCAGGCAGAGCACATCTCTCATTCTTGGTGGTGAGACGGCTCTGCCAGCAGTGCACTGGAACTTGCACCCATTCTCTGCAGGTTCTTGCAGCTGTTTTGTTAGAAGAAATACAGAATGGAGAGCACCTGTAGGTTTATTGTTCACTGTAATTTTCAGGGCACCCGAAAAGAGTGGAGGTCGTGCTAAGATTTCTGCTGTGCAGTGAAGCTGTATTCAGCTGATCTGTAAATGCTGGATTAGCCAGGTTAATTTGCAGTGCGGTTTTGCAAAGCTGTTTATTAAGTTTTCTGTAAAATCTCTGTTTCTGTTGGCACCGTGGTGCCGTTCTTCCTAACGCTGTGTTATCTGGCTCTCAGTGATGCTTGTTGTGTGTCCCTCGTTGATTAATGAAGGTGGTGTCTTCCCATCTGAGGGAGAACCAAATAGACTAGATAATTAGGGAGTTTTGTTCCGAAGGAATGACTTACTCAGATGTATTCAGCTGAAGCTGTACGTGAAGAGGTACTTGCATTGCCAGAGTAATAAACTTAGTTTTGCTTCTAAAACGGACAACCCATTTGAGCTCCTCTTGCTGTACTTCTGTTGCAGTAACTGCTATCTGCTCTTCTATGTCAGATTCCTCTGACTTCCACACTGAGCTCAACCACACTTAGTGGGAGTTCAGCCCTGCATTCTGACTTGTCATCTACCCAGAAGCAGCCAGGACAAATCCGAGCTCTGAAGTGAGGGCAGTGGAGATGCATTTATCATCAACATTTTTTCCCCACTTGAAGGCACTGCATTCTTTTACTTCACCTTAGGCATGAATGCCACTTGTCCTGGGCAAAGACAGATTACTCACGTCTTAGTCACTGGAATTAGTGACTGGAAACACAGTGACACTCCCCCTCTGCTTTTAGGCTGTGTAGACTGACCTGAAATTCATTATTTTAGAATGACAGTTGCCAGTGTTAGCTACACCTTTTCTTAGAACCTTTTTTATGTGTTGCAAGAAAACACTAACAATCAGAAATGAATTTGGTTCTGCTTTTATGAAGTTGGTCTTTAATGGATTTGCTACTCAGAAAAAGCTTAAAAATAATTTAAAAATGACTTCATTCTTCTGTTAAGATTTTTCATGGTGTTGTGCTTTTTTGTATATAGCACTTTGAGGAGAAACACTTAACAGAGCCTGTTTCAGATTTGGAGATCTACATTATCTAATTACGCTTTTTTTTTGTAGTAGAAAATGGATCTGGAACTTAAAAACCTGAACTTTGTGAAAGGTGCTGCTGTTGCTTACCTGAAATGACATCAGTCCCATACAGTTCAAGCTCTTTGGACTTATTAACAGTTGTACTGATGGAAGAATTACATTTTATTTTAGGTTTTCATTTACTATATGTATATTATACATGAATTAGTAAATGATCAGAGGCTGTACAGCTGAAGTTAATATAGAATTTAAGGGAAGATAAAACTATTGTAGATTAACAGTATATTACAAAGATGTTGTGAACCTGATCCTGAAGTATTGTAGGAGGAGGTGAGTTAATATGTTCATAAGAGGAATTGTGCATTAAATTACAGACTTTTGTGGTAAAACAGGTTCTCTTTTAGGCAGGCCCTTTCCTACAAATGTCTCCAGCAGTGCCTCAGACAATTGCTGCTGCAAAAAGCCCTCTCCAAAATCCACTAGTTCCTGATCTGCAGTAGTGTGGAAGTGTGTTGCCTGTTGTATGGGAGGTCTTATCTTGCCAGGTATTTTCAACACCTTTTGCAGTAGCTTGGAAAGGTCACATCCTCGGGCAGTGTATTTTCCTACCCTCAGTTCTTCATGGAAATATTCTGCAACGTCAGGGCCAAGGGTCAGCTAAAAAAGGTGTTACAGTGTTTAGTTTTGTGCTTAACAGGAGTTTCAGGCAAAAAAAACCCAGCCTAATCCAATGAGATGATGAGATATGTAGCACTCCTGCAGTAAATGATGTCAGCATTCTGAGTAGTGCCCACATGCTGCTATTTGTTTCTTTGTTTGTTTGTTTGTTTTTCTCCTTTCTTGTTCTGCAGCTGTTTCTGGCCCACTTGTGCTACTACAGACATAGAAAGTGACAGTCATTGCAAGACTTGGCCCTTCCCGAGGGTTTACCTGTTGCACTGCAGTTGTTCTGTAAGCAAAAAAACTCTTGCTGGTGGTGGTGGGCTGCAGTTCATTCAGCTTCCTCCTCTGTATAGCTGCTGAAATCACTGCTGTACAGGTACTGTTGCTTGCAGTCTGACTTTTCTGCTCTGAGCTGAGCATTATATTCCAAACACTGACATTTTTAGTAGCAATTCAGTGCAGTATGAGATTATTTTATGTATTAATCACTTCTGTAAAAGGATGCAAATTGCAGCTTCGTTCTGTTAAGAGTCACAAGCTTTAAGACAAAAATACTGTGTGCTTCTTGGAACAGCTTGGCAATGTCTCGGGGCGGGAGCTGTGTTTCCAGCTGCCGAATGGATTCTCTGTGCTCGTGGTTCTCTTCAAACAGAAAAGCTGTGCCAGGGGAGGGCTTTTTCTTTCCGCCAGTTCAGGAGAATAAGCTCAGTGACCACAGTAAACTCTGCCCCACGCGTGTGGGGCTGACCCATGAGGCAGCGAATCGGGGCTGTTGGCAACGTGCACCATCCGAGCGGGCGTTTCCAGTCCCTGCGCTGATCCATCGGGCCTGCACCGCGCAGCCAGATCCCCTCAGCACCCTGACCTGAGCCTTAGTAGGAGCTAATGAAGTACCTACTTACCTATCCAATCCCTTTGGGCTGCTCCCAGAGATAAGGCGGTACTTGTCCATGTGTGGCAAATCAAGCCATTGATTAGTACACAACCGAAGTGAGTTAAGATGGTCTTTGAAAGCGGGAAGATAGAAAGCAGTGATGATTTATAAGGTGGTGTTTCAAATTGGATTATAGTTTGGTTTTGATCCCCCCAACCTCCCAGCTGGCTGCGATGGACAAAAAATGTGCATGTTAACTAATTGTTGTTGTGAAGTTGCAGGAATTGTGTGCCAAGGTGCACCACTGGTTGGGAGAAAACCTTTGTGCGTGTGAATTTTTCACCTCCCTGTTGCTGCTTTTGCCAGAGGTTTCTGTTGTCATCCTGAAGGCAGTTCCATTGAGTCTTTGATTGCTTTGAATATGCTTGAACTGAGCAGCTTCCTAAATAATGGAGTGTTCCCATAGCTAACCCCGAAGTCTCACAAAAAAGTTAGGACTTATTTTTTTTTAATCCTGTAAAAGGATAAAAGTGCACCTTTAGGTCATACTGTCTATGACTATGGAGTTTGTGGAGGGAGATTAAACTTCTGAACGTTACATCGACGCCTCCAAGAATTTCAGATTTCTGGCTTGAAAAGTTAGTTAATTTTCTTGTGCCACGCTTCTATCTCTGAATTTGTAAACTCAAAACAGTCCCAGTAACTAAGTAACAGCACAGCTGAATGTTTTCATGAAAACAACTTTGCTGCTTAGAGATGTGATTTACTACTTCAAGTGTGTGTCTGTATGTACATACAGAGGCAAGAAGTGATGATGACCTCATCTTAAGCCCGTTTACAAGAGCTGTCTCAGTTTTTCAGTCTCTAAGCCAAAGCCAAATTGACTGTAAGCAGACAGGACTCCACTCAGTTGGGCTGCAGTATCATCAGTAATGTCAGTACTCACTTCAGTGCTGAGATAATTCTGGTCGTAGTTATCAATGCTTGAACTGTAAACCTAAAAGAAAAAATTCATTTTCTTGCATCTTTCCTGGTACCTTTGCACAGAAGGGATATAAGAAGCAGCTAGTAAATACTCAGGATTTAACAGGTAAATTTAACAATTTGGTTTTTAAAAATGATGCTGCCTTGTTAGAAGGCTGCTCTTAAATGAATTTAGCAGTGCTTAGACCATACCCTTTACTCAGACTCAACTGTAAGTGATGTTATATTGCAGTTACTAGACACACAAAACAAACCCACGTATTTTCTAACCTAGTTCAAAAAAAAGCAACCTCAAGTACTTCCATCTGGCAAAAGTTTCTCAGAATTTAGATGTCACGGTCCTCTGGTTTGCTTAAGCGAGATGCCAGGTCACAAGCAGAGTATTCTGACAAATTCTGGTCATTTTGAGATGCTGCACGTAGCCCTCATTTCGTCTGTATTCCTAGTAGTCTACATTTCTAACTCTTACACTTGTGTGCTTGTACTGAAACTCTTAACAGTCTTTACCAGAAGGAAAACTTTCTATTTGTGTAATATTTATTGATGTTAAACCCACATTATATCAGCACAACAATCCAAAGTAATGATAATACATTTTTTTTTTATAAATACAAATAAAAGGTGGCAAAATAATGCTAGTGAAGCTAAACAAAAAAAAAAATAGCATGTCACAGTCAAGAAGAATTTGGCAAATGATATGACATACTTTTTCTAGAATAGGATCCACTTACTCCCAGATGACAGACTATGACGTTAATCTGGATTAACAATCCCCATTGCTGGTCATATCCTGCCCCAGAACAGTACTACCTTACGTGCTAGAGTTTATTAGGCACTAAAAAACAAAACAAACTTTGTGTACTTACAAAGCAATACATGTATAGCAGTAATGCAGTATATGGTGTACACAATTACAACATTTAAAAAAAAACCAAAACAACCCTAAGTACAGGACTTCTGAATAATTGAACTGAGATAAAAGATTTCAACACTTTTATTATAAATAATGAAAGATACCATATATGTGCTTCATATAAGGAATACAGTGTTTGCCTTTCATAGCAACGTATCGTAGCTCGTACCATCAAATGCTCATTTTCCTCATCAGGCCTAGCAAGTCTTCCATCCCTCTCTCCCTCCCTCCCTCTTCAGCTGAAATTCATTTGGTTCTAATTTGAAACTACCTAGTCAGGTCTGATTTAGGTGGGGCTCGAGTTTGATGTGGATTTGCTTTGCATTCTGAAAGCGGCCTTCAGGCTTTTCACCTACGGCGCACAGGCTCTGCCCACTAAAAGAGCTGTCATTTGTCTACAGTCAGAAGAAAAAAAATTAAATCTACCAGAGACACGCGTTATGTTAAAGAAAAAAAAAAAAAAAAAAAGCACAAATCTGATTTTTTTTTTGTCTGTCTTCATTTTCTGCTTCCTCAGATCTGCAAGCTTACCCCCGGTGGTGTGTACATGTCAGTTAGATGCATACTGCAGTCTCAACCCATTTCTCACTTCCTATACATTCCTAAAATCCTCATACACATTACACAAGCTTTACACAGTCGAACGTCCCATCCGTACGCTCCCTAGTTTTTGGCTCACCTTAGAATTTCAGAGTCTTGCCTGGGTTTATCACGAGGTTACAACCAGTCTGCAGGAAACCCCTCGGGAGCTGCAGCCTCTGGCCCCGTCCCCCTCCCAGCCCTCGCAGTACCACGCTGCAGCGGGGTGTACTCCTGGCAGGTCTTGTCCTGCCTAGTTCCCAATATTTACAGACTCGTGTAGACTGCTGTCATGTGTTAGCTCTTTTTCTTCCCTATCTTGAAGAGGTCAAATTACTTATTCCTGACCTGCCCTTGCTGCATGTTTGTAAGTAAGCCTCCTCCTAGCTGGTAAAAAGGGAAAACAGAGCAGAATTTCAAGCGGCGGTGTTGATGTTGCTTTACAGAATGGTCAATCCCAACAGCATTTAAGGCGAGATGGTTTTTGTCGTCGTAGAACAGAGAGCAGTTTGCGGAGATACAGCATCTGCTTACACGTCTCTTCCTTGTCCCTTCCTCTGCTACTCTGACAGTATTGCACTTGTTCATTGTAGACATCAGAATGCACCACTGGTTTGGAACTCTAGATAACCATACTCTTTACTTTTCCTTGTCAGCTAATGACCAAACCAACCATCGTGCAGCATCCGCTTAGTGCTGCCTGAAGGCATGTAGTGATGAACAGAACAGTGTTCTCTCCTGAAAAACCCGTCTCTCTGGTGGAGTTTGGCCTTTTTGAAAAGGCTTATTTGCAAGAGCTGAAGCAACTTAGGTATAAGGAACTGGTGAGTGTGATTTGTTGTGCGATGTGTACATTTCTATTATTAATCTATCTATCCTTCTAATTTGGTATAATGACTAAGGAATATATGGTTACTGTGTTTGTTGTTTATCTTTTGTACTTGAAGGTGTCTGCCTTTGCATAAAGTGACATAGGAGTATCATTGGTCAAGGCAATGGCTTTCAGTGTTTCTGCTTTGAAAGAAAATGATGGAAGCGGCAGCTGGATCTACAGGTCATCGCTCTCTACCAAGCCAGATGGCATTGTCAGGTGGACTGGGTTTGCTTCAGGCTGGAAAGCTGCTTTGATGTCTAGTCCTTGGTCACAAAGTGCAGCGTATCGGCTGGCCGAGGGCCGCACCTTCTTTGGCTTGGTTGTCTGAGGTGGTTGTTGCCACTGAGCTACAGATTAAAACAGAAAGAAGAATCGTTACACCTCTTGAGCTGTGCAACAAAGCATGCCAGATGCACAGGCAGCCCTTTGTAAGGGAGACAGTCATTTCTGAGCAGCAGTAAACCATTATATCAAAGACAAGTTTGTTTCCTATCTCAGTGCTGGGGTTTTTTTTCCTCAGCATCTAGTTTCACCTTCAGATGTGGCAAGTAAAAAACAATAGTGTCTGTGTTTGTTACTTTGCATTTTTTGGCATGGCTTTCTACCTTTCCCTGTGTCACTGAGAAGGTAACAGCAGGGGGTTTGTTTCCATGCGCTACTACTACAGTGACAAGCCTGTTCCAGGGTTATTTGTTGCACGTGAAAGAAAATCATCCGGTTGTCATTGCCACCCCTCGTATGCTGAAGGATGCTGAGCCAAGTCTCTTAATTCACAAGTCCCACTAACCACCACAGAAACCATCACTTATCATTCCAGTCTCTCTCCACCCCCACCGCCCCGTTTATTCTTGTTAGGCAAAGGGTGGTAAGAGATTTTGGTTGAAGAAAACATCCAGTATGTAAGGAGCTGCTTTGGAACAGACTGCAGAATGAAGCAGAAAGCCACGAAACATCTACTGCAGTTCTGGTAGCTGTCACAGGTGTATTATGGACTAATGGACGAAAGAATACAGAAGGTTAGGGAAGTGCTAGCAGAGCAATAGTAATAATGATCCACAGAAATAACATAACCATGCCGTTATCTGTTGTTAATTAGCTACATTTAACAGACTGAGCAAAACAGAAAGCGCGCATGCTTGTTTTGCTTGAAGTAGCTGAAAGATGGTGAAATATACTTTGACAGAGCATTTGTTGTCTTGATGTGGATCGTTACTATTGAGGAGAAACTACAAACAAAAGAAAGAGAGACCAATGTAAACCATTCTGTGAACACACGGAAACTTCCAGAACTCTGGTTTTTTTCGGGGGATTAACGTGATGATGCAAATTGAAGTCACTTACTATAAACATCCAACCTGGCAGTGCAGTACACAATGCCAGCCTCATTCTTAGCTGAGACAGTGTACCAGCCAGCATCCTCCTTGGTGGCTCCCTGAATAAGCAGGCAAATGTAACCGTAGTTATCCTGGTGCATGCTGGGGGGGGAGGAGGAAAAAAGAAGTGGAAAATTACTATTTAAACTGGAAAACAGCGTAGGCTATTTTAAAATTACATTCTAAACCACCCCAATCCTAGTTACAGATTAATTATAGTCCACTTTTAATTAATGCAGAACTTCCTCTGGAATTGGCAAGTGGAAAATAAAACCTTGAGTATGCTTGACAGTTTGGCAGTTTAATATCCTGTATTGAAAACTAAGAAGCAGAAATGCATAAAGTAACTTCTCTTTCACAGTTAAGAGATTGAGACATCTGGAAATCTGAATTAAGCAGCAGAGATGCCAGAATTTAGCCAGGCTTTTTGGGGAAAGAATAAAACTCGAGGAGCAAGGTACTGAAATATTCTTAGTTATTTAGAAGTACAGCAGTAATTTATTAGTGTCGTGTCACTAAGGGGTTCCTCTTCTTGCAGTGTGTGAGTTTGCTTTTAAACGGTCCTGAAAAATGTTACCAAATATTTGAAGACAAGTTTGTAGATCTTAGAATATAAAATACTGAATCTTAGTTGCTTAACTATGCAGCAGAGTTGCAAATGAAGGTTTCTGGAGAGAAGCAGACAGCTTTACTTAGGAGCCTCAGTTTTCACCAGTAAATTTCTGTAAGTCTTAGTTCCAGAAGAGGAAAAAAACTACTTCTCCACTTGCTTAATGCGCAAAGATAGTTGTTTAAGTCCAGGGTTTGAAAACAGAACTAACGTTTTAATTCCGTCTCGGGCACCAGGCTGGCCACAAGTTTGAGTAAGTGTTATAAATTATTACGATAACTGGTTAATATTTATAAGCTGCTGTTCACACAAAACTTTCTTATGACCCTCTAGGTTTTCATTTGTGTTACAGGGTAAATTTTCACTGAAGTTACAGATGGGGAGATGACTAAGTCAGTCTAACCTCACTCGGTCAGTGTTGTACGTGAGCGACTCGTTCTCCTTCTTCCAAAATATCTGAGGAGATGGCTCCCCCGAGATTCGACACTCCAGTCGCACCGGGAATCCTTCAGTCACACCTGTGTTTTGTAGCTTCTCTATAAAGGCAGGTGCTTTGTGTGCTTCCTTAGCTGTGAAAATACAGATTGCAGTCATGTTGACGCTACTCTGGGAAAACGGAGCCTTCCTTTCAGCAACATGGTAAAAAACAATAATGAAAAATCTAAGTGGCGGGAGACTTAGGTGTCATGTTCATTAATCACAAAGTCCAGTCCTAGTTCACCTAAAGAGAGCAGGCACATCAGTATTTCAGTAGGGGAAAAGTGAGCACTAATGGACATAAGTGGTTTCATCCCGGTCCCTGAAAGAACTGAAATGTGGAGCTTGAAGACCAGCTAAATGGGCTGCCTGGTGCTTGCTGAGCAGCACAGCTGGTGCTTGCTGAACAGCATGGCTGGTGCTTGGTGAACAGCACGGCTGGTGCTTGCTGAACAGCATGGCTGGTGCTTGCTGAACAGCACACCTTCATGTTCCATTAAAGGATGGGCTTTGAATTACAGAAGGCCCTGCTCTACCTGAAGGCTGGAATGGCTTTTGTCTGATAGGCTGTGAAATGCGCACCTCGTATCATACTGGCTGCCCAGCTCTGCACAAACTGCCATGAATGGCTCCCTGTAAGTAAACAGTCTGGTCTGTGGCCCCAGCTGTGGCAACAGCCCTCTGCTTAACTGTGTGCACAGAGGTTACTTGCCAGTCAGCTTACGCCACAACGTTAACTACCGCTCGGTTTCTTTTCCTTACGCCTCCACCCTTTACCACGGCGTTTGATGGCACTTCCATTTTCCATTTTCATGTTACTCAGTGTGGAAGCCCAGCATGAAGATGTTACCTGCAACAATTAGCTCCAGGCTGAATGTATTTTCACCAGCTCGATTGCTGGCAATGCACGTGTAGATTCCAGCATCTCTGGCTGTGACAGGTTCTATGATCAAGGAGTGCACGCCGTTCTCCCGCACCAGCATCTTGTGAGAGCTATCAGGGCGAATTGGTCTTCCATTAAGTTGCCAGCTTAAATCTGGAGTTGGTAGCCCACTAACCTTGAGTGTAAACAGAATAATGGGAGAAGGTCTTAGCCATACGAAACACTGGAGCAGTCCTGACTTGTTCCTTCAGAGAGGTTTGGTTTTGTTTGCTGCTGCAGGTGTACCGCAAGATTTAAAGATTTAATTCTGTCCTGAATTACACATTGACTCAGTTGTATTCATTTACTGACTTTCTGGCCAACTCCCTGAATTCCATGATGTCTTCTGGGTGTGACCGAAAAAAAGATCAGTGTTTAGATAGGCTAGAAGCTGAATAACAATGCACTGCAAAACAAAAGGCAAGGCGACAAGCTTTTGTCTCTCTTTAGTGTTTGCTCTTCAGGTGGAATGAGAAGATACTCCTTTCTAGATTAACTTCTTGTGGAAAACTTGCAGCCAAGAGGATGTTCGCTGACTAATTAGTGAACTCTAAATTCCATTCGGCTTAGGTGTAACCAAGCGACAGCACCGCCTGCGCTCTCAGCCCTTCCCCTGTGTGAAAAAGTCTGGTGCTTTGGAAAGCCAACCCGTTTGCTGGGGGTGCTGCTTGAAAACAAACAGTTTCTCCCAAATACATCAGCATAAAGTAAACAGAAGTTATCCAAGCCTTCATTAATTCTCTTAGGCAAAGTCATAAATCAAGATTATATTGTCTGAAACTTTAATGGGAGATCGAAACTCAAGTAGTAAAAGGACTTAAAAATGTGAGAAGCACACTGTCTTTATAGCATGTGCTGCTTCCCTCCACACCCCAGTGCAGCTCAAATCCTAAACATTCGTTTCCCCTGAAGCACGCTGATTGGAGGGGAGACAAAACTGCATTGTCCACTTTCTCATAAGCAGTGAGATTCGATAACCTAGTGACAGTCACTGGAACTGGCAACAGGTAAAACAGCTTTCAAAAGAAACTAACTTGGTTTTAGAGTCAGCTAATGTTACTGAGAGGTTGCTGCTTCCCTTTGCGTGGTACTTGCCTTGCAGTCCATTCTGCACAGCTTTCCTTCTTGAACAGTCAAGTCTCCAGGAGCCTGCAGAAAATGAGGCCGGAAGAATCGTTCCTGAATTGGTTCATTTTCATCACCACTGTCCCTTGATCGAGATCGTGGTCTTAAAATAACATGAAATAAAGGTAAATTACTTTTTTTCTCTGCTAAAGGAGAAGATCCAAAATCACTTACAAGACGGCTTTGAATTGTACATCACTTCTTTGCCCTACAGCATAACCACTCCATGTTTACACACAGTATACACTGGTAGCATTTGGCTCAGACTGAGTTAATTATTACACTGCACTTATTAATTCCATTGAATTCCTATGTGGCAAAATAGGATCTCGAAAACAATCTTGCTACAGAATAATGGTTTGTAATAACCATATATACGTGATAGTATTTTTGTTTAGAGATAGCATTTAAATCAATGAAATACAAATAGAGAAAGTGGGTAGGCCTTAGCATATAGCTTCAGCTCCCCATTTCTAGTGTCCTATGTATGTAATCCCCTCCCTGTTGCTGACTGCACCAGAAAGTGCAAGTACTGTTAGGTAATTTATGTTTACCTTTCAGGAACTAATAGCAGCTAAAAGCAAACTCATCTCAGCTGAGAAGAGACTTTTCACAGCAGACTTAGGTTTCATCTTCTCTTTCTGCACTACTAAAGACCATACAGAAACTTCAGGGGATTACTCCTCAAAAAAAAAGCTTAAAATCCCCTCCAGTGACAGAAGATGCTGTACTGCTGTGGGGAAGAGAAACGCTCTGTTCCACTGAGGCTGAGTTTAAATGGAGTTGTTTGAATTTGGTTGATTTTGTCCTTCCTCGCCATTGTCCTTCTCTCTACTATTGCCCTCTGCCCAGTCAGCACTTTTGCTACACTATTATCTGTCATAAATAGGTACAGTTGGACTTTCTGATGAACATCACAGGCTTCCCCCAGCAAATGTGTGTGTGTGGGGTGGAAATCTAGCCTGTACTGCTTACTAAGGCAGGAATGGCTACTGAAAGGGGGAACACAGACTGGCACCTTTGCACACACTAAAAGCTCAGGTGCCCAAATCCAGATCTTGAGCACCAAATATTTTTTTGCTAGATGCCTAGAGCTGCTTCAGTAGCGTCTGCATTAGAGCTCAGAACTAAGCTCTCATTGGCGCGCTCCTAACCCATTTTGCCTCCTAAGCCTGTAGCTGGCATGGAAGATGGAGGGTAAAAAAGAAAAACTGCCTATCTGTTGGTAATTGCTTCTGCAAGACCAACTGGAAATGGTGGTGGCTGGTCAAGTGAGTGAAACACAGTGCAAGCAACCTGTGCAAAATGTGCCTTCTTAGTCTTTACAGCCATCCTGGCTAGAGCCAGGCACGTTAACCAGCACCACAGAACGGTGAGAGTCTCTGAACTCTACCACTAAAACTGCAGACTACTTTTTAAGCCTTTACCTTGAGAGGCGAAACCAGGGTGATATTTATTTTTTTTTTAATTCTAAAACATTTTGTGGTGTTAAAGAAATAACGAGAGGAGTCGAGCCGAGTACTCCAGCTGTCTAGGAACGACAACTTGCCATAGAGACTGGAATACCCTCAGATTAGCTGTGGGGTCTTTAGAGTTGTGATGTGGGCATCAAATTGCAACGATTAGTTTCAGCAGTGCTAACTGTGTCAAGGGGAGACTCCGTGGGCTGGTGTGGCACAGTCAGTGGCAATCTGGGGAGGACTCTGTACCAAATCAGTGATCACTGTCATATGGTCACTCATAAGGAGGATTAAGTTCCAATTAATCCTGTAATTGAGAGTAGGGGCAATATTTATCTTTTAAATCTTCCTTCAATCTCATGCATTTTAAGATGATTTATATGGGGCTCTGGCTGCAGCTGTAGCAAGACAAGCTTTAGGTGCCACAACATCGAGCACCATCGTGTCTAAGGGACTCAGCCCAAGCTTTGTACACAGCAAGACAATTCGAGTTGCCATCCCCTGCCCTGTAATGCTAAGAAGGTCATGTTTGCAAGATAAGCAAATAATAGAAAAATATGTTAAAAATGAAATAACAACTAACTAGAAAAAAAAGTGTTTTAAAATGGCTACAAGATCGTGAAGGTGACAAAACCCAGATTTCTGCCAGAACATACTCTGTAAGAGATTAAAAATACTTGAGGAAGAAGCCTGTCGACAGCGTAACAAGTCATAAAGTTCATTACGCTAATAATTACTCCTGGAGGAAGGAAAAAACCAAAAAGGTTTTGTTCCTCTCATTCAGCAAAGCTGATAGAAATGATAGCGTCACGCCACAGGAGCATCCCTTATCCAAAGTATCTGGCAATACATGTGACAGATACTGCAGTATATATGGGGGAACCACAGTACTGTGATGTGTTGCATGAGACAAGCCAACAGTGGGAGGCTGTCATAGGAAAGCTTTACATGCTTATGTTCCATCAGTCTCGGGAAGCTCTGGATGATGGGAGTAATGGGAAACAGCACTGAAGAGAAACAGTGTTGTGCCGGATGCTCAGCAGAAACAGCCCTTCCGTGGGGTTCCAGGGAGAGCCCTTCATAGAGGGTCATTCCACGGGAAATAATAATCCCCAGTAATTGCCCTAATCTTAATTAAACTGCTGTATGGAAATCTCTTATTTGTAATTCATTACTGGAGACCCAAGCAAAGCAGCAGTGGCTGCCTGTGTGCTTGTTTCAGTTAGGAAAGCAAATACCATCCGTAACCGTCCTCCAGACTGGGACTGCATTTGGAGAGACTGAAAAAGAAAGAGTCTCCTCCATTAGTACCCCAGGGCTGTGCCTGCCCCAGGCAGACCCACGGTTCTCACCCTTCTGAGAGATGCAGCCGTGCCAGCTGCTCACTGCACTCCCACCCATACCTCTCTGCTCTTCTCCCAGCTTCATTTTTAAAGCTGTTTCCCCTTTCTCACCCTGCCGTGCACCGACTGAGTTGAAACCTGACTCTTCGTGGCAGCTCTTCCCTTCAGGGAGTAGCGGAGGCTTTTCATTTTGCAGCCATTATTTTCAGGTGCCAAGGGCCTGCTTTCCTGGATGGGCTGTGCCAGAGGGACCCGGGGTCTGGGGGCTGTGTCACGCTGCAGCCACAGCAGACTGTTCGGGGCTTTGGGCTTAACAGGCATCAACGTGAAGCACTGGGGGGGGGGGGGGGGGGGTCCCGGGAAATTGCTTTTGGGGCGTTGGGGGCCGGGTTTTTTCCATGCGGGGGTAGAGGTACGAAGGGGGTTTACCAACCCACCCCGCTGCCCCACCCG
>WUAM01000407.1:2141851-2158597 GCA_024336885.1 Actenoides hombroni | reverse complement strand
AAATCTCTTCTTGCACAAAGTCACAGAACATCTGTCAAGATACCTTCTGATAGGAAATTATTTTCTCAGCTGCCAGCCTAATACAGAACAGACTGGAGTAACTGTGACTGCAACACTGTCATGATTAAAATGGTCTCTCTGGATGGTTTTCTTTAAAAAAGATTATTAGTGCTATTGGAAATTAACTCCTTAAAGCAGTATGTTGACAAAGTTACTGATGTGGGTGGGAGGTTTCTCTGTGTATGGCAAGTGGACAGAAAGACGAGTGGTTCAAGCTCTTGGTTAGTGGTGGAAGTTAATGACAGAGCTGCTGCCTTCAAAGTGGATCGATCTGCTTGGTCTGATGGAACCACAGCTCAAAAAAAAATATCCCACGAATGTAAAACCCAAAAGAATTGTAGAAGTACTCTAAGGGTCCTCTCTGAAGAGTGAGCCTGGTTTGGGGGGAGGAGCTGTACCAAAGCACACAGCTACACTGGTGGACGTGGGAGACCATCAGCCATCTTAGGTTATTTTCAGTGAACAATAAAGCTTTACATAAAACATGGGCTCTGCTGTATTTCATCCCCATTTTTTGTTTTGCTTTGTTTCTTACATCAAAATAAACTGTTTTTGGTTTTAGAAGATTGAAGGCAGGAGATGGGATGTCTGGTGGAGTTTCACTACTCTTTAAACAAGCACCAACAGTGAATGGGTAGTTGTATAGTAGGGACATCCTGTGAAACTCATAACCTTGTAGATAGTGGCTATCTCCAGGATCAGGACAACAGAACGTCTCGAGGCACCCGAGCATGCTGAACAGATAAGAAATGGTTTTGTGGCAAGGATAAGGATTTTAGGCTGTAGGTCACTAAAAGAACACAGTGATGAAGAAGACAAGATGAAGCAAACGACCACCAGAGGTCACGGAAGACCACCAAGGGGAGAAAAAACCCTAACCCTAATTTTATTAGGCATGCTTGGACTATGTAAATGAATTCCAGGAACCTATTAGTGTAAGACTGCCCTTTCTAAGAAACAGAATGGCTCTGTGTGCTCAGCCTGCATAGAAACTGTGTGCCCAGCTGGCATCAGGACACACACTGGGAGGAGTGATCCCCTCTGCGTCCGGCGCCGCAAAATACAGAGTGCCTGCTGAATGGCTTTGGTTAGGGAGTTTGTCACTGTGCCAAGATGGACTGTCCTCCATAGGCACTGAAGGTAACAGGTTTGGGATGGCACTGCCTGCAGCCAGAACTGCTGACATCCAGGGCTCTGCAGAATTCACAACGTAAGGGGCAAAAGCATTTGGTGTTATCAAGAAACATATGCAACAGACACAAATATATGACTGTAGTAAAAGTTTGTATAGTTCTATATGTAATGTCACTTTAATAACTTAAAAAAAATAATAATAGTTTTAAATAGCTCTTTGATAATGTATAGAAGATGTCCATCTATCTCTCTGCCCCGTGGACAGTGTATTTCAGCTCTAGGCTGAGAGCTCCACACTCAAGTCTGTCATCCTGTGACATACATTTCTGTCATAGTAATTCATGGGCTGCAAAGAGCTGGTCATTAACAACTCGGCAAAGCCCATCGAAAAACAATCTCACTGGGGTCACAAGCAGCCTTCAAATGACTTTTGTGTCACTGCTGGACTGTTAGAAATGAAACCCCGCTTTTATTCCATGACCCATTTAGACCACAAGAAAAATACTTGCATTAAAATAAGCCATTATGCATGACCTGCAGCAATTTCTTAAGGAAAAGCAGGGTTGGGGTTTTTTTTAATGTTAGAAGACCATTAAAGACATCTGGAAGAAATACATTGCTATTTTAGGCACCACTGCGTATTAATCTTTTTCTGGCAGGTGATGAATTCACACATTTTTGGATAATTTCTGCGTATCTCCACGTATGAAGCCATCACAAATGGAAACACAAAGGACAGTAAGGAATTTGTATAGGGAAGAACAAGAAGGAATCCAAAGATTTGGAAAAAAGTCTTGGATATTTATTAACGACACTAAAGGTGAATGAGAAGGAAGCAATTAGTGGGAAGTAATTAATGAGAAGATGGCCTAAAAACCAGGGAAATACAAACAGAGGACTGTGGGCACGTAGTGCAAAGAAGCAGAGAGCACAGGATAAAAAGAAAGAAGGGTGAAAATAAGGACTCAACTTGAGCCCATACAGCTCAGGGAAAGAGATCAGTTAAGGGGCATAACCTGTAACTAAAGGCCAAAAGCAGGCAAGGGTTTGTGTTTGTCCAGGCCCAGGGTGAGTTTGCTCTGGATTCAGTCATATGGCAAATTCTACTGCCAAGCCCAGAGCTGTGTTAGCACCTTACTTTGAGATCACTGTGCCTGACTTTGCGGGCAACCGTCCCTGCCGCGTTAACGACCATGGGGGGCTTCCAAGCTGTGTCAACAAGTCATTCTTACATACATAAACCCTGTAATAGTAGTCCAGCTCATGAGATGGCATGAACTGAATTTTTTGCTTTGGTAAAACCAATTTCTACCAGCTAGGAATATGCCTTTTTGCTCTGTAGTTTGGTGGTTCCAATAGCAATAACCAAAACACAGCAACAGCCCAGCAAACACCTCCCAGTCCATCGGAATCATGCTGCAGGCTCCCTTCTATTTACGTGTCTCGCCTTTCTGAAGGAAACCTTGCCAAATTTGCCTAAGTTTGTGATAGCTTGGAGATGTGGACAGCTTTCCATTAGAATTGAGAAGGCTATGCCAAAATTATTTCCACTCGGGATGACTTAAAAGAATTGGAATCCAGATCCTTGAGTGTGAAAGGCTAGTGCATTAACTAAGAACCCTTCTTTGCCTCTGTTCTACTGTTAAGCACACAGCAAAAGGAAGCAAAGAGTGGAAGAGATAAGTATGTTTGCTTGAGAATTACACTGTAAAGAAAGAGTAGAATGGGCTTGCTGAAACAGACAGATGTTTTGTTTAGGGGAGCCAGAGGAGGATGCTTCTGGTTTTCCTCCAAAGGCGGGGGGGGGGGAAGCACAGATGCAGAATTTTATCATTTCACTAAATTGCTTTTTCAGTCCCCAAACTAGGAACAATACAAAACAAGCTCCTTTAATTACATCGAAAAACTCACTAATAAACTAGTGTGACCAGCGACCAGAACTGGTAACCTAGGTCACTGCTGAGTCACTGAATGAGCGTTATCCAGCATAACAAATGCTGAAATGTAGGCCCTAGATATCCAGGGAGAGAGCACAGTGCCCAAACACAAAGGCAGTTCATTCACCAGCTTCTCTAAGACACTGGATCACGCAGTAACGCTCCATAGGGAAACCCTCTGTAGTTTCTGTGTAATGTGCTGTGTATGCACTAACACAACACTTGCAGAGAGATGATCAAGATTTTTTTCCTATCTTGAGCATGTGCGTATGTATGTATCATGTTCAACCCTGCTGTGAAGTTCCACAATTTAAATGGTACCAAGTGTTCCAACACAACAGTCATCTATGTGTAAAAGCTCCCAGCTTTGAAGAACTCCCTTGGCCTCGCACTGCTTCTTTACTCCTGTTACTGATATATGCAGAAATAATGTTTAAACCACCTAAATTTAAGCTCTATGGTTTGTAGAATCTAGCCTAAAACTGCTGTTTGTGTGTCATCCATGTGTACAATCCCATACATTCACAAGCACGCTGGGATACGAGCAGGATGAACAGCTCAAGAGCAAGGCAAAAATGGCAGTGTCACACTAAGTAACCTAGCAACGCCCATAACAGAACACAACACTCCTGTTGAGATTAAACTCTGCCTCGGTGACACACTTTGTTATTTTACAGTGTGATTCTACTTGCAGGCCTGGTCTTGGCAAGGTATTTGGTGCTACAGAAAAAAATAAGTCGTTACGTCCCTAACGTTACATTACTGCCTTGGTTTCTCACGTGCAAATCTTTCCCCTCTGTTTACTGTGCTTTAGGAAAAGGGGATTGGAAAAGTTACTTCAATAGGACGCTTGAACTGTAAGTTCAGCTACGTCTCCCACCCTGCTGGGTTTCTGTTGTACACCTCAGCTCTTGTATTGGGTCTGTGAAGAACAAGTCATGCTATAAAACCAGTAACACTCCAGGTTTCAGAAAACCATTGCTTAGGACTTTGAGATCAACACAAGAGACCTCCCCACGACATAATAAGTGCTATAATTCTTTGCCTTACAGAACTGCACTCAACACCTAACGCGAAGGTGTTGAGGTGCGATGTACTCCCACTCGTTTCAAACAGTTGGCCTCAGTCAGTGAGCAGAGTCAACAGAAGAAAAACTAAACCACTGGACTGGGTTACTTCTGCTGGTAAACTGGAATTATTATTTTTTTTCTTCCCTTTATAGTATGTACGCTCTCCATGCTCAGTTAGGATACTGAGATGATATCAGCTGAAACAAATGGTGGAAGAGTGATTAAAAACCAACACCCCTCCCCTCTGAAACCCCAAACCGTAGGAAAAAACCTGCTGTTAAGTTGTTCATCTCTTGGAGATAGAAAGGTCCCACCCTACTGATGCAAGATGAAGACAGAAATCTAACTTACATAATTTATGGTGACTTCATCATTTAATTAAATCATGCATATGTACGATGAGGTAGTTTTCTGAAGATTTATGTCCAGAAGCATGTCTCCTCTGGAGCCAAACCTTCATTTACCTGTGGGTTAGCAGCCATAATAGTGTAATTCCCATCATCATCCAGGGTGGAGGCTGCAGTATGCAGCGAGCAAGTTCCATCAGGTTCTCTTTGAATTCGGTAGTGATCACTTCGTTTAGAAATTTGCTTCCCATCTTTAAACCAATAAATCTGCAGGGAAAAAAAACCAAGGCATGGCTGATAAGAGGTGGGTGCTCGTTTTCATCATTTCTCAATCGATAGCACGAAGGACTCTTGACTGCTGAAAACCTCTCTGCTAAGTGTTAAAAGAAAACCAGCTTGATCAGCCAGTGAAAGTGCAGAACCACGCTCTATGAACCACTTTCACTAAACAAGAAAGTGCAGATCAGCAGTCGGTCAAAGACAAAGGCAGGAACTTCTACCAAAGAAGTTTACAGGTGCATAAGGGTTGCACCCATCCCAACGACAGCAGCCGGACATTTCAAGAACTGCAAATAAATGTCACTGCAAAGAAAAGTTCTATTTCAGAGATTGCTAACTTTAACATGTAATTTCACTTAATTCTGAAGAAGCTGCAGGAGGAACTTAAGAATGTCACTGAAGTCTTTTCAGAAAACAGTAACATCAACCAAGGTAATTATAGGAATAATGAATTCGATGATGAATAAAATCGAACTAATGACCTCACTGTTGAAACAACAGTTTTGTCTCGTATCCATTACACTGACCGGAGCAAAAAGCCAGAGGGGAGTTCAGCCTCTCACGCTGGCCATGAGCAGGTCAGTATGAGAACAGGCCAACTCAGTACAAATGACATGATTGAAACCAGCAGCGTCACCCCAGTGTGACAGGCAGGTTTATAAAGCCACAGAAAATGCTTCAAAGCAGGTCAACGCATAGATAGCCTTTAATTTTTGCACCCCAATCCCAGCATAGTTCCAAGCTGCACAGAACAGCTACGTTATCTGTCAAACAGAGGGCTTTTCCATTACTTTTGATACATAATTTTATTCTCTGGCTGACCCAAGATCTACTTTCAGTGAGCCAAGAATATTATGTATGCAGAATAATATCTTATAGTAATCCATGAATTACACAAGAAATATGTATGTGTTGCCTCAAACTTGAGGAGAAAAGGGAAAAAAAAAAAAAAGAAAAAAAAGAAGGCACATATTTTGACCTCGCTTTGGGGCTTTTTTTTTGTTCTGTTTTAAAAAGAATACAAAACCTCAAACAGCAATCTGCTGGAATCAAAATCAAAATGTGGTGTATGCATGAAAGCACATACAGGTACATGTGAAAAATGTTACGCTAGGAAGGCTGTAGTTAGCTCCCCAAACCCACAGTTAATAACAAATCATTCATTTGTTATTTCTGCAGTGTGTGTTACACCAAAGCATCAGTGGTGTCCAGCATTTCTTAAGCCACTTGCGCAGATACCTACACAATTCTCACAAGGTCAGCTCGTTCAAAGTACAGCTGCATTTGTCCTGGCCACATGACTGCTGGGATTATTTAGCATGAGGAAAACACACACCTTTTCCTCTGCTGTTCTGGAGGTGGCAATTTAGGTCTTGCGGCAAGGAAAGGGTGCCGGCTTTCCAGTAAAAATAAAGGGACAAAGTAAAGCACAATTCCTGAAAGACTTTAATGTGCCAGGTTCTTCACACAAGCCAACATTTCAAAGCTCTAAATTCACTCATTTGCAGGGGAAAAGTTAAGGCTGTACTTTTAAATTTCACAAACAGACAACGGGGAATGTTTCGGAAGGAATGAGTGGAAATTTCCCTTAACAATTAATTACCACGTATGGTTTCTATATTAACAAGCATTATGTGCAACTAGAAATGATTTCATTTCCTCAATAGCTGGTTATACTTGTTTCCCATTTTGTCTGTCAGCAGCTTTGCAGAGGCTCTGTGGTGCTAACAAAAGATGTAGTCATGTCTTCCCATCTGCTGACAGAGCACTTGCTGGAGATGCAGAAGATATCTGATCACTTACACACACATGCTAATGGAGGCTGGTAACAACAGAGCTGCAAGAATGAGTTTTAACTTGCATGCTTTACATTTGTCATAACGTTGCTTGGGAATCGACTGCACCAAGTAGTAATTATTTAGTAACAATGCACTTACCAGAAGTATCAGGAGACATGCCAGGAATTATGACATGGAAATACATGCAAATGTTAACTGAACCAGCTAGCCAAACATCACGCGGATGTTATCCCATACCCGTTTCCACTAAGCTTAAAAGCACTGGCATCACTGGGTTTTACTTACGAGCAGTATATTATTAATATGGCCTTTATCTGACACGGAGTTAAGAAGTAAAACACTACCCCTGCTGCAGACAACGGCCCTGGCAGTTAAGCATTGCCTTTCTAGGATACCTTTAAATAAATGTACCATTAAACTATGTAAGCACCGAACGGTGCATCTGGGCTGCTTTTATTTGCACCAGATTTCCAGAAACCAATGTGTAATGACTAGAAATACAATGGAATACACAGTACAAAGGAGTTTTTTGATCTTGGGCAGCACAGGCATCTTCAATCACTAGGAGTTACATTCAGCCATGTGAAGGGTGAGCAGTGTGAGCTTTATGCAACATTCGTGTCTCAATGAACCTTTCCTGTGGCGTTGTCCTGATTCTGAAGGGAAATACCCCTTAAAATACTTACTATTATTCCACACTCCCTCCTGTATCGCCACAAGTTCTCATTTTAATGAGGAAATACTTTTACATTACACTGAAGGTTATAACAAAAGTAGACTCGTATTTTAAAAGTCGTATTTATGAAGACAGAATCTGCACATCAGTATTCAATTTACATGGCATGTTCAGGGGAAAAATAATGAAGCCAATAATCCCGCTTAGAAAAATCCCTTGTAATGAATGCCAGATTTCAGAAACACTACAGTCCTTCCCAAAGCCATTTCTTGGCAAAGCTGACACAATACTTAGAAGGGAGGAGCTTCAAGTTAGTAAATTATTTCCAGCTTTTCATTTGCCAAAGTAAAGAAATTTATTCAGGGGCAACACTTCCAGCTTCAACGAATGACAGCAGAAGGGCAGCCCTCAGCCATCGAGCACGAGGATTTCTGTCTTGGTGTGCTCCAGGAGGTGAGGGGAAGAGCCAGCCTTTGACATTTGCAAAGCCCAGCTAACAAGTAGCCATCCAACAGGGCTGAAATTGGTTCCAGCCCAAGCAACTTAACAAATCGCACAAAGCATCCACGAGCGAATGGAATAAAGGGTCACAGTCCCAGCTGCAAGAGCAAATCTCTTTTTAATGTGCGTGCTTTGACAGTGCAGAAAACCAGAACAGCACCTCTGAATCAGAGTGTGTTCACATCAGCTAGGCCTGCACGACGCTGTGCTTGAGGGGAAGTGCTAACAACACAGCTTCTCGGCCGTGCAAATCTCTAGTGCCAAACCAAGGTGAGTGAGGGGAAGGAGACATCCTCTTTCATCCGTCTGAGATCAGATTAAGATGACTGTGAAACTACACCTTAATTGGAAACTGTGAATATTAGGGAATGGCTAAACTGACTAAGGCTGACTCATGGTAGGTGATCCAGCAACTTAGTCACAAGCCTCAGGCAAGAAGAGCACCTCTCCAGCGCACGGCACCTCTTACACCAACAAACCCGGTCGCCTCCCGCCCTCGTTCAGCGCGAGTGATGGAAAATCTCTGTGGGTCACCTCAAAAGTAGTGCTGGCCATCAAAGACTTGGTTTCAGTCAGACTGGGCTAATCCCCTCAGCGTGTGTCTTCGGCTTGAAGCAGGAGTGCTTTTTTTTTTTTGATACAAGCACACTGAGTATCAGCCCCACTTACTTTGCAGTGGTTCGCATCGTGTTATGGTCTTGGAGCACAGAATTGGGATTCCTTTCAGATGAAAGTAAGCCAGAAAATGTGCTCTAAGCACACATCTAATGTCCTGCATCTGCTTCAGGCTGTGGGATGGGATCAGACCCAGTAAAACCTCCCGAAACGCATGCAAGGATGGGTATCTCTTTCCACAGATTTGCTTCTTCTGGTCTGTACTCCTGCAGCCCAAGTTCTCTCTTGTCCTTTCTCTGCTACCCTGACAAAGCCCATTTTTCCTTTTTATAGTTTGTGCAGTATCACACACCTGTATCAGTGGACATGTGACATCATTTGCAATTATCTCCGTTCAAAATCCTAACTGCCTGTAAAACTGACACTGGATGAGAGATTTGGGTGTGGCTGCTGCTGGGAAGGTCTCATCGAAGAGACAAGGCAGCTTTGATCTTGTCTAAGGTGAAAAGAGCCCCTGTCCACAAGAGGTCACTGTAAGAGCTGCGAGGACCTCACAGGGAGGGTACTGCCTTTGAGAGGGAAGCTGCAGAAGCTGCTGCTGTTTGCCTGCTGCACTACGAGTCAGTTGATTGGCAAGCAAGTTTTGCATTGGTTAAACACAACATACCAAAGGAAGGCATTCTTCCAGACTACTAACATCACCCACCGGGTACTTGTACATTTGAAAAGAAATGCCTCCCAAGCCCAACTCTCCCTCAGAAGCTCATCATGAAAACCTCACCATCGTGTCTCATCTTGCTGTTGGGATATCTGGGAGCTTATTTTATTATGCCTTCAGCTAACCTTCCAAAAAAAATGTAGTCATGCAAAGGTGTGTAGATATAAATGCTGCAATGCTGAAGAATGCAGAGACACCACACTGGCTCCTGAACTAGAAGCAACATAGTTTTGCATTAGAATGTTGCCGTGCCTGAGCTAATTACCCATATTAACCTGATGAGGTTGCTCTTGGGACTACCGTGCCAGCTCACATGGGGCTTTCTAGCACAGCATTGCATTCTCTGGTACAGATGTACCCTGAAGGTAACTCAGAAGATTATGGAAGTATGACTTCTAGGTAAAATAATGGAGATGAAGCCTCGGGAGGGAGCAGCTAAGAGCTGAAGCCTCACAGTAGGTTTTTTTGCCTAGTATAAATCTAAATAATTCCAGTCGTGTCAGAAGAGACTTGACAGTTTATACCAGATAGGAGCCTGTCTTGTCAAGAGAGAATGTCTGCTCTGCCTGTAAGATACAGCCCTTAGCATCCAGGGGCTTACTGCAAGGTACCAATACAGAACTCTTAAGAGAGTTTCTAGAAACATTCAGCCTCTTTTCTTACCTTTGGCTTTGGATTTCCAGCCACTTTGCACGTAAATGTGACTGGCATTCCCTCAAAGATTTTGTAATGCTTCAGCTTTATCTCAAAATAGGGTGACATGCTGTTATCAATAGGCTCGTCTCCATGTTGCACCTCGTCATCTGATTCTTCCACAGGAGATCTCTCCAGCCTGTATTCAATCTCACTGATCAATCTTTGCTCAAAGCTGGAGACTTTATACTCCTGTCAAACAAGAAAGGTACATATTAGTGCCCAGCTTCAACGCATTGCTCAGCAAGATGTGTTCCTGATGTTGGGTTTTTTTTAATTCTCCAGATCTTTGACAACCCATTAAGGTTTTACATATAAAAGGAAACTGTATCTTGTTGAAGAAAAAAGAACTATAATCCGTGCCTTCAGTAACTTCCCTATGAAACAAGGAAGACATCTGGTATGAAGCAAAAATTGCATTTCATGTTATCTTAAGGTCTAATTTATAAGGGGAAGGAAAGTAATTTGTTGCTTTCTTTACATTTTTTTTTAAAAAGCTTGTAAGAATAAAAGTATTCTGAAGCAGTTCGTAAAGACAAAAGAAACACACTAATATTTCCTTGAGGGTACAGGCAGATTTAGGGTGGCTTTTGTTTCCAGATGGCCAGAAGACCATATGGTTGACATCTGCTGTTTGCATAGAACTGTACTGGAGGCCGCACCAGAAGGCTACAATGATTTTGTTTACAGTTACCTGTAAAAATAAGGGTGGGGTGGGGTGGGGAGGAAAAAAAGAGAAAACATCAACACTGTCAGTCCATGCTAGTTGCCTCCCTTTACTCCTGTTGCCACGGTCCCCTTTGTATGGTCAAAAGTTATCACTTCTTCCTTAAAACCCAAATGTGTCATAAGAGTATTAAGATACAGAAAGAAGAGTGGAGAGTTTCATCCAGTGTAAAACATTATTGTTTGTTTAAATTTGCTGTTCAGATACCAGGAAATATTAACTGTGACATAGATCAGATATGTACTTCCTGGACCTCTTCACTCTATCTACTTCACAATACAAAAGCTCTGCTTTGAATGTTAGTGATAACAGAGAGAATGCCAGAATGGAAGAAAGCTCAGAAGCAGGAAAAATAATCTTTATTAGCCAGTGCTCTTCTCAGTCAACAGAAATTCAGACAGTCTTTCCAATGACATTTAGCCACTGTCTCTGACCCTTACTTTACTAAAGATTGAATACATCTCATCTGAAGCCTCCTTTCACATACCCATCCTCTACCATTGACTCTGGTCTGCGAATGACTTGGAGCTTACAGAACTAATCACAACCCTCAATAATGGTGAAAAGTGGAAGAAGGGAGAAATACCTTTGTAAACTTTTTGAAAATGTCTTTGATCCCGGAAAGTTTACCATAAAGGTAAATCATGAGGTACAGGTGGTATATAGAGAGAGAGAGCAGCCCATTTGGATGCAAAGCAGTTAGTGTATGCAAACGTTATGGCAGAAAGACACTGGAGCACACTCATACTGTGGTTAAGCTGCCTGCACTCAGACAATTAGGCTTATAGAACAACTGCAATGCCTTGAAGGGAGTGCAGCCCAAAGCTCCCCAGTTATTAACGCTAGGTGACCTCTTGTTATTAACCAAGGACGGCAGAAGGGAAAGGGCAAAGATGACAGAGAAAAATAACCAATGGACAAAAAAAAGCAAGACAGAAAAAGGTGAAAAGGTTAACCTTTTGAATATCCACAGGACTCACTACAGAAGCACCAACAGAGCGAGCTTCCTGCAAAGGTAGAAAAAAAGATCAGGAGGCAGAAAGAAGACCAAGAGGCATCCACGACAGCTTCTCAGAGTTTTTATCTGGAGAACGTAGTTCAGGTGGTAACACGAGCAAACCAAAGCTACAGATTTCTGCACTGCAACTCTGGCACCTGAGCAATAGAGAACGTGTACCTGGCCTGTCAAGCAGACTTGCTGTTGCACTTTTGGTCTGCATCCAAAAAGTGCAGATTACACACATGAAGAGAAGATAGGTTCAAGATAGCAGATGCACTTTTTCCTTCAGAGACTGAAAGGTCAGGACAGAATAGGATAAAAGGAAGAGTTTAAAGCGGAGAGCAGATATCTGACAACTCTCAACCTTACTCAGTATGGAAAAACTAAGCAACAGGACTGTGATTCTCCAGTTTACTTCACTGATATGTAAGAACCGCCCCATCTTGTGTGTATTTATTGTCTTGTATAGGGCTTTTTTAAATAGAACCACAGCCTGTAGGGAAAAAGAAGAAAAACTGAAAGAATTTTTTTATTTTCCTAAGAAATTGTAGAGTTCTGTGGCACCTGTATAGCAGGCTCTTCTGGTTCCTGTATATTGAAGACAGTTGCAGCACTGTCTGCTCCCAGCAATCGACGAGCCATTTTCTCCTCGTACGTTAATCTCTGAACAAAAAATAAAAGGGGGATGAGAAGAAAGAAAATCTCTTATTTCTCGGTAAGAACTACAAGGCAGTTAGACAATATGCAATGCTTTAAATAACATTAATAGAAGAGAGCAGCAATATGTTGAACAGAAGTTATCTACCGCAGTTCGTAATGCATTTTTTTTGCATTACAAGTGGCTTTTCTGGCTTAAGCAACCCTTGCCCTGACTGTGCCATTTGTTTCCATCCTCTTGCCAGCAACTTGGGCAAGAATGAGCAATAGGAACTGCTTAAATCAGCATGGCCATCAAAAAAGTGCATGTCAAATCATCCCAGATCTCACCCCTAGTTGTTCTACTCCATTTTTGACATTAGAACCACACAGCAGAACACTCTGCCAAGAATGCTAAGGAGGCACTACACTACTTGATTATTTGGGCAAAAATATGACAGCTTCACAGAAAAATGTATTCTTTAAGATTTTTTGATTATATGTCTTACTCTTTCAGAAATTAAGGGGACAGCTTAAAAGACAGTTTACACTCAGGAGGTAAAGCAAGTGCACAATTATTTCATTATTATTTTTATGGTCAGTAACACACTTCAGGCACTGAGACAATTTCCTACAAATCAACATTGCAAAAAAATTGCCACTGAAGAAAAGGCAAACTCATTACATGGTAAAATGCCTCATTTACTAGCAAAACGAAAAAAAGAACAGAAATTGTAAAGCTTTACATCTATCTAATGCTTCCACTTGAAAAAAAAAAAAAAGCTCATTTAAATTAATTTTTAAAAGATGTCATATTGTAGCTAAACCAGCAGGCTGAAACTCATGAAAACCAGGTACCAATCCTGGCTCAGTTACAAACATCTAAGCAAGTCATGAACTTTTCTTCACTTTAATTTCTTTTGTGATCACTCCAAGTGCCCACGGCCACTATTACACAAACAGAATCACCCAAGACAGGAATCTGCAAGGCAAAACCCTCAAGGCAAGTGCAAAACCAGAGTTTGCTTGGTTCAAGCTCCCACATCATTTGATTACAGTTGGTTTTGTTTTTTTTCCTTCGGGCCATGTGGGCTTTCTCAGGACATTCCATTCATTGGTCCAGGCCAGACACCTCTCTCCCTTTCCAAAATAGGCACTGACAGCCATGCTCAGCCCACCTTCTTTGAAAAAACAGGGAACTTACACACTGTGAAAGTGATTCTGCTTAACTGCTACAGAAAACTGCCAAGCCCTGTGCAGTCAATGGAGAATGGTAAGTACAGAAGCACTCACCACTCGGAACGTTTTCCCTACTTCACTCCATTGACCTTACGAAGAACCAAAATTTGTCAGCTGTGGAATACATAGTCTGACTCAACAGACTGTCTTGAACTACAACACCATAGTCCACATCTCAGGCATGACAGCAATCATAGCAAACTTTCAGCATGGTCCTGAGAAACCTAAAGCACACTAATTTTCAGTGACACAAAGGCATCCTAAGGCATTCAGATGCTTTTGAAAACGTTTCATTGACAAAACAGGGAATGACAGTCTACATTTAAAAAAATTACTCTTAAAAGAGATTCCTGCTTCAAAGACATTTAAATCAATGCCTTAATAACTGCAATCAAGTCTTAGGAGAGCTGCTGCTCATTAACTCTGAACAGGAAGAATTTGGTATTTTATCTTTTATGAATATCTTCAAATGCACACAAATTAATGGAAAACTTTGTGGCTGTGCATTTCAAGTGTTCAATATACTTGCCCATTTTGCCTCATTGCTTGACTCCTCAAGCAGACTGTTAATTCTTGATAAAGTTTGTAAATTAGTACTACTGGTTGGTTTTGACTCTATTGGTCAAAGAAGTCCCACAACTGCAGGATCTAATAATGCCTGATTCCTAACAGGCTTGTTTCTCATGATGAACTGCCTCATCTCCCTCTGATGTGCACTTATCACCTATTCTTTACCCCTGTGGTCCGACAGCTGGGCATAAAGGCAGAATGAGCCTGGACTGATCAAGAGCTAGGCATATGCTTACTGGCCAGCCACCCACTGATGAACAGCCTCTGAGGCTGAAAAAGCCCCTGAGGTACAGACTATGCAGGCTTCTTCCACAAATTCATCACCTTTGAGACCTCCTTTGCTGTGTTAAGCCCAAGTAAACCTGCCCACTAGGAGAAGGAATTATAGGCTAAAATGCACAGTGTCATTCCTTAAGGAAACGCAGCTTGGGAAAGGCAATTTAAACCAATAAATACATAAAATATAAAAGTCTACACACAATTATTTTCTATGCAGTATATTTAAGAAGCTACCCCTGATGCCAACTCCCATTCCCCGGAGTATTTTATGCTTCTATACCGGTTGGCCATTGTTCAAAAGGTCTTCCTTGAAGCGAAGCTTTCTTTCCAGATCCTGAATTACAGCATCTTTTGATCCTTGAATCTCTTCATCTGATGCTATCCTAGCAGTTCTGCCTGTTTTCTTGGGAAATCCCCTGCAAAACAGTACAGGAAAATTCATGAGCTTTCCTGAAATCACCGGTATTTAGAAGTTTACCTGGAATCACTGCTGTTAGTGAAGACAATGACATCGTGTCTTTGAAATTAGAGGTCTGGCATCTTACTTACTATACTGTCCTTTATAACTCACATCACTAACTTAAATGGTTAAAGACAAAGTTGCAAATATGCTTTATTTGTGCATTAGTTAAATAGGGCTCAGGATTGTGTAATGGTAGCTGTAAACATAAAGAGGAAACTGATGAGCAATGGCAATAAAGCAAAGTGAGAGGAATCATGAAAGAGAAAGCATGACTAGATAAGTGGGGATGGAAGATAAACTAGGTTCCTATAAAGTGCCAGAGGGATAAAGATCAGAAAGATGTAAGACAAGGCAGTTAATTATTAATTTCCTACATTATTTATTAACTAATCCCTTGCTACAGCTTTGCAATGCACAATGCATCACGTCATGTTTATTCTTCCTATCTCTGTGAACACATACCCGGAAGGCAACATGCAAATGTTGTTTCTGAGAGAAGAGCCATTCACAGAGTCTGGGTTACACTGGCAAGGAGAAAAATCATCCCTGTAAAGCAGTTTTCAGCAACAGGGTTTCACAGTGGAATAGCAATCGTTCATATTCAGAGAGTTAAGCTGCTCCTCACACCAGCCTACAAGTGACGACTGTAGTTTCAGGATGTCTCACCCCCACTTGCTGGAATGGCACAGGAATTATTTTTTTCCAGCCTGTGCTAATATTAACACTTTCCAGTAATGTTATGATGGTTGTATTGCTGGAAATGCCAGAACAATGGTGGTTTCTACTGGAAATCAGCTGTTCTTACACCGCTGTGAGAAAATCAACACTGCTACTAATATTTTAAACTTGCAGCACGCCCCATTTCACCAGTGAAGTCACACATTGTTTAATGCACCAATACTGATTCAATAGAAGTTTGGGGGATTGTTTGGTTTGGTTGGTTGGTTTGGGTTTTTTAACTTCATTGACTAACTAAGGGCTCAGCCCACTACATGGGAATGACATGCAAAATATGGGATCGAATGAGATCAATTGAGAACCTCACAGATGCCAGAGATGGGAGGGGGGGGGGGGGAATAAATACCAGACTAGCATGTAAGGGGTAAACTTCCTTTGAACACACAATTTACTAATTTAATTACCGGCAGCAAAATGTTAAATGAGAATCATATGAGGATAACAAATCTTCTTGGATATTGTTTGGTATTACGATTCTATAACATACTTGGAGAAACTTCGTTCTTCTGCAAGTGTTTTCACTGGTAATTTTTAGCATTTGTTAGAATGAAACAATCACATGTGCTGTCAAAAGCCAAAAACGAATGAAGTGAATAGATGGAGAGGACAGTAATTGGAAACATTGCTGTCTAGATTCCTAAAACATTTCATATTCTGTTAGAGAAAGTAAGTTTTAAATGGGAAAATGGTGAAGTTCTTGTAAAGAGAACTGCACTTTCACATTAAATCACAGCAGAAGAGTAGACACTTGCCTAACATCACAAAGAGCCAGAGAACAACATCCCTCACCCTAGAAAAATTCAGCTGTTAGCTGGAGATCTTCTCAGTCACCAAGCAGAATAATTCCCTCAGCGTCTGGCTGGGGATCTTCTCAGTCACCAGTAACAAAGAAAGTCTCCTCCACTCTGTTTTGGGGAGGAAGTCAGGAAAACTATCCCATCTACAGGGAAACAAGAGAATGCTAAGACGAGGGGCTAAATTCTCTTCAAGAAAAAGATGCTTCAGTAACTAAAGAAATTCGGGGACAGTAAATGTAAAGGAAGATATGGAAGGAAAATGGACAGGAGAAGGTGGGAAGAGGGGATCAGAAGGTAACGTTCTTCAGGAAGGCTGGACCAACTGCTGGGAGGCTGGCAGAAAGGTGGCATCCATCTCTCTCCTCACATCTTTCCCTTCACCTTCCAGCCTTTTACCTCACCCAACCCAGTATTGCCATGGAACTGAATTTCGTCACTTCAAATAAATAAATAAATAAATAAATAATG
>WUAM01000407.1:2128601-2140420 GCA_024336885.1 Actenoides hombroni | reverse complement strand
CCTCCAGCGTCTCAGCCGCCCCACACAGCTCGGTGTCGTTGCAGACTTGCTGAGGGTGCACTCAATGCCACTGCCCACGTCACTGTCCAATAATGTAGAACTCTCTCCACCTTCCAACAGCAACAGTTAACAGTGACACTGGAACAAGTCATGTAGTGAAGCTAGGGAATTTTATTTAAGAACAAGGTATAGAAATATTTCAGCAATGGCTGGGGATCCCTGGTAGCTGTTAACAAGAGAGGCAAATGCCCTAACAGCCTTCCAGATCTCTGATTACGTGCCAGAATATCCAGAGCCTTGCACAGTGAGTGCAGACGTGTCATCCAAGACCGGATCAAGGCAACTTGCCTGAAAAATAGATTTTCTTCTCTTTACTTACACTGAAGTATTTAAGCAAGGAAGTGGTTGGTTGAAAAATATAAGTATAAAACAGAGCATCAGTCAAAAGTTCTTCAAACGCCTTTAGAAAACCTCTCTCTCAGAACTAATTTAAATTGGGACAAAAAAAAAGAAGTGGTGCATGAGAAAATGTAATTCTTCCTGCAGATGCTCTATTTCCACCCCCTCTTTAGAATCTCTGTCTTTCTCTACATATATACACTTTAAAATATGCATATATATATACACACACACACACACACATACACACGCCCACCAAGTTAGCTCTTAAGACATATATTCTTGAGATTAATTTCAAAATGACTACAAGGTAATAACAACAAACAGAAGGTCCTTGGTAAACCTAGCCTTTGAAGCACAGATCCTTTCAGCTTGAGAGATGGTTTACATGTCAAGGCAGCCTGGCAGCAAACTTTCTTCAGCTGCTTTTGCAAATACTTCTCACCATCTCTACATGCCCTTATCTGGATGTTTCAGTTCCGAATGACTCGACAGTTTTCACAGGGATAATGCAAAAGAAAACACTCTGCCAATTCATTTATGTATTTGTACGTTCATTCTCTGCCTGATGCAGTTTTCAGAGTATACTGTACTCAGGTAGCAGGAGGTAGCTGGAAAAGGCCTATTTCATGCTATTGACACCACCAGCCTCCAGCACACAAGCACCACCACCAAAGTGCAAAGAAACTTTGGGCCTTTGGGAATCAGGCTGGGATTCTCACGGATCTTAAGCACCTCTGAAACACGCATCGCGTACGTCGCCGAGGGCCTGCATACAGACTGAGATAAAAGCACCACAAGACTGAATTCTTTTTGGTCAGAAAGGCTGCAATGCAATTGCCAAAACTCAGTCATCTTAATTCACACAGATCTTTGACGGCAAAGATTTCTGCAGCCTCGGTTTGGCTCTCCTTATTTTTGAATATTTGCCCTAGCATTTGTTTAGAAAGGAGGCCAAACCAGCAGTACTTTTCATGTTTTAATTACGCAGACTGCACGCTGGATACAATTCCCTCTTTTCCTGTGTACCTTTTACAGTGTAAACAAGGGCAACAGGCTGGCTGTTGTTACCCTTCCAAGAACAAATTCCTGTTTGCAGCCAATATGGCTCAGTTTCATAGAAATCCAAATCAATTCCCTGGTACTGAGGTAATGAACACTAACTTGGTTTTTCCTTTAAAGCGAAAGCGTTCCAAAAATGCAGCTAATTCCTGCCCACTTATCACATTTTTCACTTACTGTAAGAACAAAGTTACTACAAGCACTGGGAACAGGGCACAAACTTTGAAGCTGCAGCTGCGTATTAAAGCCAGTTTGGTCTGATCCTGTCATACGTGCTGTGGAGACCAGGAGTCAGTTCTGTTCCTTACTGTGACGTTACGTGCATCTGCGTTAAGGGAATGCCTGAGGCACAGGCCTGACTAAGGATGACTTGCACTAAATTAAACAAAGGTAACAAAAGTTCAACTGTTTCTACCACCCAAGAATAAGTTATGAAAACTGTAGTTTAAAAAAAAAAAAAGAGTAACATAAAAAAAATCACGCCTCAGCATTGGACAGGATCAGAACTGACATGAATAATACATACTTCTGAGCAAGTCTGATCTTTCTTAATTATTAGATAACACAGAAACAACTCACCTACAAACTGCATGACTACCACCAACATTTTTTTTTTTTCCTATGGCTTATCTTTAGAAACCTGGTTGTACTCATAAAAAGAAGAATTACTACTTGTTTCATTCTCCTGTTCAGTTCCCCACCTGAGCAAGTTATCCCTCTGCCTCGTGCTGCACTGGTTACTGTAAATACTGAAGTGCCATTTGTTCTTCAGAAGATGTCCACATATTTGGATTCCAATTTTAAAAATACCACTTATTTTGTAACTGGTAATCTTATCTGCATTTTGTCTTGTTGCCAGCATGATGCTAGAATTCACGGTCAAGCAGAAATCTCTAAAGCACTGATGGCTCCTGAATGTAGAAAAGGCCAGCTCAGACTTCATCTTGAGAAGAACAGGTAGCTGTCAGAAGCATGTGAAGTAAAACAATCTACACTGGGCTGAGAAAAGGTAATATATCCAAAATATTAACCTTTACTCCAGTTGATGTAATGCTACTGGTTAAGATCTTCACAACTATCAGGCACTGTACCTGGCTTTTACATTCACGGACATTTCTGTGGCATTCAGATCTCCTAGAATTAAGGAAGTTATAAAATGAAATCCTGGAAATACCATTTAGAGAAAGAACTGGACAAAAACATTGTGAAAACTAGGACTTCCAGATGCAGCGACTGTCAGGATACAGAATGTCAGTTATTTTTGCTCCATGTTAAAATCTTTGATTTCTACTCTTAGGCAACTTTAATTCATTAGATCTGGGGCACAGCCTGGATTTCAAAGTTCAAGTGGAACTAACAGGCATTCATCCTATTTGAGGAAAGCTGATATGATATGTATTTTACGATAATCACGTACATGCACGTAATAAAAAGGTGTCCAAAAACAAAGCCCCCAATTGAGCTGTTTCTTACCACAATCAACAAGTGATCTGATAGCACAGATAAACAAACCACTCAGGTGTTGGTCTAACTGCCACAAGTAGTATCCAAGCCATGGGAAAAGGAGGTAAAACACAAGAAATCAAGAAACTTTAAACAAAAACGGTCAAATGGACAGGACCAATTGCTTAAGAAAATGAGGGGCTGTCAAACCCTAACATTTACTGGAGTTTTTCCAGATACAGAAATACCTGTCTTCAGATATATTCTCCTGAGATCCAGGGATAACATCAGGTATGACTAAACAGGTAGCAGACAGAGATGAGGCAAGCTTCCTCAGAAGCAGAAAACCACCCTACCCTGACCTTTCTCCTCATTTTGCTGTTGTAATTCTTAAGCAAGGTACTTCCTCCTACAATTTCACATCAGTCATACTGTAGGTAACCTCCACTTTTCACAGTTGTGGCAGCTGTAACTTACAGAAATGGGCAAAGGAAGTGTCCAGTCTACATAGGACAGCAATACCATTTACTCTAGAATGAAAGCTGCCATTTGTACTGGAAGACTGTTGAAAGCTACAAGATGGAAAGATGGAGAAGTGTAGCTTCTCCTCATCACTGCTAACTGACTCAAGGAACACAAAAGTTACTAAAATACTTGTTTCAGTGCTACTTGAGACAGGATTCAGTGGACAAGTCACAGCAGACAGCTGCAAGAACAGACCAACAGCTCTGATTCAGAGGTGGGGAGGGGGGTGGGAAGTGCAGATGTCTCTCTGACACTGCTACCCTCATGATTCCCACAGAATCTCCTTTTAAGGATTTAAGGTTCTAAAGATCACTAAAACAGCAGTTAAATTCATTATGCAGAGTGATAAAAGCAGCTTAGTAATTCCATTTTACAAGATATTTTATACATTCTTGTCTTAAAAACAGTGTTTTCTTTTCCATTTTCCATTATTTTCCAGAAAGCAGTAAATCTAGATTCATGTTCTTTCACCAATTCTGTACAGTCAGGCTTTTTCTGTTTGCAACTAAGGTAATATTAGTTAAGATACCTACTTGAAGAAGAAGTCTTCTTTAAGGGGGAGTGGCTACTTCTAAGAAAACACTGTCATTTTAAATGTTGCTTTCAAAATGGTATATGTATAGCTAAGAATACATATTTTTTTGTACTTGGAAAGAGACGTCCTTTCTCCAGGTTGGACGACTCCACACCTTTTTGTAGCAGGATTTATATCCTTGTTACTCGATCCTTGAGGACTCTTCAAACCTGGTATTCTATGATCTGTTCCTGTGTGGCATGCCTTAGGTGTTCGTGCACTAGCAGGGGGTTTGGACTCCATCTCCAGAGGTCCTTTCCAGCCCCTGCCACTCTATGATTCTATGACTCTATGACCTATTATTTAAATATTCACCAGTTACTAAATCCTCCTCATGGGATTAATTTTGCTTACACAAATGCTCACGTAAACTTACCAATGTATGTGCTTACCTAGAATTTGTACATATACTTACTTATTTTCATACAGATATAGTTTGTTTTTTCTATGAACAGTAAAGTGCAGATTCTGGCTTCTAGAGATTTAACTGTGGACAAACACCCTAAATTCTAGGTTCCTATCACGTTAACTCTGCTCCCTGGAAGTCTTTTGTAACTGAAAGCTAATGTGAGTCCAATACATCCATCCACCCTAGAGTTTGCTTAAGCTAAACAACAAACAGATTTTCAAGAACAGTATCAAACCATCTTACTCTAGCCAAGTTTTAGCTCAGAAATAACTGACAAGTGTTCAGAATTCCCTGAAGTACGTAATTAGTTATGCAGCACTTCTCTTTTGTTTAATACCTCTATGCTCAGGAAAGCTGAGATATCTTTTATTCAACCGAAACATTTACCATACAATTGGTGCAAATAAATGCTTAAAATGTTGAAAGGTGAGTTAGTTCATACTAATTACACACAGCTGCTTTCCATGTTTCCATGTTTCAGACATCCAAAGAAAATGTAGCAAATTCACAAGTAGCTATTCCCATGATTCAGGCAAGGGTGTGAGACTGTGTGGTGTGAAAAAAAACAAACAACCAAACAAAAAAGACCACAAACAAAAAAAAAAGCCTCAGTGCAATGTTTCCAAATCTATCTACTGGAAAGAATATTCATTTGATCAAACCAGTTTAGATAATGCTGTCACTTCCACAGAGTCTCAGGATCCAAAACCAAGGAAAACATCAACCCTTAGCCAAAACATTAGCCTGGTGTTTACCACTCATGGGCTCACAGAGTGCAAGGATGGAAGAAAGAGTTAGAAATGTTTTGTCTGACTTCTTATACAACAACACTTCTTGGATTAATTTCTCCAAGCAGAACAAAGATGATCCATAGATGATACAAAGGAAGAAAGCTGATGGAGGGAAGGTCTGCCTTCGGGAGGTGAAACTGTATCTTCCATTTTACAGAAAACTTCACTACTGATGCCTTTGACCACCTCCAAATAGAATTACCTCCACCTGCAATGTTTCTCACTTTACTCTTATTCTGCTCCTACAAAAGCAATCTGAAGAAAGTAAGAATGATGCTTTCTCAGTACTGATTCTGAGGAGATCCGTAATTGTGCTAAGATGCAGTAATGGAAAATATCATTGAAATGTATCAAAAATGGAACAATTATTCAATAAATTTCACAGTGTATCAAGATGCACAAGTTATAAAAACAGTCTGCAGAATTTCCTACTCTGCCAAACAATGGTTTTTGCAATTACAAGAGACGCTGACAAGCCTAAATATTTCTTGTTTTCTTTCCAATATTTGTCTATCAGTGCTACATCACCCATGCCTGGGAGAGAAGAGCGTAAACAACCATGGTAAAAAGACCATGTAATCAAAATAGGAACAGTGAATTACCAGCCCTGAAATGCACACTCAAAAAAGAAAAGAAACGAGCCATGAAAACATTGAAAGCAGACAGGAAAACTGTTTTAAGGACATTTTATCTTCTATAGGCACTTGCTATGGAAGTGTTGAAGTAGCTATATGCAATGACAGGTCCAAGTCTAGTTCCGTTGATGTTAAAATACAATAATAAATCATAAAGTTATTGTCTAGAGAGGAAAATCTACCACTTCAAACACTTTATTTGGAGTCTCTAGTAAAAACTGTACCTCCTTCCCATGAAAGGTATTTGAAACTCTGCCTAGCTCACTTTGAGCAACCCGCTATCATATCCTCACTATCACCACTCTGTGACTGATCACACAGCAGAGACAAAGGTAAATGGCTTGGCCAGCATTTCAGATGGTGAGCTGGAGCAAAACCTCGACCGCTCCTTATTCGTTCCTTGCACCCTGTCTGTGCAGCACACTGTCAGCAAACACTACCACCCTTTTTCAGTCCATGGATCTTGGAGATCACGGAGTACATGGTGAGACTGTAGGCTGAGGTTATGGAACACTGTGAGCGGCTCAAAAACTGAATGTCTCAGTTCAAGTGTGTTCAAGGAAAGAGGATTTTTAAAGGTGGAACAGAAGGATGAGTGAAAAGCAGCAGAAAGTGAAGGAGAGGGGGGTGGGAAAGAACTGAGACTATACCACAAAGCAGAAGAGACCAAAAGCAGTGGGGAGAAGGGAGGCAAGAGGAAGAATTGCTCAGGAGTGCTATGAGAATGAGGGAAACCAGAATCATTTACTCGGCGAGACACAACAGACATCAGTAACCTACACAGTAAAAAGAAAAAGGAGAAGCCATGGAAAAACTGGCATCAAGATAGATAACAATAGATCATTTTTTCTTGCCTCACGCAATCCATCTTTTAGCATGTTTTAATGTTATAGTTCAGATGACAAATGCTCATTGTATATATATACACATATGTATATACTCGTATACATAAATTATATGCACATACACTCAGTATGGTTAACATGATCCAGCTCCCATCTGGACTACATTTCCTGAGGGAATGCAGGCCAAGCAGCCAACCCCCTCCTCATCCTCAGCTCGGAGCCCGGGGAAGCTGCCTTGCCCCAGGTGGTGGGCTGGGTTGGGGGGGGACAGATACCAGCATTATGTGCACACCCAGCCCAGTCGCTAGGGAAGGGGGAAGCATCCTTGCAGAGCTGTCTCTCTGTCCAAGGACTGAACAGACTGAGGAAGAACACAGATAATGCCTCCAGTGAGAGGCATGAACGTAGCGTAACGAAGAGGGATGAGGCAGAGGCTCCAGCTGCTGCTGCCACCCTCACACCACACAGAAGGGAACTTGAGAGAGAATCCATTTCCTAGCCAGGACTGTATAGCTGTACTAGAGCCTTTCCTGGAAAGTCAGGGGTCATTGCAGGCTTTTGTGGGCTGTGCTTACCTGCCAAGCTGTCAGCAAATTACTCATGCAACTTTCAACAGTCAGTATCAAGAGAGACACTCAGTGCAAAGGGACACACAGTACGACAGAAAATTGCAATTATTATGAGTGCAAGGGTGAACTGTACTATCTCCTAAATCTATTTTATGGCCAGACTCCATAATGAGCAATATGACAGAAATCAAGATAAAGAAATGCTTTTTAAAGCATATACATGATTTATTATTTTTATATCTCTCTGCTTTCTTCCTTTTCTTCCTTTTCATATCTTTGGACTGAAATAACAGAAGTTCCCACTGCAACGGTATGTAGCTGAGCAAGTCACCTAGATACCATAGATATGTTTAGACAAACTTCTAGACAAAGTTATAAATAAGCCTTGGATACAGCTATTCTCATTTTTGTTCTTCAGCATGCCTCTTTGTTCTCCAAGGATGGAATGAGAGTCTAGTGCCAGTGGAAAGACAAACTGATCCGTGATGGGAGCCTACATGCTCCAAAATACTATTTTGGCCTTTAGAGAAGACAAAAGGGGAAAACAAGTATGTGGAGTTGTTAGGGTGAGGGATTCCGTTTGCTTTCATGCACTGCTTTTCTAAAGCCCCTCCTAAACCCTTTTCCAAACTTACTCGGAACGAAAAATCGAGCCAAAAGTCAGTATATTGTTATGATTACTTTGCTGTCAGATGTATACTTTAATGCTTTATACTTTTAAGTATCACAAAGCTAGAGGGACTTCTGAACTATGCTCTCTCGATATTTCTCTACCTGCCGACATAGTAGGAACACGTGACTTGAAAAGAAGTGGGTCATGAGAAATACTTTCTTGGATCTCTCTCCACTGCCCTGGGCACGAAAAGCCTTCTGTGGCTGCTTTTGTATTTTCATTAGCTCCATTTAAAGCTTTAGCTTCTCCTTTGTGTTCCTACGGTAGGGCTCTTTCAGAACCTTACTTCTGTGTCGGTTAGAAAACTCTATTCCATCTCCAGCCAGAGGCATTAGCAAATAATTCACACATTTCTCCCTCTCATGTAGCAGGTAACAGCAAAGGGCCCTAGCAAATGATAAAGTGAAGCAAGTGCAGTGACCTTCAGCAGAGTCAAACTCAAGGAGCTCATTAGCTGATACTTACGGAGGGGTCACTCCTTTCGGGAGGCCTAGCGCGTTGACAGAAACGGGCGGCGGCTGGGACGGCAGCATGGAGCTGAGGAAAGCTGCCGGAGACTGGCTGGCATTGGGAAATCTGGGAGTTGGGGACAGGCTGTGGGAAGGTGAAGAAAGCGAAGGCAGAGGAGGGGGCGGGGGAGGCGGGAGCGGAAAGGAATCGCATGGCGGGTACGCCGCGGTCGGACTGAAGACAGGTGGAGGCGGGGGCGGCGGGGACGGAGAAGAAGGAGACCAGCCATACTCCCCTTCCAGAGCAAACTGCTGAGAGAAAGGGGGAACAGGCACTCTCCCAAACTGCTTCTGAGAAGCAGTTGGAGACATGGGAGAAGGCAGGCTGGATGTAGATGACCCTGAAGACGGAGTCACATAACCTGAAGCGGGGCTGATGTTCTGAGCAGCAATGAACTGCTTCGGCCGAGCGTAGTTGAAGGAGCTAGAAGACTGCATGGCTGGGGAAGTGTGAGAGTTAAGAATACTCATTGGCACAGGAGAGGTGACAGACTGGCTGGACTCCAGCTCCTGGAAAGAGGGGGGAGGAGGAAAGGAAGGAGAAGAGGGAGGGTGCTGCTGCTGATCGAGCTGCTGCTGGTGACGATACCACTGGCCACTTTCTTGCTCCAGACGAATTTGGTTCTGCAGCTGCTGTATTTTTATAGGGTCCCTGTAGGAAGGAAAAATAGACAAAAAAGATGATTAGACACGCAGTGCTGGTTGGGGAGGACGTAAAATTTCCACTGATATACGGTCTAGGAAAATCAGAAGGCTGGGAAAGTTCAAAGTGTTTGCATATCTTGAACAGCCCTGTTTTTTCAGAGCTAAAACATTGCTACAAAAGTCTGGGTTTTGAGCTCAAGAAGGAGGAAAACAGTGTATGTAACAGAAGTTAACAGAACCTTCATTTCTTAAAAAAACATAAATTAAGAGAATATTTGAAGATGCTTAGGATGTTTTAATGGAGAAGTCCAGATGATATAAGTAATGGCAAAAATGTTGAGGCTCTTAACAAGGTTTCTTTTAGTTTCTTGCCTATTTCATTCAATGGCCTCAGATAAGGGTCAACTTCAGCCTTAATTTCTGCTGTAGCCTTTGTGGGCTGATTAGACAGACTTAATTACTGTCACACTTTTAATGAGGTACTTAAGGGCCCAACTTCTACGTTAGAACCACCCATGTATCTGTAGATGAGCAAAGACTCCCAAGGAACACTCGTAACCTAAGGAAATGGTGAACGGAGCTTCAACATGTCTTTAGTCCCATCTTTTTTTTTTTTCCAGGCTTTATTCTTAACTGTAGGTTCTAAGACATATCTTAGTGGATGCTGAATACAGTTCTGAGTAATTGATGTACTGTCAGCTCAAATGGAAATGAGAATTTAGTTTAGAAATACATTCACTAGCAGAACAATAAAGACTAAAAAGCTAATACGCAGAAGCACTCAACAGAACTGTTAATGAAGTTTAAAAAAAGGAAAATGTTCAGCAGTGAAGCAAACCAGACCATGCATTGGCTTTTTTTTTTTTTTTTTTTTTTTTTTTGACCACAATACAGCTGTTTGAATGACACTGAGATCAAATTAACTGTGTGGTCCATCATCTTAAAATACATCAGACTGACTTGCTAAAAAATTGTCATGTTCCAGCTGGAAATCGTAACTTTATCTCAATAATCCAGATGTCCACAGAGTTTCAGCATATGCACATATACCTTTCCTGTATATTTAATATATAAATACTTTATTATATACAAGTGTGTCATTGTTTATATATAATTTAGGTCACTTAAGCAGAAATTTTAGAAGCTTTCTGCTTAATGCATGGCACATGAATGCACGATTCTGGCACAACAATACACTTTTGTTGGTAGCAACAAAATGAGAAATGGTAATATCATCATGTTTTCCACTCTAAGATTAATTTTGATAGTCCACATTTCCCAGAAAATGTTTTCTGAGAACAATTCTGCTTATGATCTCAGGCCAAAGGAGATTGTTTAGATAAGAAAAAAGGGAAGCAAGCTTGTTTAGGACAGAAAATTGAAAAATCAGTTATTTCCATTTAACAGTTGCTTTTTCTTTTTTGTCATAAAGATGGTGCAGTCCTAGCAGCATCGGTCACCTCACCCACCTCATCAACAATACATATTTCAGTACTTAAAAGGAGACTGCATTTTCTTCTTTAATTAAATCAGCAACAAGAACAACAAGATGGTGCAGTTCAGTTGTAAATTTTGCAATTCATTTTCAATGTTGACAATAGAGACTAAATCCCTATCAGTTCAACTGCTCACTCCACAAGACATGGGCTGAACCTTATTCTTTGATTTTTTGCTAAATTACACCAAAGTCTTCTCTCCCTAAATGGGCTAAAGCAACACAAATTTAGTTTCTGTCATCGTTTGACTTTGTTGGCCGATGACAGAAACACTTCGGGGCACCTCTGATAGCAAAAGCAAAGTCCTCTAAGATTACTACTTTCACCTCTTTCTGTGTCTTTAATCTGACTATTTGCAGACCTACTGACCAATACCTCTAAAGTCAGTTATTAATAATACATATTTTATTTTCCACCGTAATCACCCCCAAGATTATTTCTTGACTGTTGAGAGGCTAAGGTTAAAAAATCTGGGGAAGTTTAGTGTTGTAAATGGTGTGTTGAATACAGAAGAAACTCAGCTGTCTCCAGCACTGCTGTGTTTACCCAACATGTGCTGAAAGCAAATCAGAGTGTCTTGTCTTGGGAGATTTCTATTTTCACTGCCAAGTCACATGGCATGTGCCCAGCCAACAGCATAACACAAATGACCATCTATGGCCCTGTCAATGGTAAGTACATTACTACAGCTCCTGACACACCAAGCTGCTGCTGTACCAATCTGGGCAGAAGTAAAGACCATGTTCAGGGGCTATCTACAAAAGGTTGGCAGGCAAACGTGAGGTTGCTCTGCTCTCACGCTAAGCTTGACTTGAGGCCACAGGAATATACATCCCTGTAAGCCAGGGTTTATTAGCTCAGGACAGCACTAATTCCAGTTGCAAAGCTTTTGATCAGTTTAGGGTACGGCCAAAGCAAGTGCATGTCTGCTTGAAAAACAACATGGAGACATAATCATGATGACATCAGTCTATGTAGCAAAAAACACAGAGATCTTCTGAGAGCAAATTTTCTTTCCAGTGGTAGAAATGCACGATCCTTGTCTGCAAAGGAATGTTCTCCACCTCAGAGCTTTGCTTTTCACAGCAGATACTGCCCTATACTTACTAATTTCTCGAGCAGATGTATCCTACAGATGTGTCATTATGAAGAAATAAAAAAAAAAAAAAAGAAGGAAAAAAAAAGACAAAAAAAAAAGACAAAAAAAAAGACAAAAAAAAAAAAAGACAAAAAAAAAAAGAGAA
>WUAM01000407.1:2102074-2128501 GCA_024336885.1 Actenoides hombroni | reverse complement strand
TAAAAAAAAAAAAAGGAAAAAAAAAGTTAAAAAAAAAGACAAAAAAAAAAGACAAAAAAAAAGACCAAAAAAAGACCAAAAAAAAGACAAAAAAAACAGACAAAAAAAACAGACAAAAAAAAAAGACAAATCAATTCCAAAGTGTTCCTTCACAATGACACTGCCAGCTGTGGAAGCTCTGCATAGGTAGGTCCCTGAAAGATAACACTGCTGTGCCACAGCTACAGAGTCCAGCAGCCAAAATTCTGCAAGGGAATCAGCCTGTTATGTTGCCCTCATCAGCAGGGAGACAAGGGAGGGGAATTAAAAAGAGCTCAGTTTTTGGATGAGATTACAGGAAAATATTAGTTTAATTGTAATCACCTCCTCTTTCTAATTAGCTGAAATGTGTTTTGTAATCCCAGTGTTCTGAAGGGCATATATGCTTTTACAGGGAAAGCATCAAGCTTGTTTAAACAACAGAGCATAGAACTTACTGGATCGTGCAGAGCTCTTAGTTTTGCCAAATAATTAATTATACCAATGTAAGAATGGCCATTTAAAAGTAAATTTTTAGTACAATTCCAACAGTGAATGGCAATGAAAGGAATTATAACGAAGGTAAAGCAAATATTGAGAAACTTCCACAACTCACTGAAAAGCAGGCCTAGGAGCATATGAATATTTTCAAAAGGTCTGCTTCCCTATTTGTCATTTCTTCTTCATTACCAGATATTCTTAACCAAGGTTTTTACAGACATTTTCAGATGTCCTCATAGGCATGCTAAAACAGTTAAAGAAATGCAAACACTACGTGGATAATATTTGAACAGAAGCAGACATCAGTTGCAACAGAGGTTTCATTCTGGGTACCTGGAACCTGCTCAGTAAGGTGATGACTTTCAGAGCTAAACGATAGTGAGAAACATTTAGAAATAGATGGTCAAAGGCCAGGCTAGAGACATTAGGTTTCTTGGTGAGCAGCTAAAGAATACGACCTTTTAGAAAGCAAAACACGCTGGTTGTATGAGAAAATAGTGGACAAAGATGATCAGAATCTTCTCCAAGGATGCCAACACATGCAGCATATTTTAAGAATTACTCAAGACATATTCTGAGGTATGCACGTGGTTTAGAACGTAATAGGCTGGTTTACATTTTTATCCCATTTTCATAACGTTTGTTTCTTCCCGATGCTTTCTTCGTAGCACATGGTTTTGCAAATTACTAGAGCAGTCCTTTGGCTTTGAGAACTGAACTGGTAACGACCACCACCAGGAACTGTAACTCCAAGCTCCTGGACACAATATTACGTGGGAGGGGAGAGAGGCAGATGGTTGTACATCTCTGAAAGTCTCGACGGGAACTGGACTCCTGGATTACACAGAACACTGCAGCAGATGGCATCTTCAGGGATACTTCATACTGAAGTTCTCTGTCAGAATCATTCACAGGTTCCCAATATTAGGATAGGAACCAGATTCATTTTCACCTTACGTCTCCGGGTTTGTGAAGAGCACAAGAAGAAATTATTTAGAGGAACAATGTCCCTCCTCTGGGAAGCACCCTACTATTTGCAGTTTAATCATCAACTCCTCGGTATAACCTGGTCTTTGTACCATTTAAACACCTAAGTTCCTATCTTCTATCCAGACTATCTTGGAAGGGGAGGTTCTCCAAGGGTATGGGGATGCTGCCCAAGCCTTGAGGGAATCAATAACAGACAAAATGAACTCCATCTAGGTAGTGTCTACCTCGAAGTGTGGCACAGGCACTGAAGTTTATTCAGTGTTTTACAACACAATATACGAAGTAGATTGAAATAAACCACCCCAGATAGAGAATCAAGATGAAATAAATTTTCCTATGTTATAACTTTTTGAAATTCCTGATTTTGGCCTTCCTGATCCTAACAAAATAGAAGGAGCAAATGGAAAGCAGATGAAAAAAAAAAAGCAATTTTTCTTTAGAAGAAAGAGTCATATCTACCTCATTCATGGAAAAATAATGGGCTTGCTTCTGCCTCAAGTAATTCCTGAACAAAAGCAGACTGGCCCCTTCACAATCCTGCCAACAATTTTACCCTTTGAGAAGCAGACAGTACAGTTCTACAGCAATATACAAAACATACCTCCCAGCTGAAAATACAGGAATATTTTGAATGAAAATAATAAGAATTAACAACAACTTTAAAATGTTGAGCTAGTTTTCTAAATTAAAGTCTGAAACAAATGGAATCCTCTGTATTTGTATTCTGGGGTAAGGATTCACCTCCATGAAATCTACCTTCCAATGAAGATCTAGCTTCAAACTCAGTACTACTGCTTCAGAATCATGTCAGAGCTCTACCAAAAGGGAAGCAGTCACCATCCTGCCAGGGCTCTTCTCAGGTAACAATGATTTGCATGTCAGCAAGTATCTACATCTAGATATACTTTTTAAATATATTTAGGTATATCTGTACTTAGATATTTATACAGTAAAATCCAGAATAGAAGATTCTTTCATACTTCATTAAAATTGGAAAGTACAACATGCAGTTATACCTCTCTACCTCCTTGGCAGCCCAACTGGATGGCTGGTAGGCAGAGGAGCAGTGGCAAACTGGAAGTGGTGGGAGCTTGGGAGCTGCTGTGGTTGGGTCACTAGATAAGACTCACAGTGCTCCTGTGTCTGTGGCTCTTAGGCAGCTGGCACAGCAGACCTGCCAGGTAGCTGATCAGCTAGCTCTTCAACTGCTTACTTTGCTTTCTACAACCACAGCATTTGTAATTTACTGGTATAAATGGCACTGCTGAAAACCAGTAATTTTCTAAACAAATTCTGACTGAAATGCACATACCAACTCATCCAAAGTCTGACCGTAGTCATCCATATCTGGAATTGTACTCTGACAAAATTCCTGATAGAATTTCAGGTTTTCCACCAGACCTGTGTGTGGTTGGGAGTTCTTAAAATGTCAGCAACAACTTAATTAATTCACAGCTGTACTGAAAATAAATACTCGGAATATAAAAGCAATTCCAACTAAACTGATCACTAAAGGAATATTTACTCACTTCTAGAGATGTTGAAAACGTACATATATGACAAGCTGAAGTAGAGGGAGAACAGTTGCCTCTTTCTACAAAACCTTGGAAGTATTCAACACAGAGACAGCCTTCAGACCGTATTAATACAAATATGTTTACTCAAGCATTAGGTTTCCTGATGCTGAACAATCCCTTATGCTGTGAGAACGAAACGTGGACTGTTTTAAATCCCGCAAGAGTTCACATTTATGCAAGGCTGGAATTATCAGTTAAAGTAAAAAATGGGGGGGGTGGGAACCAAAAACCAGAAGCAGTTTGGGTTCTCCCCTGCAAACATTCAGAGATATTTTTTGCCTATCCTGACAGATTGCGGGGAGAATGTAGGTTGTCAATTCAATCTTTGTGCTGAGTAACTAGACAGCTGTAACCAGGAACCATCTCCACCAGCTGCAACCTTTTAGTATTTTTATTACTTGCCCTTCAAAGCTTAAGCATTTGAAATCGCAGACCCAGGAAAACAACATTTTCCACGTTTCAGGTTAATATACAGGAGTGCTTACCATTCATTTCCCTGCAACCTAATGCAGCCTCAGGAAAATCAGCGCAGCGCGAGAGCTGACGCAGTAACTCTATCACCAGGACACTGTGACACTGAGGTTGACTTTTCACCTGAGAAGCATCATAGGCAGAGAAGGGCACCGTGAGCCGTCTGTGTCACACCTGCACTGTTTGTGAACTCTCTCGTAAGGAAACCCTGCCGTCAGCCAGCTGGTAAAAAGCTTTCTGTCTCTCCTCAACAGTGCCACTTGCACCCGTGCCCATTTTCCATTATGGTTTGATTATCTGCCTAAGGCATCAAGGTAATTTCCAAGGAAACGAGGTATCAGGGAAAGCAAGAGCAGTGCCAGTGCCAGTGCTGAGTGACCAGAAGCCATTCTTTTAGAGGCAGGAACCATTTTTCATCTCCCTGTACCACTGCAGGGACGGTCTGCAAAGCATGCACCCGGGAGATAACACATTCAGCCTGGGCACGGAAAGAGAGGAAGCCGTGCTCTCGGGCAGAGTCATTGTTCCCAAAAGCCATAAAGACACAATACAGCTTGGACAAAAAGGCTGAGCTTCCTATCCCCGGCAGTCTCCTAGTCAAAAATCTGCCTGGCTTGGTAATTCGGTAGCGTCACGTAACGAGTGCACAGAATAACCACTGATGGAGGGAGAGTGAAAAACTGCCACAAATAACGAGTTTTACTGACAAAGGAAGTTAGGAGGTAAATTGTAACAAGGCATTAACAGCAACTGAAAGAGGGTAGATTTAGATTAGGTATTAGGAAGAGATTCTTTCCTGTGAGAGCAGTAAGACACTGGAAAAAGCTGCCCAGAGAAGCTGTGGATACCCCTTCTCTGGCAGTGTTCAAGGGCAGCTTGGATGGGGTGTTGAACAATCTGATCTAGTGGAAGGTGTCCCTGCCTGTGACAGGAGGGTTGGAATTAGATGATCTTCAAGGTTCCTTCCAACCCAAACCATCCTATGATTCTACAATTCTAATAATTACTTAGAATGAAGAAATGAACTGGCCTGCAAATGGACAGATAGGTCTCCTGTCTCTGGTTGTGCTAGCTCACATAGAAGGTTATATATCCGTGCTGATTGGTATATATTCAAAGAACACGTGGGGAGAAAAAAAAATCTATACGAAACTTTGAAAAACTATACTAGCCTCAAACCAAAAGTGAACAGGAGATGAATGGCCACACCTCCTCTTCTATATTTAGTAGGATACATTTTCCCCGTGCTGTTACTGCAACAGCACATGCAAGTTGTCTTTATTTAAAATGTAATATATTTGATTAACAAGATGCTCTATAAATCATCACAGTTCATCTACCACCGCTCACCAAAGTTAGATCTGCTTATTTTTATGCCTACCCACCAACAGCTACAGTGGGCTTAAAACTGGACCTCCAGGCTTTCAATATTAACATTCCAGTAGCTATCAAGTGTCTGTTCTTTGAGTTACACATAAAAGATGACTGCTTTGCATTACTGAAATACATACTTTTATGAGGAAGAACGAACATCATATTAAAAAGGAAAAAAACCAGAGCAGTGACTGGATGTCCCAATATCAAATGAAGCACACAGCTGCTGTCAGTGTGTTTTTAGGAAAATTAAAACTTTATTTTAGAGCTATTTGAAGAAATTAAAGTAGTTTTAGAACCAAAATTCTTGGCCCTTTTACCAGTTATCTGTATTCACAAAGTTCTGACATTTGAGTAGTTTGCTGCCTCATGTAAAGCTTGGCTATTACCAGCTGACACATCAATAGTCTACGTTAACTTAAAGTCACTGGAGGTATTCTAGTCTTAAGATACCATATGAAAAGAAAGCATTGGAAAGGAAATCAGCACATAAAAACCAGTATTTCTGTGAAATAAATATAGGTCTCTGAGATTCTCCCACTACAACAATACTACTTACTTCTTGTGTCACCACCACCTTACTACCATTAAGTTTTAGTATTATACCATTCTTGCTGAAGTCCTTTTCTATGCACACAAATACCATCATCAACACCACACACTAGCTTTCATGGAAGGAGGACAAACACCAGGAGGTAGCAGCAACTGCTAAAGAACAATAATAATCTTTCAGAGCAAGAGCTTTGGAAAGTGAAAATTGACATTACTCACAACTTTTGTGACATTTATTCAACCAATAAAATCCTAAATTACAACTTATGCTCAATCCAGTGCAGGATGCTACATCCCTGTCATGCAGTCCAGGCTGGTAATCTCAGTGAAAGTTACGCTAGTGGAAAGAAAGATACTTCAAAGGCCAAGGAATTGTGCAGCCACTCTGAATGCCACCAACTCCCCTGGGGTATCCCAAGTTAACTGTCGGATCGGGGATTGGTATCATGCAGAGACATTTGCAGACCTACTGGGAGAATTACTCCTCACAGTTGCCTTTTAAATGGTGGAGACCATCTCACGCATCAACTGCAGAAACAACAGCCTTTCCCCTCTTCCCTGCCGTTGTCCTTTGGCATCTGAAGAGGGGAACAAATGAACTACCCCTCCATGTCACACGAGCTGCTTGGCCCCAGCTGCGGGGAAGAGTTTGTTTAGGTACGGACAAGCTGCTTCAAGGTTCTTCCCCAAACAGGCCAGCTGATAGACACATCTCTGCTTAAGTGCAATACTCACTTTATTGCAAGGCAATGGAACCTGAAAATAGCTGGTGTGCCCAGTGTTCGCACGTGCTGCAGCTCTGCACAGGAAAATTTCTGCAACGAGCTGGCACGTGCTCAATCTGTTCCTGCCCAGCAGCCTCTCTGTGTGCTACACCCCTCACAGAGCAGAGGGAAAACTCCATCGTGCACCGACAGCGTGGCAGATGGACCTGATGTCATCTACTGAGTTTAGAAGACCCTTTAGTAGACTTGGCCACACCAGGAGCCATAACTTTATCTGCTCGTGTAGACTGATAACAGCTTTTTGGTTTAGGGCTTTTTTTTTCCTATCAGCAAGTTACATCACGTGTCAGTGATACCTGCCTGATGAATATTTCTGAGGTGTATTTTGTATCAAGAACAATATTTCAGGATGTGGATCTCCACTGCTGGAGTAATTCTGAATATAAGAGAGAGTTTACAGGGCACTGCCACTTCCTATCTAGCCAGACCTGTAATCCAGACCTGTGTGAGTTCTAGGGTTGGGGGTTTTTTGGTTTGCTTTTAAAAGGTATCTTCCCAAAGTGTAAAAGAGACAAGAAAATTTATGAAACTCAATATAGAATCATACAACGGTAGGGGTTGGAAGGGACCTCTCATCGAGTCCAATCCCCCTGCCTATGCAGGAAAAACCCAGGGCAGGCCACACAGGAACAGATCCAGGCAGGTCTTGAAAGTCTCCAGAGCAGGAGACTCCACAACCTCTCTGGGCAGCCTGGGCCAGGCTCTGTCACTCGCACAGGGAAGAAGTTTTTCCTCACGTTGAGGTGGAATTTCCTGTGTTCGTTTGTGTGTGACCATTACCTCTTGTCCTGTCACAGGGCACCACTGAAGAGAGCCTGGCCCCTTCTCCTTGACACCCACCCTGCAGATATCTGTAAACATTAACAAGATCCCCTCTCAGTCTTCTCCAGGCCAAACAGCCCCAGGGCTCTCAGCCTTTCCTCATAAGAGAGATGTTCCAGTCCTGTAAGCATCCTCGTAGCTCTCCGTTGGACTCTCTCCAGTATTTCCCTGTCTCTCTTGAACTGGGGAGCCCAGAACTGAACACAGTACTCCAGCTATGGTCTCACTAGTGCAGAGCAGAGGGGGAGGAGAACCTCTAAGGTTGCTAAAGCAGCCTTAGATATGCAGAGCTACTGCTTATGACAACTGCATGATAAACATAATTACAAGGAAGATGTCTTAGGCAAATCCTAACGACTGAGTAGGCTTGCAGCCTTACTCTGTGACTAAATTCTACACCTCACTGTAATTTCTCTATTGCTTGTTATAAACCAAAAAATATGGATACCTATCAGCAGAACTACTGAGCAAAAGCAAAACTCACCCACAGTACACAGACGTCACTGCAGGCAAAATATACTTTTAAATATTCAGAATATACTGAACATACTGAACATACCTGAACAGAACTAATCACATTCCCTACCATCACAAAGAGAAACAACATTTCTTGAAACGACACACTTTTGGACACAGACACTCAACATGAATTAGCTTCCTGCACTGGCAACACATTATTTTAAACAGCATTTCCCTGGTAAATAGATGAAATGAATTTATGGTGAGAATTAAGCTTTTAACTGTTAGCTAACTGAGCAGTGCATTATTATGAACAGCTGAAATGGAATACTTTACATACAAATGACAGAGAAAATAATTGCTTTTGTACTTTTGAGTGAAAGTACATTCCATAAGGATGAATTACTTCAAGTACCATTTATTTCTTAATGTATACAGTAATCTCCAGTATGGGAGAACTTCTTCCCTGAATTAAGCTATGCCTCAAGTGATGGAGAATGACATAAAAAAGGGACTCATAAAGGTAAATTGTGCAAAGGTAAACATTTGCTATGGGCAAATACTGTGTCAGTGATTCTGAGTGGCTGGTCCCTTCTCTAAAACTGTTTTGAATCTTGCTTAGCTCTCAGTGAAAGGAGTCACTCTTCTTACTCAGAAAAACCCAAACAAACGAAAACCAGCAACAGAACAAACAAGGGAAAGGACCAAGTTTCATTTTCCCCAAATAAAATTGTAACCAACAGGGTGACTGGCCAAGAACAAAGAACCACAAAGACTGGCACTTCTCTTAGGACAGTAAGGACATATCTGAATTTGTGCTTTACCTTGGATCAGAAATGTGCTTTTGAAACAGATCTTCAGCAGTCCCCATTTGCTCGTTCTCCAGTTGGCATCCTGGAGAAGCCTCTCAAGAACATGAATTGATTCCCTGTCAGGTGAAATGAATGTCAAAAACTCCAGCCACTAATGGGTTCGGTCTCTGTGAGAAGACTGGAGCTAGTGCAAAGTGAAAAACAAAATGCCACACTCAGTGACTCTGAAATGTGCAGTGTGGGTATCATGCCCTCAGAATGTTTTTTGCACCCTACAGAGCCACTCTTGTTTCTGCGTACTACTTGCTAATGTAGGCTTTACATACCAAGCAGATGTACAAACTAGCATGAGGTGTTTTAAAAGCCAGAAGGCTTTTAAAAATAAGTGTGTCTACCACAAGAGATTCTGGCTTTCTGCTCTGTGTAAGGCTCAATTTCTGGGAAGTTCTACACCTATCTTGGTAAACAAACGTGCTGAAAATTGACCTCTGCGCTTCATTTATAGGGTTTCTTGAGATAGTAAGTGTATGGTATGTTGATGTGTAATACATTAAAAAAAATATATATATATATCACGCATATTATTTAACATGTACACATTTGGAGACAACGTATGGACCCATCCTAGACAGCAATTTTACTATTCCCTATGTTGCTGGACAGAGTTTACTATTTGATTGTCTGCAGCTGACCACCAGAATTCAATTAATTCCACTCCTTCCTTCTGCCCAGCAATAAAAACCTCCCAGACAAAATAAACATGTCTTGTTTGTCTTCAGTTTGATCACAGGATAGTTTGTGAAAAGCTAGTGACAAAGGAAAGCGTATTCCTCAGGATTTAAACCCATTCTGTCTGACAACTATGAAGGAATATTCTCCCTTTATGGACTCACTATTTTGATGACTCATGAACCTTCTTAGCCTGGAGCTGAACACTCGTGGAGAGAGAATACTGGCTTAGAAACAGCACTTGTCTGATCTGAGGATCCCAAGCTCTATTTTCCCCTATTTATTTATTAAGATTAGATTTATGTTCAAATGAACATTCCAGAATGAACAATGAGAAGAGTGGTTTATCTGTTCCTACAGTGAAAGTCAGTTTAGTTTATCTTGACCAACAGCAGTTTATGTCTTGTCCTTACTGAAAGAAGTTTTTACATTGAACAGTTCCTAGTGTGCATGATACATATAAATTGTGTCCTTAACATAACTAGAGTACTGAAACTACATTTGGAAACTGCTGGTAAACGGCTGTTAGTAAACTGAAATAGTAATTGTTTCCAGTATTGCAAGTGGCAATAAGATGTCAAAGCAGCAACACACATCTTTCAGACTGAAGGCAGCACCATCTGTATGTAAAACCTTCTCTTTACCTATCGTGACAACTAAGACTCCAAGCTAGCATTTCCAAATAGCTCAGATAGAAAAAAAAAAAGAAAAATCTTACTTGGCTGAGGTTTAATAAACAACCTATAGCTCCGTATCAAAAATGTAACTTTGGACTTGTAGCTTACTTCAAAGACAGAGGGATTTGGACAAGACCAAAATTGGTTGCGCTACAGTCGGCATCACTGTGGATCATATGGTTCTTCCTGCACAACTCACAAGATTCCACACAATCTTCCCAGATCTACTCAGATCATGGTATAATGCTGGTCTGTCTTCACTTTGTCTTCACACTGACTCTCCCTCTCTCTAACTGATGTCACCTTGTCTGTGTCCCTGACTATTCCCTTGGGCTATCATCGCCCCTGGTGAGCTCCAGAAGCACCACCTAGGATGTATGATACCAAAATCTGTGACTTCTGCCTCACTTCATGTGCTAGCTTCTCTAGAAGAGCACGCTTTGGCAAACTCTTTGGCACTCTTTGGAAAACACTGGTCTGAAATACCCTTGTCTACTATAGTTTTCAACTGTGAACTAAAAGATAAGTTATTCTAGGTGTTAGGGCCTGCATGATCCTCATGTCTCTGGGCCAGCCTACTAAAGCTAGTCTGCAGTCACAAATAAAACTTACACGGTACTTTGATCCTGTTTCTCAATCAAAGGAGCCCTCTATTCCTTTTCTGTTCCAAGGAGAAAAGGCAAACACAGCACTGACCAGCAGTGTTACACAACAACAAAAGCATTTGGATTATTCGAGGTCAGCTAATTGATTGGAGAATTCATACAAAATATGATGATAATTCTTCTGCAGAACAAGGAATCATTAGTGAAAGTCAAAAAGCTAGAGACAGGAGGACGTTTTACAATACTGTAGTTTTTGTCATACGGGGCAAAATAAAGCAAAGACATTTAAGTTCTCCGACTACTTGTGCTGTGTATCAGGGAAAGTGAGGAGCACCCAGCTTTGCAGAAAGTCCGAGCTGCTTAGTATTTTTGTTTGGAGGAAAATAAGTTTGTCGTCCTCTTTCGCATGCCAAGACTCTAACGAGCCCGTGCACTTAGACTCCCCACGTTAATTACATTCTCACGCCCTAAAGGCAATGTTGTCTGAAGCTGTCCATTTTTCGGTCATTTCATAAACCTTCAGAGACTGCAGTTGTCCAAACGGGTTTCAAGACTTCCATTTTAAAGTTACTTACATAATAACTAATCCACCAGGCCTCAGTTTTAAAAAACAGAGAAATAAACTCTGCTAAGCAAGAATTGATAGCACATCATTCTTGCTGTACACTGTCCAGGCAATACTTCACAGGTTAGTTATGTCTGATCTTCTACACCAGGGAGAACTTTTGTCCTCAAGAGCCGAGTACTAGAAATGGCATCTCATGATCCAAGGTTTTTGGTTTTGTTTAGATTTGGGTTATGTTTAAAATCTGATACTTGAAATTAAGAGGAATCTGTTAGGCAAAAGGTCCGGCTTGATTAACATACTTCATAATTGCAGGAAATGTTTTTTGACCCTTGGTTGACTCGAATTTTTTTCTCATTATTTTTTAACAGCATGATCTACTTCCCTAATGAATCATTCAGTATGAATGAGAAATGATCTGCAGATTTGGAAATAGCAACAGGATCTCACAATCATTTTGAAATCCTCTATATATTAAATGGCGTTATATTTTCAAAACAAGCTCCAGATGTGTAAAACAACGACACTTCATTTGTGATAGGCCTAAAAGATCATTTGCCTTTTTCTTCTGGCCTTGAAGCACTTCAGCTTGCTGTCGTGTTGCTCTAATCCTTCTAGTCAGAAGGACAGATAGGGAAATGTTCTCATCATCTCACCTTTGGCATCTCACTTACATGAGGAGTAGTAGTATGGCCTCTTAGATAGTCAGTAGAACCTCCAGAGTGCAGTTCAGAGCGTGTAAATTAGAGGCTAAATGTCAGAATGTATGAAGACTCTCTTAAAGAAGTATCTTTAGAAGTCATCCTAACAAAGCACAGGCTGCGAAATGAAGACAGCATCAGGTTTGAGCAGAAAATACATAAAATGTTCAGCATCTCCTCAGTAATGCAGATAAAAATAACACTACCCAAACTTTTCTTCCCCTGCCCACAGCTTTGTGGCTCATGAGTCAACTGCAGATCTCCCAACACGTCACATTGTTTCCCAGTCACCCTAGACATAACATTGAATTTATTCATTTAAAAGCACATTTTTCATACACATCACGTATTTAACTAGTATGACAGCTCTTATTTATCAGCAGCTAAATAATGTACTCAGCTACTCCTGATAGGGAATATTCTTTTAGTATCAGGGAGGACCTGTAGTTCCAACACCACCCCGCCCAGCTAGGGTCACCGGGCAGGAGTAAAATTAATAGGAAAGGTCAAATTGTTTAACAGCATTATGAAGTAACATTGTTCGAGTCAGGAAGAAATCTTGTGATTATTTATCAACACCATCAGCTGTAGAACAAAGAGCTGAACACGAACCAAGCCAAAAAAAATGTCCTCATTAGAAAGAGGACTCATTTTCCCTTTTAAAAAAGTAATCCTAAAGGCAAGTGAGAGATGGTAATCAATAATGCCAGACTGATTTTAAACATAACCAAAAAAAAGCACAGTATCATGCTACATTCCATATGAAGATGACTGCAAATATTTCAGACCAGATGACCAGGCTGGCTTGGGTATAGCAAGATTGATTTTAATCATATAGGTTAAATGTGAGGACATCTGCATTGCTAAGACTAAAAAGACTCGGATCCATGTAAATACCTTCCTCGTACTTTGTGTTCTTTAAACAATCTGCAGAGTAGTTCAATTAAAATGTTAAGCAATGCTTTTCAGCCCAGAAATAATATGCCCCAAGTATAAATGCTACAAGATACTCTAGAGTCTTTCTACACACCAGAAGCAAATCTGGTATTTACTTTTCCCAAGTTCAACCTGTTTTATGTCAATAAGGTGCCCCCAAATCTTTTTATAATTATTTCCATTGCACATAAACATAATCTCCTGGTATTTGTAAATTAGCTTGGCTAAATATAGCAAGGAGCACTCATGTTTTATGGGGCATTTTCTTTGGTATGCAGCTAATATAAATAAAATGAGTGGAGAGAGGTTGGCAGTGTTCCACTGACATTACATCACTTTTCCTTAATAGGAAACCTCTCTGCAACTGAGCATCTTGCTTTAAACACTCAGAACTGTCCACAAAGTCTTCAGTGAGGATCATCATATAAGGCCAGTAGTTAGCAGCAAAGGGCTAGAACATATTGCTGGAGCTCCTGACACAACACTGAAAAGAGAACCTCTCATGAAAACCACCTTTACATTTCATTGCAGAGCATGGGAGTTGCAGAATCCCTGACAAAAGATACGTGTAAAATGTACATCATTCCTGTAAAAAGCAAGGGATGGAGTTCTAATTCCTACGACTTGACATCAGTAGACTCAGAGTTTCCCCTAGAAACCTTAGAAAGTGATGTTAAAAAGAGAGGCCTAATCCCCTGGTCAAAAGCAGGATGGCAACACAAGCACCTACCATAGTTTCATCTGCTGTTTACTCTCTGTGATCCTGGAAAAGACAACCCCTCTGTTTAATGGCACCATCAGTGTCATCCCTCACCTCTAGTATGACATTATTTGGAAGAAATTAATTTACTCTTGTAAAATATTATATGAATTTCATTTACCAAGAGCCAGATGTTGCCACCCATATACATTGAGCTTTACACCACAAACAACAGGACTCCCTGATCGTGCGTAATAAAAACAAACGCGCAGCAAAACCCAGTGGATCTACAAGGTTTTCCTGAGAAGAAGACAGTCCCTCCACTGAATTTGTTTCATCCGTGGCTGAGATTACTAGACCTCATTGTTTCTGTCATACGCTGAGGGACGAAAAGCAATCAGCATAGTCCGTGAAGAATAAAAGTGCCCAGAGAAATGTACATTCACGCTGTAATTAATGTGAACAAAAATTCCAGTTATTGTATTTCTAATGTGCAATTGCCAAGAGATAATCCAACTGCTGCATGCAGTGTTTGCTGGCATGGAATGTTATTGAGAGCATAATTTATTTAGGCACTGCCACACACATACATAAACACAAAAATGTATTTACCACGGTACAAAAAGCCAGGTTAGGTCATGCTGTACTCTGCTTTTTCCCCAAAAAAGTTTGAGAGGAGTTCACTGAGTCAACTCCTACTGCTTTAGTTGTGGCTGTGCAGCATATAGTCTTTGAAAATTTACAGTAACTGTTGCCATGTTTACACCAGTGACTCTCTAGAATGAAAAAGCTAATCAAGTAAAGGTATTCAGCAACTAAATGTAATGAACACCACTGTCGATGCTCCAACGGTTCAGGGCTTTTATGACAGAATGGGCGAAGAAATTGCGATTTGAAAGTAACCCCAGAACTGGGTGGATTGGTTTGCTGGTTGGGTTTTTTGCAGCTTTGTTTTGTGGTTTGGGGGTTTGGTTTTTTAACTTGGATCTGTTCACCACTTCAGATTAAAGAGTAGCCACCCAAAGGGTTCTGCTGGTGCAACAGAGAGTTGGTGCTTGTCCAGGAACAAGCACCTAAAAGCCAGACCTTCTTCACTGACAGTGAGGACATCCATTCCTAGGTAGGGTTTGTGAAGCCATACCTTTAGCCTGTAATCATGAAAGGTAAGAAAGAACTTCTGCATCAGCTTTACTTCTGACTGGCAGCACCCAAGCAAGACCTTTATGTTTTAATTCACATGTACATTTTTAATTCAGTCGACCTAAAATTGATGAAGTCTTTAATGGAACTAAAGTCAAAGTTAAGGTTACAACAGAGAAAAGTTACTTCAAACTGGTTAGTGTGCACAGTGAATAACTGGAATAAGTTTCACCTCCATTGCTGGAACTATCTAAATATTTGAAACAGAGGGTATCTGTGCAACATTAACACACTCTGAGTACACAGTACAGGCCTGCATTTCACTAAAAATGAAGACATGCAGCTTAAGATGACAAAGAATGACAAAGGTATAAATAAGAGTTTCATTTTTGTGTACTTCTGTCCATCTGTGAATTGGCTGCTTACTACATAATTAGGGTTTTGTTATTCTAAAACCATATACAGAATCATTAGCATCAATCAATGCTCATTTGCTAAAATACCATTTCAGCAGTGATTTCAATCAGTGCCTGGTTTTCAGAAAAGGTCAGGAAAAGGAGAGGAATTAAGCTAGACTCAAACCACAGCTTTAAATAATATGGCAGCTATATTTATCTAAGAGTAATCAAACCTTAGTTATGGTAGAACTTCACCCAAACCTGCTGACTGGATGACACAGCTCCTGCTAAAGAAGTCAGTGCAATTCTCTGTTAAGTCTCAACTGCTGCACCGTGCTGCTCTGTCATTTTAGAAACAGAGAAAACATCTGCTAAAATGAGCTGTAATGGAAAAAATTCAGCTGCAAGTCTCTTACTCATCCATCCTAGCACTATTATTATGCAAGCTGGCCTACTATATATAGCAGCCACAAGAACTGATACGTTAGCTGGGCAAGTTCATGTTAAGTCTATCATCTTTTTTGTTTTATCACCACAAAACCCAGGCTGCAACAGCTTTCCAAACTTGTGTAAAGGAATTCAAGAGTTCAATCCAGTAGCCTGACACAGAGATTCCACTGAAAATAATGGGAGCAATGGTAACTGGTACCTCTGCAAGTCAGGCAACTGTTCTGTGAACTTAACTTCATTCAAACACAGCTGAAAGCTTGTTTAAAAATTCATCCATGCATTACAATAATGCGTTGCAACTTTTATTTTGTGCTGCAGGTGTAACTTTTCAAGGCGAATTCAGTATCTCAGTAATTTGCCCTTACTTAAATCTGCATATAAATGTTGCTTCTCCCTGTTTTGCACTAGGAAGCTAGGAGATAAAGGACTCGGTTGGGAGGCTCTCTAGGCAGAATCAGTCCAGAACAGATGATCCTTCCGCAACAGGTACTCCAAACTACTTATGTGTACTTACTATGGAACAGAAACAGCCAAATTGAGACCTAATGAAGTATAAGGAAATTTGATACTTCCTAAAGAACTTCCTAACTTTTGTGTTATTCCCAGCCATAGCCTGAATATGGTGCACAACACTGTTATTTCTGTTTGCTTACATATCCTTTGTCCTTTAGGCCAGTGTGGAAATTCATCAACAACAGTAAATGTAATCTTAATTTTACTGGGGAACAAAAAATCCAAACATGCCACGGATAAATTGCGAGTTATCATCTCAATGTGAATTTGATTAGAAGGGCAATTATTAAAAATAATGGACAATACAGACTATTATCACAGCCAAACTGCTAATATTTGCTGAAAAAAAGCCACTGAAATAGTTCCACTAAGCCAAAAGCATGGTAGTTTCATTTAAGCACATGCCCCTGTCCCCACAACATGCCAATCCACATATCAACGTGCAGCATGACAGGAGTCTGTACAAGGCAAGACCTGCTAAGAGATAACAAGAAGATTAGGCCTAGTCAGCAATTTACAGGACCATCAATTAATTTAGACCCGAATGCATCCATCCAAGAGCATCCGGGGAAAACGGGAACATTTCACCGCTCCTCAGACCCACTGAGGAAACACATCTTTCACACATGTCCCACGTTTTCCCGAGAGCCCTTTCACCACCCCCTTCCTGTGCCTCATGCAGCAGGCTGCAGTCACCCCTACCCAGGAGGACAGCTGAAATCCTCCTGCAAACTGCACCAGTAGGTCAGTGGTTCTAGCAAACCCTGCATTTTCAAAAATGATGGGCAATTAAGTGAGAAACTAATCACATTGATGGCTTCCTTCCTGTTTAAGTGACTCTTGACAAAGACTACTTCAACAACCTCTAACAAAACTGGTGAGGAACCTGAAGTAATTAAATAGAGGAGGCGTCGGAGAAAAATCTCCATAACCAAGCACAAAGATTAACATCAGTATCTCAGGAAGCTTGACAGCAGATTTCTGTGATTCCTCCTTTATCAACAAGATCACCAGTGATGACAGACAGACAATTTCCCCAACTCCAAAGCACATGAAGCATTATTTAATTATGGCTTGTGAATAATTTAATCTCCTGGACAAGCTGCTTCTGTCTTGTATCACTCTTTAGACAAGGCTCTGACATATTTTCAATCATTTCTATGAATTAAAAAGGTACTACTCACATGTTTTATGAATGTCTCCCAAACACTAATCCTCTCTTGCTCTGTATAACCAACCTTCCTCTGCCAGTACTGGAAATTCTGGCAGACATACCAAAGCTTTTTGGAAAAAGGGAGGAAACTTAGTAAAAATATTAGGCCTCTCAGAGCTTTGTGTGTTCATATAGATGCACTCAACTCACCTCAACTTTCATCTACTACAGGTCAGCTTCCTGCTTAAATGCATTCCAATTCAATTCTGCTCTGCTCTTTATCAATGAGCATGTTACTTCAAATATTAGCATTACAAACAGTTCCTCTAATTCAGTACAAGAATTCACTCAGTAAACAGGGCCAGTCCTTTGCATTTGGAGGCATTAATGCTCGAAGCACAAACAGCTATCTGCTTAATCCAAAAAAGGACATAATGTGAGCACTGTGTTTTAGCTGCAAACAGACAATTAGCCTCAGTGGCCAATGGAGCTCTTTTGTAATCCATTATAATTAATTGCCCCTCGGTCACTCCTCTTTTCAAGTCACAATCTGCCACCAAAAGAAGTCCACAGTTTGTACCCAACAAGAATGTTAACTTTACAAAGTTACAGAAGTATGACAAAACAGTCTTCAGAGAGTGTTCAGAGTGAAAGGGCCTTGTCTGGCAGTTTACAGGAGCAGGCTGCAGTCAGAAGAGAATGAAACTGGAAGCAATTTGTTGCCTCTTAATAAAACAACATGCTAAATCTAGCATGAAAGATATCAATACTTTCTCTGAACCAAACATTACACCCACAGATAATAATCAAGATTCTTGTAAGTAGTGCAGGAATGGCTTGCTTCATCTCAACACACGCGTGGCAAAAGAACCTGAAACTAATTTGTAATTGCACCATTAGCACTCACACCTTAACGCCCTGATTTATTACTGCAGTCTGCAACAAACAGTGCATCCACTGCTTAGGTGTGCCTTTCTGGGGTCTGCATTTCTTGATGCTTCTGGGAACCTGCAGAATCCCTGTGATTGATTGTGATAAGAAAACTTCCAGTAAGGTATCACAGTCCAGCTGGATATGCTGAACCTGAGACAGAGAGCTGCACCCTTCAAAACATCAGCCCACGCTCCAAAAAGCATTGCTTCCCTCATGAAAAGATTCCTCAGAGTTGCAAACTGGGTCCTTGATCTTGGACTAAGTGTAGCACATGTGGTCGGTGCTGAGCTTCACCACGCTGGGAATGGTTCCACCAGACACTCATCCGCGTGCTGCACGACACAGCTTTGACATCAAGGCTAGATGACTGCAACACTTTCCAGCTGGGGCTGCAGAGAAGGCTGATGTGTTGCCTGCAGCCAGTTGCTGACAGCAGTCATACCGTTGGTGGGAGAGCAAAGGAAACGTGGCAAAGAGATCCTTACTTCCAAGCCTTCTGCTCGTTCTTCTGGGGTTTTCATATGGTTCAGATAAATGCCATTATTCATATTAATTGGCTCTTTATGGCTGTTCATTAGCATGACCGCTACATTTTTAAGGGAAAGGGCTCACAGGAACCTAGAGTTTTAGAATCAGTGTATAATTGTTATTTCTAAAAAATCTCAGGAACACTTTAAGACACTGTGTTTTACGGGCCAGAGTCAACCATAGAACTAACCTCAAAGTCAGCAGGCTGGAAGTTCACCCTCTGCAAATATGTTGCCATCATTCTGGTTTTATGCTAAGAGGCACTCCTTGTTCCTCTCCATCTATATGGACAGATACACATGCAAGACTCACCTAACTCAGTTCCATATATACAAAAGCAACTTCTAACCTTGGCTGGGTTTTTCCTGAAAGCTCCATGTTCTATGAGCACAAACGTTTCTGAAATACAACTGATATTGAATCTTTTTCTTCTTTTTTTTTTAAAAAAGAAAGAAGTTCAGAGGGTATTTTAACACAAAGCAGAAAATGGAAGCAATCAGTTCCCAGGAATTCCTGAGGAACAACTTAAGAAGATGGTAAACAGTTAATAACCTCAAAATCTGTAACAGAAACTCCAAAAGCCATGACAGATAAAAGAATGAAAACCACGTGTGACATCCTGGAGACTCCTAAGACAAGGTAATGCACTTTCAATATAGTTCAGATTTGCCTAGCCTCACTCTATAAATTGGATTTCACGTGTCTGCAGAAACTGATAGAAGAGGTGCCTTTTTAGAATTTAGAGTAGAATTTGGCCATGTCAGTTGTGGAAAACACCGAAGTCTCTGACTCCTCACTGAAAAGAATCTGCAGTTTATAGAGCAAAGCACACAATCTTGGTGGCTTGAGCAACACTACTGAATACTTCTGAAGCCCAGGCAGTCTTTTAATGAAAATGCCTGAAAGACATTTGTAGCTATGCACCAACACCTCTGTCGGGGTGGATATCAACCATCCCTTTAAGTTTACTTCAGGTTAATTCTGCTTTTAGGCAGAATCTGAGATTGACACAGAAGTGAAGGGCATTATCTTGCACCAGCCTCACCACCAGTAACACGATACCAAGCAACTCATCTTTCATTTCATTCCTGGAAGTTTGGACAGGAAACGCCGATCCCATGCAGACACAACGTGCAGGAAAATGTGCCATCCACAAAGGCCATCAAAGCCTCACTTGTACTACAAGAATTCACTAGATCTTTGGTCACCACAAAACGCAGCCAAAAATGAGGGTGCCCTCCTGAAACTTGCAAACACTGGAAAGAAAGGCTTTGTATTTCAGAGCCAAAACAAGTACAGCGAGGTGGGCTGGAAGAAATACAGCACCACTGGGCTTCTGCACGAGGAAACTCCCCTTTCATTTGTGCAAAACCTTCTCTGTTGCCTTGGTGAATCTGCTCTACTAGCCAAAGTTGGCTACTAAGATTGGGTTTGGACTTCAATAGCTGCTTTAAACAAATCATCCCCATGAGTCAGATACAGATTTTCATTTACGCTCTGTATGGACACACACACACACACACACACACACACACACACACACACACACATATATATGCACACACCACTAGATCCATATGAAACAGACTTGCATTACCTCCTCTCTTAAAAAAATAAAATAATCTGCATTATCTGGTCTTTGAAGCCAGAAACATACACTTTACACACATCTGCATGTGCATACACACTTGGTATTTGAAACAGAACTGAAAGAAACAATGCTGTTTCCAGTGACTACTTTCACACTTCTATGCAGAAGAATTAATTCAGCCATGGAGTAAAATATAAAAATGTTTAAAAACCCAACTACAAAAAGAATATAATGATCCTTTTTTTAAGGATAAGTCTTCCAAGTTGTGAGTAAGGTGCAAACAGGGGTAGGAGCAAGACCAACTTCAAGCTTGGCCTAAAACCAGCAGGTTGGCTCTCCTGAGAAGAGTTGCCATAACACATGCAGGCCTTGATTTAAAACAGATTTCTGTATCCACTGTGACTGGAGAACTGGGGTCATACTTTGAAAATTATTCTGTAGCAGAAGAAGCACAAAAAATAAACTATTCCGTACTCTTTTTTTCCTATTCACTAGAATCCAGGCAGGAACTCCAGCCCACCAGATACTGCCTGTATGTGTTTCTTGCTCTCTGAAGTGGATTCTTCTTCAGCCTAGGAGAGGAATTCTTTCTAAATTGCAATTTAAAAATTGTATCCACCTGACTGAAGCTTCATCTGAATTCAGTGCCTTTAAAGCAAAGCCATTTTCTTGTAAATACAAAGATTAAACCAATCCCACTCAAGACTGTAAAAGCAAAGAGTTAAATATTGATGTTGTAAACTTAATTCTCTGTTTTCCCATTACTTCCACACACACCTCAGGCACGGCGATGCCTTAAAGGGTGTAGCAACATCAAGACAAGAATATTACTCTTCACTGTGAATTTGGTGGGGTTATATGGTTGGTATAAACATTAACATTACTAAAATAGACTTTTTTTTCTGTTAATCTATTTTTACATTTTTGCCTGGGAAAAAAAAAAATAAATGTAGCCATGTTGCCAATGAAAACCAAAGAAAATCTTTTCCTGTACATTTCTTCTGGCTGACACATACTGTCTGTGAATAATTGTCTTTAGAAAGCCTTCGCTCTGCACAAATCCAAAAGGAGAAATGACACGTGTGCCATCTTACGAACATTCACCAAAACTTGGATGCTTTGGCAGTGAAGCAGAGAAGCCTCTGACGCACAGACGCAGCTTTGGAACTAACTCACTCTTCCACATTTTGAAGGGTGTAGAATGAGCTCAAGCCCACACTGCCACTTTGTCTGAAATATTCTGCAGTTCACTACAGAAGAAGAATACATGACTGGATTCTTCAAAAAAGAAGAATTAGAAGAATGGCTTTTTTATTCTCCTCTGTTTTAGACCAGCATATATAATGTAGACCATCTTCTGAAACCGATAACAAACAACATCCAGAGCCCGTTTCAAGGAGGAATTTCACGGGGAACATTTTTGGGGGATGTGAAACAATAAAACTCCCCAGTCTCAGTCCTGGGAAGGAAGGGAATGAATTCTGAATAACTGCTACCAAAGGATGGTTTAATATAATTTAATTTAATCAGGGATTTCGTACTCAAATCATCGCTGGAGATGTATGCACACTACACAAACCAGGGATTCACGTGTTCCTTGGCTCATCTCATGCACGTGGCACCAGGCAGAAAAAGGCCCTGCAATATACTGAGCCCACTGCATTTATTTATTTATATAAAAATAAATGCTGTTTATCTTAAACTCCTTCCCTTTGTGGAAAGGGAAAGCGCTGGGGCATGCCATACACGACACACTAATTACAATCACTTTCTGCTTCAATAAAGGAAATGTATGCTTCCTGTCTTGGCAAAGGCTAGAATGTCTCAAGCAGGTGGGAGAAGGACCCTGTTAAGTGTCTAGACAGCAATGTGGAAGAAAAATACTTCCTAAGTTTTCTACTGGTATGCTAGTCCAGAAAGTTTACTACACACTACGTAAAAAGAGCTTAATTATTGGTTCTCCTTCTAGAATAATTATGATGGCATAGTAAGCATTTTTTTTAAAATGACATGAATACCAAGACATTAATTGATCTGCAATGCTCCAGGAAGTTCTGACACTTGTGGTCACAAAAGTGACCACTTTCTGCAGCACAAGAGGTTAAAATGAGTCTTCTGGGCATACTATCCCTTGGTTAATAATAACTCTGTATGTAATCTTGCTAATTCTTCCAAAAGGATGCATTATCACTATGAAATCACTGCTCAGTACTGAGTGGGAGCTTCGCTCCAAAGGGAAATGTATTACTTAATCTAGCAACTGAAATGCTATCTGTTAACAAACGAAGAGTGTTTCCAAGATGGAAGATGATTCATGAATACAAAATTCCATAGGTATATTTCGATTAAACAATATTCCCAGGATGAAAGATTTCCAGCCAATGACTATGTTCTCAAGAATACGTATCAGTTAATTAATATGTTCTACATAACTCTGAAATTTTTATTGGGAAAATAGAATGTTTGGGTCACTAACTCTTCTCAGGTCAGTAAAGGTCCAGTAGACAGCCAAATACTTGAAGACTCCTTTTTGGCGAGCAAACAGCAAATGAAAAGACACAGGACAATAACGTAAAACATATGGAAATTACATTACTAACATGCTTATCTTATCTTTCAGACATTCTTCTCACTGCACTCCATGCACTTCCCTTATCTATACATTTTCATCTTAGAAACTCAGCTTTTTAAAACCAAAGGTTTTTCTCTTCATGTCTGCCAGGTTTAGTGCCTACCAACATCCATAATCTACAGGAAATGATGCTATGCACACAGAGATGACATCATACTGATTGATGCTCCACTCTACTCCCAGGCACATGGGTCCACATGAATGTTGGCATGAGTTAAAATCATAAAGCAGCTACTTTAAGCAGAGCGGTTTGAGAAGTTCATTTGTTTTTTGAAGAATACAACCATTTCCTATGAAATGCACAATTTTACCAGTAAAATCAGCTTACTTTGCCCAGCTGAGAGCCAGGTAAGTTTAACAAGGCAAGCCTCTCATGGATCGTTTTGAAGCAAAGTAACAGAAATTCCGTACAGGGGAGAAAGAAGGAACTCTCCACGCAAGCGGGCTGACCAGCAGCCCACAGGTCACTTCCAGCCAGACCGCTGCCTTTGTCTTCCAGTGTTCAAAGCCCAACAGCTGAACACCACTCATCAGATTTACCACTGTGCCCTTACAGAAACGTAGGCATGCTGTTTGAAGATAGCTAACACAGCTATTAGAAATGGCTGCTGCAGTCACGCAGACCACAAAGCGGATGACAGAACTGCAACCCTGCTCCTGTTTGCGGAGCAGCTAGGCTATCGTGCCCTCCACAACTCTCACATAAAGCTCAAAAAAACTCCTCAGCGAAGAGCAGAGAATAATTTACAATCGCTGCAGCTGTACAAACCCAATTAATTAGTGCAGAAGAACGCTTTGCAAAGTTTTGTGTGTTGCAGTCATCACAGAGTCTCTGCAAAGAGAAGGCAGTAGACTCAGGCTGGTCTAAAATAGGTCCGCAATAATAGACGTGCGTCCTAGCAGGATGAGCTTGGCCATGACAATATATGTAACAGTTTTGCTCTTAGAAAAAACCAAACCAAATCAAAACCAAACCAAAACAAAATAAAACAAACAAAAAACCCAAAACAACCAAAAAACAACAACAAAATAAATTGAAGGTAATAGAGAATTTTCTAGAAGTTCCTTAAGTATCAGAGCATAAACCCATGTATTTTACAGCAGTGCTTTTTAATGGAATCCTGACACATCATGTGTTACTTAAATCATACAATAAATTTTCAGAACAGCTTTTCACTGAAGAAATATATATATATACACACACACATACATTTGCTTGGCTCCCATAAAGCTACAAGAAAAGCTATGTGACATATATCTGCCAACTGCTAACACACCTTTACCACACACATACCATCCTGATTTTGGGAAGATTTCTATGTCAGATTACAGTCTATGGCAGCTTGGTAAATCTTGTCTTTGTGGTTATCAGGTTTCTACCATCTCAAAGATGACAGAAATGTTTTTATCCAAACAAGACATGTCTAATTCCAACAAAGTCCTACCTGCACATTCCTGAGAGTTTCCAAAGTTGTAAGAACGTCCATAAAGATCTAGCCAATCTCCCCAGTTTCTTTTATTCAAACTCTTGTCCCTTTGCCCCAACCTTTTCCAACAAGGTTTCTCCTCCTGGCCAGGAAAATTAGTACTGAAATATTATTTCACAGACAATCAGTTCTTTCAGGTTTTTTCCCCATCCAAAATTAGTGTGCAACACAACCTCTCTCTGAATCCTGCCCTCACACGTATTTGCCCCCTTTTTCATAGTAAAGTCGTTTAGATACAATCAATGAACATGGGCTGAGAGCCATTTATCTTTTTTTTTTCTTTACGTTTTTTCCATCCTCTTCTTATCAGTTCTATATCTTAATCCATCTACGTCTGGTATGCCTCGTGAATCACAGCCCAGCTCTGGATGCCTGGAGACTGCTGGGCTTCCTTAAAAACATCCTCATAACTTTTCCCACCCCAGAACTCCAGCGGGTTTCAGTGCACACAGACTTGTGAGCATATATAAAGCTTTCCATATAATATGTTATACACCTCATGGAGTTAATTTCAGAAAGACGAGGTTTGGTCCCAGGAATCACGGGTTCACTTCAACACAGCCACAGAACAGCATGGAAAAAGTTTGTTGACCTCAGAGCCTAATGAAACATCCAATGCGTCCACTCCTATTTTTAGAGGTATGCTCAGCGGTGCCATATTCCTTTAATATAAGGCTGACCCAAATGTTCCAGCAGCAGACGCTGGTTTCTCTTCGATGGCCAATGTATATCTCTGCTTTCCAAGTTTCTGTAAACACATCATTATAAGGAAGGGCCAGTCCTACTTTTCCCAGCCTTCTTTCTAATTATGTGCCTGCTGCCAGGAAAATTTCACTTTTTTTTTTTTTTTTTTTTTAATCTTCACTACTAAAATTTAAATAAATATCTGCAATAAATATGGGCAAGAAAAAAAAATAAAAATCTCCAAAGCCATGACGGGTTTAAGTCACAGAGTTACTGAGAAACACCAAATTCCTTTCAAAACTCAATGATAAACACTCGACCAAAAAAAAAAGTTAGCTGCAAGAGTACATCATTGCTAGGTCACCAAATATGTCTTCGTTACAGACTAATGAATTCCACGGGACAAAACCCCAAACCCCAGAATTCGCTTTAATTCGGTTTAATTTTTGCTAGAAGCCATGGCAAGTTTTCTACACCATCGAGTCTCCTGCCCATCGCCAACTCTCTTCTCACCCCGCGGCATCGCCGGGTGCCCGCAGAAAGCTCCTACAAAGGCGGCTGGGAAAGCACTCGCGTTTTACTGCTGCCCTATTTGCTAACAAACTTTGTGTAGCGAGTTTGCAGCCGCGCACAGCCGCTGCCGCCACGACAGCATCCTTCCCTGCCGCGTCTGGCAACACCAAGGGCGGCAAAGAAAGCGCATCAGCCGGACTCGACAGGGACTGCGGGGCGATGTGGCTGACTAAAAAAAAAAAGGCAAGCGAGCCGTGCAGAAAAGAAATACCAGCAAGAAACGCGGCGGCCAGCCCGCTCCCATTACAGCACGGCTTCGCTTGCCCCGGCCTCCCGCCTTCCACCACCTCGCTCCTGCCGCGCGTTCCCCTCATGGGAAGAAAGCCCGTCCCGCACCGACGCGGGAAAGCATCCTGCCATCTTACCTCGGCCACGTTGAGGCGGGCAGCTACCACACACCCCAGCGCGAGCGCTGTGGGGAGCAGGAGGGACGGACAGGCGGGCTGCGGGAGGGAGGGAGAGAGAGAGGGGCGGGACGGAGGGAGGGGAGGGGAGGAGAGAGGGAAGGAGGAGAGAGGGTGGGGGCGGCGGGCGCAGGTAGCGGCGCTGTGCAGGGCGGGCCGGGCGGCGCGGGCAGCGCGCCCTCGCTGAGGGAGCCTCGGCCGGCGCGTCCCGCTCCGGCAGCTTCACGATAAGAGTCTCGCGGTCGCCCCGGGCTCCCCGGTACGTGCGGGAGGCGTTACCAGGCTGCCGGGAACGGCGGGGAAATGGGGGGGGTTTCCCGCAAGCGAATCGCCATCGGGATCCGCTTTCCCTCCTGCCGCGGTTTATCGGAGCCGCAAGAACTGGGACTTTCCGATGCGCTTTTTTTTTTTTGCCAAAAAAGGCTCGGGTCCCACGCTGCAAGTTCAGTCTCTCCCCTCCGGGAGCTCGGCATCCATAGCCCGTAGCAAAACTCGAGCAGCAGTTTCTCCCCCGGCAGAGGCAAGCGCTGCAGCTGCCTGGAGAGCAGAGGAAGCGTCCCGAGCTCTTCCTTCCATATCGCCACCAGAGCTGACACTTCACTTCTTCTGCCTAGCAAAAGTTGCCACCATCTCCCCATCGTTGTTGTCTGCATGACACGAGTGGGGG
>WUAM01000407.1:2081819-2091995 GCA_024336885.1 Actenoides hombroni | reverse complement strand
ACAGTTTTAAGTCTCAGCTTGACAGAGTGCTGGGCCATCTCATTTGGAAATAAATAAATAAATAAATAAATAAATAAAATATATAGTTTACCTTAAAAGGTTGGACTAGATTATCCTTGAGGTCCCTTCCAACCTGGTATTCTGTGATTCAATACCATATAATCATATTTCTCAGACTTAATATCCTAACATATCCTGTCTGTGTATATACTCATACTGATAATATGATTTAGTACAGAACTTCAACAAATCTCCTGCCAAAGTATGAGAATATACATTGACTTAACTGATAAAAACAATTCTTTACAGATCTGTTGTACCTAAACACCCAAAACTGGATTTTTTTTTTTTACTTTTTTTTTTCTTTTTCTTTTTTTTTTTTTTTTTTGAGAAAGCAGTTTCTATTTTGTTTTGTTTTTTAAAACATAAATGGTCTGGAAAAAGATCTTGCTCATACGATGAACAGTGCCAGACTCAGAACAGTTCAGTATGGAGTTCAACTGGTTATTTCCTGTTCTTTTGAGAATTGACTGTTTACTTCTATTTTTGGTTACCTTCTTTTAAACATTTAGTTTCATTTGGGCAAGAAGATGTATTTTGTCGAGCCTTTATCCCTTGGCTACTTAGCTTCTTCAGAAACCTTTCAAGATCGACTGTTGGAAACCTTTGGAAATCCAGTGGACTCTATCAACTAGACTTCACATTACTCGTGTTGATTCTTTCAGAGAGTTTGAGTGGATTTGTGAGGTGCTACTTCTACTTACAAACTTCATAATTTTTTTCCTGCAAAATGTTCATTATGATATTATTCTAATTTCATTCTTCTAGATCATAGTATTATTTCTGTATTATCTTCTAATTTTTTAGGTCCCACGCTCATCAGTCAAGAGTCCCCTGAAACTCCCTGAGAGCTTTTTAAAAAAAGCAGTGCTGTATTTGCTGCCTTCAGTTTATTAGTTAAATATACTATTTCAAAGTATTGTCCCAAATTGTTTCGGCCGATATATAATCTGTAGGCTTAATACATTTTATTTTTTTTTAAAGACTTTAGATATTCTTGAAAGGAATGCATGTTCACATTGAAACTAAGATATTACTGCTTGCTGCAAATTTCTCCCAGCAATTTCATGGAAAGATATGGAATGAACACATCCAAGTGGATAGGTACCCATAGGCAGCCACATGGATGCAGGGAAAGACTGTTTATTTACTAGTTTAAAATTAGTATGTGCAGTTTAGCTCACCATTAAAATATGTTTGCATGGAATCACAAAAAAAGATAGACACAAGACATTTCTATCTCAGCATTTTCACCATGATAAGAAAAACAGACAGCTGATAGAAAAAAAGAGCTCTGCATCACGAACTACAGGCCTCAACTTACAGTGTAGCATTCACTCTTTAAACATAACTGTGCAGAAAGGCTTTTCATGATGCTGTAACTATCGTATCTAAAAAATGTATTTTTTCCAAGTATCACAAATTTTTGTCAACTGAATATAAGTGGGACTCGAAATGTCGTCTCTTACTGAAACAAAAAACATTTGCGTAATATCAAGATTTTGGTCAACAATATTTAATTGCTACACAAATATATGAGAGAATTGAATTCTCATTTGAACTTAATGCACGTTTTTCCAATTACAGACCCACGTGAACAACATTAACAATCTGTAGATTTGAATGAAAACCACATGCATTCATATCAAAATGGTATTGCCAGAACTTTCAGTGAAGGAGTACTACAACATATCCTGCAGGAAACCTGGATAAAAGTTACTTTGAAATATAACACAGTTATGAGTGGTAAAAACTCATACATTGGACTTTTTTTTACAGCAGCAGCCAAGGACAATGCTCATGTAGTGAGAGTAATGCACAGATTCATGGGAATAGGAAGTACTGTTCTCCATATGTATAGTTGACATGCCCCGTTGTATTTGGAAAACATTTGCCAACATGTTATCATCAAAATAGAGAAAATACACAGAATGGTAGTAGAAATCACTGTCAATTTAAAGTAGATGATGGCTTTCCAGGCTGGCTTTAAGAGAAATACATGTTGCATGACTTTGTTAAATGATAGCTAGTGATATCTGCAAGTGGTAAATAGTAAATAAGCATAAGCATAGACTATAGTGAGGAGAGGCAGAATGAAACTGGGAAATGACAAATTGAAGGTGACTGCAACATAAAATGTGGCAGCAGTATTCCCTAGGTTAACTCTTCTCAGCGTGTTGAGCAAAAGAGAAGATCCACAGATCAGACAGTGCTAAACAAGAGAACAGAGCTACATTGTAATAAAATTTACTCAGCAACACCAAGTCATTTTTGTATGCTTGGTGCACTGTACTGGTGAGATCATCTTCCTTGGTAGGAGTCCCGTTTAGTGGATGCTCAGGAGAAGAGCAGGACTTTGGAGCAACCAAACCCCTCTATAATGTATAACAAAAAGACAGGCATTGTGAAGGCTAGGATTGTCAAAGCACAACATGTGCTTCATTTTTGTCCTTTAGAAAACAGGTTTCTTCTTCCTAGACAGTACAATGTATTTTTTAAAAAATAAATAATTTTAAAAAATAAAGACAAACCAACCAAACAGAAAAAGACTTGTAATTTGCAGGGACTGAGCTTACGGGTAATGTCCTTCTGCTGGGAGTTCAGAAAGGCTTAGTGTGAAGATTTGCGGACAAGATTTTTCTGCTCTGTTTACGTTTTCTGGGAGCTTCAGAGAAAACAGTCTGACATAAGCTGCAGCTAACATGCTACAGGAAATGAAGGATGAGAACCAGACTTCTCCAGAAAGATTTACATTTATATAATAGCGATGGCCATGTTTTGGCTTAGAAAAAGGAACGCAGTTGCTCTAAAATACCCAGGAAAGCTGTTGACTGGCACTTTTCCTTACTTAGTGGATCAGGAACCACTCCAATACTGTACACTGTATCAAAATGCTTTTTTAAGAGAGCTCTGTCACTATTGGATGGTACTTGGTTTACAGATCAAAACTTCAAGTCCTTTCTCTGTATAGCAACTGAGGAGACACTAGGCCAGCAGGATCCTCACCTGATGCTGGTATGAAACCCACCAGGGTGTTTTCCATGGTTACAGGAGAAAGTATTCAGTTTGTAGGTGAGTGGTAATATGCTTTTCACAGTATAGCTTCATCTTTTATTAAAGATGTCCACAACACAGTGCTAGAACAACCTGCAGTCATCTGCTTACAGCTGCACAAAATGTCCATTGTTGCTGAAACAATCCCTGGCAAACATCTGATTGGAATATTTTTGTTGTCTTTTTTTAAGTTTTATACATAGAAGTTTTAGGTGCCTTTGGTATTTGAGTTTTGAAGCTGAAATTAATAAAAGGGGGATGTGTTTTTTACGTCTTAAGGATGTTCCAGCATGTGAAGATTTCTGCAGAGAATTATTTGGCAGAGGATCTGACTACTGTCAGAAATAAGTCTTTTTTTCTCTCCACTAAACTATGCCTATATTTGGCTAGGTCATGAGTGCTGGAGTCACACCTATTTTCTACCCTGGCTCTTTTCCCATGCTGTTTGTTGGAAGCACAAAACAATCGAAAACCTCAAAGAACACTGCTGATAAACATCTGGTGACTAAGATAGATACTGAGGCTGGGTGAAGATCGACCCGAGGAGGAGTGTGGAATGGGATGAAGGCTGCTTATCCCATTCTCATGCTTATCACAGGAGTTACCGGCTTCTTGCAGAAGTTACCAAGGAAGTTCCAAGTGTTTTGTGCCACTGCTAAATGCTGACCGTGAGGAACAATGGCTTGGCCACAGTCCCACCCCCACACTTTGCTCAATAGTAGGGCACAAGGTATAAATATTACCCCTCTTTTGGACGAGAATGCAACACCAAGTTGTAGGGACAGATGGACAGGTTTGTCCTGTTTGCCCTCCCCAGAAGGGATGCCTTTTGGTAAGATTTGCAGCCTCGTCTACGCTGAGTGGTTTTCCCCAGGAGATTACAATTGGGTGTTTTGAGCTACATTACGATTCTGCAGCTTAGTGTATTTATTAGCACTGGACATCTTAATCTGTATATGTTGTAAGTGTAAATAAAAGATGTTGTCAAGTGGAAATAAAAGATGGACTATTCCTGCATCTGACTGTGTCTTGTGAATGCAACAGCAGACAGGCTGTTTGTGCATCTGCTGTCAGACCTGCAGTTATGGCAAATTGTGCTAGTCGTGCATTTGACTGCTTCTTTTGAAAGCAACCAGACCTACAGCAGACAGGCTGTTTGTGCATCTGGTGTTGGACCTATAGACACACAGGTTTAAACTGTCATACCTATTAAGAGATAAGTCCAGCCACCCCTAGCCCCTCTAATCTCTGAGGGCTGGATAGAACACAAGGGGATTAATCTCTTACCGAACATATCTACCACTGCATGCAGCAATGAGCTCTTTTATTTAAAAGTAAACAAGCAAAAACCCCTTTCTACCAAAAAGTCAGCTTTGTACATGTTTAGTATGACATCAGAATTTCCAGCCAGTTTTTTTTCCCCCCCAGTAGGTCAGAAACCCATGGATCATATACGTAGGCTGGTCTGCACTAGATCTGGATTGTTACTGGCTCAGCGGGACCTTCCCAGAAATCCTGTTCTGCATCACAGACACAAGACACAGATACAAGATTCTGTGATTCTAAGGCACGAGAACTGCAAGCAGGGAGTTTGTTCTGCTTGCATTCCCAGTGTTTGCTCAGGATGATGACAGGGCAACTGGATGAGATTGTGTATGAAGGTGAAAGAGATTGAAGGGAATCATAGGAGACGGTAGAACTAGCTTCTTGTACTTGACTTTATAAACATCTTTTCATATCTTTTTTTTTTGTGATATGTATGGGTAGAACTGAACAAACTTGTCCAAATTGATCTTAACTTCAATTTTCACCCAGTCTTACATACTCAACTTTCACAAAGAATCCTTACGGTACCACCATACACCTCTTTCTGGGCTTCTTACCAGTATTTTTGGGAAGCACCAAGTATTGCATGTATCAGCTATTCAGCTGAGACGAAAAGAAACTGCAAAGGAGCACGGTAGCATAAAACTTCACTTCCATAAAGAAAGTATGGTTAAATGGTTAGGACAAACTTGTTTATACTGCAGTATACCTGAATATTAAAATGCAACATTTCATTCAACCAGGATTATCAGAACAGTTTTGTAAGATCTGGGAAGTGTGATACAAGACTGCATGTTTTGATGCCTCCCTATGACCTCTTCCTCTACATTACTTCACAACTATAACTACATTTTTGCTATCTAATTTCCAGTGAATGCTGGGTTGTTTTTCTTGTTGCCCATGAAGTCCCTGGCCAGATTTAATTCTATCTGGGCTTTCGCTTTCCTAACCTGATCCCTGGCTGCTCAGACAACTTCATTGTGGTCCTCCCAGTCTACCTGTCCTTGCTTCCACTCTATAGATGCTCTTTTTGCTGCTAAGTGTATCCAGGTGCTCCTTGTTCAGCCATGCAGGCCTCCTGGCATTCTCGCCTGCCTTCCTCTTTTTTAGGACACATTGCTCCTGAGCTTGGAGGAAGTGATCCTTGAATATTGACCAACTTTCTGGGGCCCCCTCCCCTTCAGGGCTTCATCTCATGCTACTCCACCAAGCAGATCCCTGAAGAGGTCAGTCTGCTCTCCTGAAGTCCAGGGTGGTAAGCCTGCTGACAGCCTCCTCGTTGCCCCGAGGATCTTGAAGTCCACCATTTCATGATCACTGCAGCCAAGGCAGCCCTTGAGATTCACGTTGGCCACCAGCCCCATCTTGTTGGTGAGGAAAAGGTCCAGCACAGCCCCTCTTCTCGTTGGTTCCTCTACCAGATGGTTGTTGCCACTGCTGCATTCCAGGAGCCTCCTGGATTGCTGGTGCCCTGCTGTACCATCCTTCCAACAGGGGATTGAAATCCCCCATGAGGGCCATGGCTTGTTAATGTGAAGCCATTCCAATCTGTCTATAGAGGGCCTCATCTTCTCATTCTTCCTGGTCAGGTGGCTTGTAGCAGACCCCCACTGTGATATTGCCTTCCTTCCTTTTCACCCTGACCTGTAAGCTCTCTGTCGTCTCCTCATCCATTCCCAGGCCAAGCTCCATGGACTCCAGCTGGTGATTTCTCTTGGTGGCACTTGTTACAACGGGAGCCGATCTAGCTGCCTTCCTCAGCTCCGAGGTGTTACCTGCTTCAACCATTTTTCCCTCTGCAGTCCGCAGAGCCACGAAGTGCCTGCTGAACCCCAGCCAGAGCCGAGGCTGCCGCGACCAGTCGCTGCGCTCCCCTAGGCCTCCTTTTCCGGCGGCAAAGTGACAGCCATTGCCACGGCAACGCCCCCACTCCTCAGCCTCTCGGGTCTCTCCGCTCCGGCGCACGGAACCGCTCAGGAAAGCCCAGAATACCCAGATCTTCCACCGCCAGCGCTGTGGGCCGGGCCGGGCACGAAGGAGCTGATCTGGCTGGTGGCTCAACACTGGGCCAGGTGGGGTTCAGTTGGGCTCGACAGCTTCGCCAGTATGCGGAGCCCAGGGCTGCAAAGGACTGTGCTCTCTAAACATCACTAGTGGTTTTCGTGTTTGGGTTTCTTTGTTTGTTTTTGTTGTTTTTAGTTTGGGGCTTTTTTGTATTTTTGTTTGGTTTCGTTTTGGTTTTTTTTCTCCTCATATGAATTCTTGTGAATGACATCTTGCTTTCGAGTGCTTGTATCAGATTTTAACATCCTACCTCAATTTGTCACTATGTTTTAAAATTATAACGGGCTAAAATATGCAGTGCACAGGTGACATCTGCTAACCGATGACACACGGGTGCTGACAACCTCTGTTCCTTTCCCTTGTACAGTTTTAGGCTATGAGAAGGCTATGTGGGTGACCCATCATTTGTATATTCACTAATTCTACTGATACCAGCAGTATGGATGTTGTCTACTCTGACTAGGAAGGATAACTGAGGAGTCTTTTAAATTTCTCAAAGGAAATTTATCTTCTAGCCCACATCTGCACTTACCCAGAGGAGTTACTTTAAAAGCAGCACGGCACCATTTATTACCTATAGTGTGATCAAAAGGAAAAAACCAAAACCCAATAAACAAGCACCAAACAAACAAAAAGCCCCCAAACCCATAGCAAATGAAGATTTTTCCACATCACAACAATAATGTGTTCCTGGATGGAAAAGGACTGCATTGTAGACATGCAGTTCCTATCAATTAACTGATACTCGCTGAACCAAACTGGACTTTTTAAGAACAAGTTTGGCCTGTTTTTACCCCAGCAATGGGTGGGTGCCAATGAAGAATGACTGATGATTGTATATTTTCCCTCAAAATTCTACTATTTCGATTAAACTAAAACCAAACATAGTATACTCGCAGCAAGGCTTTTGCTACAATACTATATAACACGTATGGCACATATTTGGGGAAACATAACACCTTTTGTTAAAACACAGCCCTTACAACTAATATTCAGTCACATACAGTGGCTTACAACAATGTATTATCATTATCTTGAACTTCCAGAACTAGCAGAATTATTTTTTTTAAAAGAACCATACCAATCCCAAACACTAGAAATTCAATAAGGGTAGTGAAGGAGGGGAGAATAAGACAGTTGCCCAGTATACTCATTGCCAAATATATTCTTGGATTACATCCTTGTCACATCCAAAGTAAATCTTTTTCAGGGTTTGGCATAATGAGAGCTCCCTGTAGGTGTCTTGTATAATGGAACACTGTTTATTTTGCTGCAGGGTCTGTTCAGTTTATGGAGAGCCTGTTCTGAAAGAACTACTGTGTTCCTTTTACAACTTTACACTCTGCCATTCTGTAAGACCTATTCTTCTTTCAGGTTCTTAGGAGGAAAGGAAGGGGTATTTAATTCTCTCTAAAATGTTCCACTGTGTCAATTGAAATTGTTCAGTATTTAGAATTTTGCTGTAGGATATTTATAGGATTTTGCTATGGGATGTTTATGCTAGAAGACTTTGGGAAAATAAGTTCTTAAACATACTGAAATCAGCGCTTTCAGAAAATATAACATGATAGGTGTACTGTCAAGACCCCTATCTGAGAGTGTCTGGGCCCAGGAAAATACCATTGTCTCTAAACTGACTCAATCTTTCTTGTATAAAAATTTCTAAACCAAACTCCCCTTATGATGACCTGTTCAAAGTAACAAACTTAACTGTAAGTCTTCAAATATTCAGTGAGAGATACTTATAGAATAAAAAGGCATTCTAGCTATCAGTTGTCTATAGCCAAAATGAGATTTTTCTCTGCCCCCTAGATTTACTGCAGTTCCTATAAATTATTATTTTTTTTTAATTGTAGAAATATTTTACAAGTGTTTTGTACTTTAAAAATAAAATAGCCAAGACCCCTTGCTCAGTCATCCAATGGTTGTAAAATAACCACCCTCTTCAGAATTCATTCACAGGGGGGAAAAAGAGAATGGTCACGGAAAAAGATTTAACCATACTCATTTATAGGTAGCTGGGCAAATACTTTGAAAGATGGCTCAATCTCTTCATGACAGGCCTCCAGCACTCTTCGAGCCGGACAGGGGAAGAGCTCCCAGTTGATGTGTGGTTGCTAAAGCAACTTTCTGATACCCCTAAAAGTGACGGGCATGCTGGAAGACTCAAAGAAGAAAAATGATGGTGGCAGCTGGTTTTACTTCAGCAGCCCTTGCCTAGCCAGGAACTCCATGGAACTGCTTCTGTGAGGAAGAATGTGAGAAACCCTCGTATTTCAATCCCAGGAACTGTTCAGGGAGCTCTAGGGACTCAATATTCAGGTTTATCCCAAGAGGCTTCTAGATTTTAAGCAGCAACAATACCACATTAAGAAACTAATCTTTGTGTGAGAAGAAGGTGAATGCATAAAAATTACAAAATCGGAAGGAAAAGGCTACCTGAGAAAGTACTAAAGACAGGAATGGTATCAGTCATGCAAAGAATGTGGGAAATTTGACTGGAAAAATGTTGTGGAATTAAATTATTGTATATAAAATGATATAATGTGGGGTTTTGTGTTTGTTTTTTTTTACATTTTATTTAATATTTTATTATGCAAGAAGCATATTCTAGATCTTCACTAAGTATGTGTAATCTTTATTAGAGGGGAATTAGTGGGGAATGCTGATGTAAAATAACTGAACAGCAATCCCAATGTAACACAGCTAAAAGTTTTATGACACAAGACTAAATTCCCACAGTGAATTTTTTTCAGAACCAGTTTTAAGTAGCAGCTCAGCATCTCTAAAAATGGGACAACTGAAATCATTTTAGGATAAGCTGCGCACAAACATGAACAAATTTCTATCAAGATATGTCTGAACCGTGGCCACTTGACTACCTGTACCAATGTCTTCTCTCAGGACCTCACAAGGCATATCCCTAAGGGAGGAACTCCTCAGGCCTTCAACTCAGAGAAGTAGTCAATCTGGAGAAGGAAATTCCCCAGTTTGATTATTCTCACTCTGCTACTCAGATTACCTGCGACCAAGTCAAAAGTTTGTCACAATATACACTTGCTTCTTTAAAACAAAGTGTGAGTTATGTCACAGTGCTTGAAGAGTATTGCACCTAAAACCCAAGAAACATGTTTAAACAACTCCAGAAAGAGAAAACAAACCACACCAAAATGAGTCTTACCTTTTCAATGAATAAAGGAAGAAACTCTAGTATGGTTACCAACCTCTGAACTATTTGCTGCACACAACCACCCCTTATCCCTGCCTGGCCTTTTCTACTGGTACACAAGGAAGTCAGTGTCTCATTACTATCATAAGTTACTGTCTTCTCCTTTAATCTTCTGCCTTATGCTTTAAAGATCTTTTGTTCCCCTCAGCCCACCCTAGGGAAAAAGATGCAGTTCTTCTGTGGATGCAGTCAGCTAGGTAATTATCCTAGCCCACACGTTATTAGGACCTTCAAAAAGCTGTGCCTGGTTGATTTATTTACGTTGCTATTTCCTAGTTTGTTCTTCTAAGAAATGCTGTGTAGCTTCCTTCATGTGTATGTAAGTACACATTCCAAAGAATACAAACCCACAGTGAAGTGAGGAAACAGTCCCATGTATATGTAAAAGGTAATACAGTGTTTTGGTGGGGGGGGGGGTTTGTGGGGCTTTTTCGGTGGGTTTG
>WUAM01000407.1:2066492-2081719 GCA_024336885.1 Actenoides hombroni | reverse complement strand
TGTGGGGTTTTTTTGGTGGGTTTGTTTTTTGTTGGTGGTGGGGGGTTTTTTTGTTTGTTTTTTAATTTCCCAGTAAGCTACAAGAAAAACATACCCTAAATAATACTGACGGCAGAATGGTATTACTGATAGTATGGTTTGATACAACGTCTGGGATGTGATTCTCAAAATAATAAATAATAATAACAATAATGATAATAAAAGCCTGTTAAGTCTGATCACTGAATATACTTTGTTATCCTACTTTAATCAAATATTGCCTGAACAGCATCCCATACATTCTGCAATGAACTAACATATAAATAAAGGTCTGGACTTTTGGAACAAGGAGCTGTGATTCTAGTCACTCGTCTGAGAGACTAAAAGCCACCAAATGCCAACATCACAATAGCCACTAAATCAAAGCTGAATGACTTCAGACAGAATACTGGTAAAAGAAAAAAAAAAACAACCCAAAACAAAACCAAACACAAACCAAAAAAACCCAACCAAACGAAATTAAAAAGAAAAGCAACTCACACTTCGACAAAGCCTGAAGGGATCAACTGGCTTCAGGCCAAAAAATGCAAATGGAACACATATTAGCTGAGGAAAAGTGAAACAAGTTTCCAAGAGTCATGGAAATTGTTTAAGATAAATACTCATTGTACAGGGAAGAAAAAAAAAAAGCAAGCAACTTCACTAGACCATTTTCCAAATGCCTGATCTTGCATTCCTTGCACACCCTAATTCCCTTTAAAGTAATTATGAGTTTAGGCTATGTGCCAGGGTTATATAAGTGTGTCTTAGAAGACAAATGCACAGTAGCACAAAGCAAAAATATATGTAAACCCAGGATTAGGGAAAAAAAGAAAAATCCATAGCTGGACAAACAAAACTAGAAATTTAGAAAGAAAAGTCCAATGAAAATACCTAGAGGTGAGGTACATTTCTAATCCCTTTCTCTAGAACCAGTAAACATGAAGGAGGAGGAAATTCAGAGTAAAGGGGGTGAAATTGGGAAAGTTACACAGGCTTGTCGAGTAACAGAAATATTTGAATTACATTTCCTAAACTACTTTAAAAGGGAGTGAACTAACCAAATGCCATCTGAAATTGGCTGTACGCCCACCATTTTAGTTGACTTCAGGGTCAGTAAGACAGAGGACAGACATAAGCTAGCATAGCTGAAAAATCAATACAAATATAGATAAAACACAGATGGAATACATTATAGAGCAGCTAGAAATGCAAAGAAACAATTCTGTAAATCTATACTGATGGTGTAACACTGAAAAATATTCTCACAGTATGAAAGTACTTTACAAAACAACTTTAAGAAATAAAGTTAGACATAGCCATGCTCCAGAAAACAGACTGCTGTTCTGAAAGGCTGGTGTAGTATTTGTGATTGGTTTAATAATGTTATCTTTCAAATAAATCCAAACAGACTTGCTAATGAAAATCAATAAATGTTTCACATAGTAATGTAACACGAGCATGGCATCCACGAATCGGGCAGAAAACAACTACCAAAATACAATGGGAAATTCTAAGCTGTTTCTTTCCCCATTGCTTTTCTTCTAATATATATTTTGGAAGTCCTGGAAACCTTTCAAGACATTCATCAATGTCAAGATTTTTATTCTGCAGGGAGTCATGTCAGAATCAACACAATAAAGTATTTCTAGTGAGGCATTCTTACCAGAAACTTTTCTTCTGTAGCACAGCACGGGACAGTCAGCAATATCTGACACAGGTTTGTATTTCAAATAATATTTATATTACCTAAGATACCCTGCACCAAGAGTAACCTTTAAAGGATTTTTAGTAAAGGTGTACTTGAGCCATCTTCCACACTAAGGATGAAGTTTCATTGTTAGTTTAAGCTGATCTAAATGTGGGTCAACGCTGGAAGGGTAGTGATCTGGCTGAAAAACTAGGGGGTTTTTTTGGCTTACTTTTCAACCATATTAGTTACCTAAATCAGCTGGTCATGTGGCTGCATGATTTCTGACTCCTTCACAGGGGAAGAGGTCATAAGATGGGGGTTGGCAAAGACAAGTTTATGCTTTTTGCAGTAAAATATGGCCCTTGGTGCATCGTGAACCCATCAACAAACTACACACCAAAACCAATGTGAAGATACTAAATTCTGCCACATATCTCCTTAGGGCACATGTGGTATCTGCAGATGAAGAGAGACACAAAACATAAACTTACATACTTAACAAGACTGGTCAAACAATGCATAATGAGAATATCTACAATGCTTTTTAGAAGAAACAAGGAAACTCAACAGATAGCAAGCTGACTGTGTAGCAGATTACAAGTATTTCACTGAAAGGATAGAGCTCCACCTACTTAAGAAAGCCAGCTCATTTCTGAATCAGAATATGCTTCTATTGCCCTTTTTTCCCCTGTATTCATACGAGTTCCCTCTATTCTAACTTTGCAAAGTTAAAAAAAACCCTTCTGACAGCAAGAGCACACACATGCTTCTTTACATCTTGCAGTCCCACCTGAAGTGGCTTAGAATGGTTTACTTAATAAATATTAGAGGTTACTAATCATACATTGAATTCACAAATAAAAATCAGAGAGGCAGGTATATTTTTTCAGATGCTTACATGAATGGTGATGTTGGTGAGACTTCAGAAGAACTTGTGAAAACAACAAAGCGTGTCAAGATTACAACAGCACTTGGGAGACAGATATGAATAGCATTGGAAAACAGATATGAATTTAAGGATACTGTTTTCTATAACTATTTCTCACATGCATTAATATGGATGACTGCCATTCTTCAGCAACAATTTGCAGTACGTTTCAGGTTCTTCTCTGTATTGATAACAAAAAAAGGGCTATAATATTATCAAATACTACTTTTTTGTTGCTGTTTCTACAAGACATCAGTGGGATTTTAGAAATGTGGGCAGCACAAAAGTCCCATTTCCTCTTTAATTCTCCAATTAGCAGTCCAAGGAGCAGAAGCAGGTTCCTACTTGGCAAAACAGCCTGGTTTCTGCATTTATGTGACTGGAGGGAGAGGTGATTTGCAGAGCCTCACCTACTTAACAAACTTTCCTCACTGGCAATAATCTTCACTTTTGGGAGTGAAGAGCTAACTATACTGGCAGAGAGAACCTTCCCAACATATGTGTTTGCCATTCTACCCACCCAGCACCACTGGCTCTGTCCTTCTGCAGTCTCATTGCAAGGTCTGGGAATGTCAGCTGAATAAGGCAACAGGAGGCTCCATCTGTAAAGAGTCATTGAGTCTTCTGTGTCTATAATCCATTCTTACTGAATACACTAATGAATTAAAACAGACAATTGTGTTTGAAAGTGCTCATCTCGACTCAAAAACCCCCCACTCAGCCATGCAACTAAGCTCATTTGTGTGCAACTACCTTAAATCTAAACCACAGTTATCTCAGCTTCAAGTCACTGGAACAAGAGATCTGTGAGGCAATCTGTCTGGCTAAATTTCCAGGAGACAGGTTATGTCTCACTGCAGGGGATGGGGGGGAAGGGAAGCTATCTTGAAAGGCTTTCAAGACCTTCCCCAAGCCTTTCCAACTACTTGGCAAAGAAGCCTTCAGGATATACTAAGACTGAACTATGATGCTGGGTCAGTTCATGAGAGTAATTCTGACCACAGATAAATTTCAGGGATGTTGCTTCATACTTGGTCCAGAATATAGATTGATGTGATGTCACTCTTGATATTCTGCAGGACACTATCAAACATCTGTCTTGTTTAGAGTCTTCCTTCGGGACCTTCAACTCTTAACTTTTAGTTGTCTGCCTGATGTAAGCTGAAGCTCTCCTCTCCTCCCACCTCATGGTTGAGCTACGTAATTTCAAATTATTTTTTTTACTATTTTTTTAAACAATGAAAAAGAACTGAAGGAGATTTTAGTCATTATTATAGATGGCTGAAGATGAGTCTGAAACAAAAGCCCATCTCTGAACTTCCCTGGAGCTCAGATTCATAATTTTCAGTCTGAACCATTTCATGATTCCTAGTATAGAGAACAAGTCTGGGAAAAAAAGGTAAAAGAGAAGTACATGAAAATAAATCAAATGCTACACAGGTTATGGTAGTGAGACTGCTGTGGCCCTGAAAATGAACAGCCAAAGCAGAGAGAGGAAAATCACCATGGCGTGTTATGGTTGCAACTGCCATTTGTCATAAAAATCTACAACTTCTGTGTAATGTAAATTTGCAGATCTGTTTCTGAAGTGCTAATAAATCAAAATGTGGATGTTTTTAAAAGCTGTGTCATTCCTTAGTTACCTGATTCCACTAATTAGTAGTTTGGCATTGCTCCTTATAAAAAAGTTCTCCAGCTTTTACAATCTCCTAGATAGATTACACTTACACTTCAGCTTACACTGAAAAGAAGTTCTTACAGATTGGTCAGAGTTTTCCAAAGACTTTCAAACTCCTGCCAATATATTTTAATAGCCATAGAAAGCAAACAGCCTTGCTTTAAATCTTTGTGCCTTGAAGATATAAGCAGATATTCACAACAAATCAAGATGGGCACCAGCTTAATTTGGAATATGGAGTTTATGTCAGAATAATTAGAAAGTATGCATAAATATGCAAACCCAGTGGAACTGACATTCTACTTGCTTAATACATTTTTCACAAAAAGAAAGTGAGCTTTAACTGAAGAGGGTATATTTCTAGACCCTGAATATACTCTTGAAAAAAAGGTATGACATTTTCCTCTTTATGAAAAACGTGGATAACAAATTTGTTATTTTAAACAATATTTTTGGCTTTTGACATGATTACTATTTAAAGAAGAGCAATAAGCTATACTAAAGTTATCTGTGTTGGTATTTTGGGTTTTGGTTCAGAGTTCTAAGAGTGTGAGCTATAAGGAACCTAGCTTAGAAATTAGTAAATGACCAACAGCACTGATTTACAAGGATATCAAAAGAAAAAAAGGAAAACAATAAACTCAGGCTTCCTTGATGTGGAAATAAAATTTGAGAAGAGGTGTTCATGCATCCAGAGTCTTTTCATGAGATAAAATCATAGCGTGGTTTAGTGGGGCACCTGGACATTGAAGGTGCTCCTGCGTTCTGTAGACTGATGACCTGAAACAACACCTAAGAGAGCTCCATGCCTTCCAAACCACGCAGGGGAGGATGTGCAACTGGTCTTCTAATGTAGCTTTCTTTGTGTGCATTCAGCAGTGTGCACAACCCGCACTTCTTTGCAAGCAACCTTTTTCACAGTGACTGGTAAGCATTTGCTTTATGTCAAATGCTGGAACGGTTTTTGCTGGGCAAAGAGTTTGTCACAAACAGAAAAGAATTCCAGCACGTCAATGGCTGTAGTTGTTCTGTGTAGTGCTTACTAGCTAGACCTGTACTCTGTGAAGTAGCACCATTAATATCAGACCTAACTGGATTTTGAGGCCATGAGGTCATAACTGTAACCAACTAACAAGTTTTTTCAGTAGAACTTGGCTACTAAAATATTAAATATAGAAAGTGTCCCATTATTTTGAGAACCGTTTCAACTCTGGAAACATTTGAACTTGTTAAAGTCCTAGCAAGCAGATTAAGTTTAAAGTGCTTCATGGGTGGTCATGAGTGAAAAATAAAGAAGTAAAATGGCCTGGCAATCAAGAAATTACAAGAAAGTGTGGGCTTCCTGAATTACCTCCCTTAGGGAGGTTAAACTAAGAGACAGGGATTGATGGTATTCTTCACTGTTAAAGCAGAGCTTGGAATTATCTAAAGGAAAGACAAACTAACAGCTCACGCTGTGTTAAAGGGAGTGGGAAGAAAAACCTTTAGAGACTCCTTCTAGTTTACATTAAGTAATGCTAAGTAAGGATGCTTTTTTCCCCCTAATACAATAAAAAAAAAAAAAGAGGTCCATTCATGTTCTTCTCTAAAAAGCACTGCATGAATGTTCCTCATTCTGTTTCCAAGCAGACTGATAAATATATGCAAACAGACACATGCCCACGGGGAGAAGAGTCTGGTTCAGCAAGTTAGTATAATTCATTCTGAAACGCTCAATTGTTCTGTCTGGAGCACACAGTGTTTTTCATCTGCCCAGGAAAATACTTTTTTTACACTGCCACTTCAGTAACAGAAAGCCATCGTGAAAGCCTGTTTAGTGTTGTGCTTTTTTGGCTTTGCATAAACAAGCCATTTTAGGATCATACCTTTAAAATGAGAACAAACCAGCTGCACTACACGGCTCGTATCAGTGCACGTAGATCCACAGTGCAGCCACCCACAAGTATCCAAACACAGATACCCTACAGACATTTTTACAGATGTTTAGACTAAGTGCTAATATAAACAGTACATGCAATTGTGCATGCACAATTTTTAAAGTTTGGTGCTTTGCTTCAAAAACCAGAGCTGTGACCAGAAAAAACAGACCTCTTTGGGACACTGGCCTCCAAAGCTCAGCACATTGCATCCTGCTGTCTGACACTGAAACCAAAAAAATCCCTTGGTGAGGGGATTTGGACAGCTAACAACAACAACAATCCAAAAACTGTTGCACACGCACCAGGCTTTTGATCAAGAGCTGGGATGACCACATTCTTGTTTTATCTGATCTGGTTTACTTTTCTCTGATGCTGAGATAAAACACTCAACTGCAAATATAAATTGTAGGAAAAGCATGGTAACATCAGGAGAAAATGATACCTATAAAATACAAAGTAGCATCTGCCATATTTTTTGACTACAACTATTTTACCTCCGTTTGTACCGTTAGATGTAATTTTTACTTTAGAATCTGATGCCTTATCTAAGATTGATTTGCTTTAAATGGAAACAGGGACAAATTTTGTGAAGTGTCTCTATGACTCTGAAATCATCATAATTCTGTATGAATTATTATTGTGCATCATGTTCACAGATGATAACATCTTCATTACACAGTAAAGAGGATTCTGCTTTTCAGACACACAACTGGTCTTGGCACAACCTGATGGAGATGAACATGTGGCTGGGGACAGAGGATGGAAACTTTAAGTAAGGGGAACAGAAACATTTTCCATCAGTAATCTTAGGAATTTGTCTTTCCCCCTCCTACTCTTCATCCCTCTAGGCACCGTTGCTGCAGTTTCCCACCTCTCTTCTGCTAATACAATTGTTTTTGCAATTAGACTCTTGAGTAACAGAAATACTATTTCTGTCAAATGATAATTATTTAATTCTGTCACCTCAGAGACACGCAATGTATTTTTCGTTCTCTCCCAAATCAGTTACTAGTTGACCTATAGGCAAAATTCACAGTTGCATTAGAGAATTTTTGAAATCAATAACTGGTACTGAAAGCACACAATGCAAGATTCCCAATAGCACTATCACTGCACAACAGAAGAAAAGAAACTCTCCCTGAAGGAGACCTGTACTGGCTAATTTTCAGAGTTAGGGGGGTTGTCTGGCTTTCAGTAAACAGTGGAAAAATGGAAGGCATCTGGGGAGAGGCTACCATGTTTGAACAGAGAAGAACTGAGGGGAGGGGCACGAGACAAGGAATGGGCAGGAAAAGGAACAACGCGGGACAACAAAATAAGTGGAAGGGAGCAGTGCTATTACACTGCTCAGTCCCTACGGGAGTTTTTGCAGCTCTCCTCCTTTCCAAATGAGTGAACATTCCCTCCTATTTTTCTGAAGCATGGTGTGAAACTCACTAACATAGCAGAAATCAATTGCAGGTGTTTCTTTGGAGCCCGATTTTCTAGGATACTCATTTTAGCAGCTTTGTCTTTTCAGTTACCAGACCTCAAGGGACTGTAAATCCATGATGAGAAATAAAAAAAACAGCAACAGAAGGAGCAAATGAACTCACGGATAAAGATCCTGGGCCAAAAGTCCTTTCTGTTAAACTAAAATCCATTTATACTGCACCGTCATGAAAAAAACCCACCCAAAAGCAACAAAACCACTTCTCCTGGTAGAGTTATTGAGCAGCTGGAACAGCAGGAGTTCTGAAGCCACAGCTTCACATACAGATGTTTTAAGTTGGCATTATTGCCATTAAGAACCCCCCCACCCTCGTGCCTGCACAAGCACTTACGCAGGCATCTGCTGCTTTCACTACTTTTCACCTTGCATGGCATCCTGGGCTGAGTCTTCATCTGCTACCAAGGAAGAAGTGCCACGGGGCCAGGCTGTCCCCGAGGAGGCTGGAACAGGGTGACAGCAGCTTTGACTTATGCTTGTTGGAAGTGAATAAATGAGACTAGACTAATCCTCTCACATCTTTCAGTGCTGGCAGTGCTGGCCTCCTGGAGTACTGTGTATCACTAATATAATCTACTACTGAGAATCCATAAAAACCTGATGAAAAAAGAAGCATTATAAGCTACAGAAGTCTGGAAAACTTTCAGGCTCCCAGCTATCTAAGAAAAGTGGGTTTGCTTCAGCTAATTGAAAAGCACCTCCTTCACTTGCTATGATAAGGACCTCTTGCTCTGAAATTATTCTTAACATTAAAAATTCTATGAAAGAACAAGGCTGTACAGTGCACAGTAAAAATATTCTTGAAACAGAATGCATTTCTAAGCTTTCCATGGAGTATATGTGGGTCACCAGGTTATTACAACTGCCCACTAAAAATAGTAACTGAAACTGTGTGATTAATTGGTCAAGAAATAATTACTGTATTCTCTCTTTCCCAGAGCATGTTTACAGTGATTGGGAGTAACCTTCCTCGCTTAGGCAAGCTGTCTCAAAATGACTGAGCTGAACAGACCCCTTTTAAAGGGACAGCTTTACCAATTCTGAAACATCTTGTGGCAGTTTGGTAAAACCAAAGTGTATCAGATGTAGTTTGCACCTAGAACTATTGATTTCTTCTTTTGTTTAACTTTTGTTTAAGAATATTATCGTATAAAAGTGACCTTGCAACGGTGCACTGACAAAAAAACTCCACATAATGTAGGCTCACTGAGGAAACTGCAAATGCACTATCACGGTTTTACATTTTCTGTGCTGCTTTTGCAGCCTTATTTTGTCATAAATAATGTTTATTTAAAAAAAATAAAAGTTGACTCCAGTTCAGCAAGCATAGATTAGATAACTACAAACTGACTTCTAACAGATTGTGTGAAGACTGTGCAAAGCCTGACCTGTAAACAACCGTGTGAAACCAGCCTCATCAGTGAGGCTTGCACTCAAGACATACTGAAGATAAACAGATGACAAAACTTAATTGAGCAAATGAAGTGAGCTGTGAAAACGTCACGTGAAGTGTCGAGAAGAAGTGTCAGACTTCTGAGTGATGCTCCAGTTTCCTCCTACATACAGGATGGAGCTGATCTCTGCAGTTAATCTGGCAACTAACAGGCTCTCAATATGTTTTCCTGTACCAGAGCAAAGGAGAAAATAAAAAAAAACTATAGAAGTTTTTGATAGTTTAGTGAAATAAGTCTGGCTGGGCCCTAGTTTAGTAAGTCTCTCGATCCATCAACTGCATAGCCAAGTTGACACCGTGTCAACCCCAGTGGAGAGATAGTGGGTTCTCCAGATTTGGTCTTGGAAGACAGTGATATTGAGAAGGTAGCTGTAAAAACAGCTCTTGGCAATCAAGACAAGAGAGAAAGGTTAAGTATTAATAATTTGTATTTGTCAAGAATTGGAGGTCCAGAACATCCTAATACTCTTGAAGTAGCAGTATGCTGTATCTATTCCATCAACAAACCTGGAACTACCTTCAGGGATGTATACTTAGCCCAACTGTCAAATAAGGAAAAAACAAGAGCAACAACAACAACAATCCTTAACAGACCAAAACAACAGGAAAAGTCTTTTCTAGCTACATGCCACAAAACTGAAACTGAACTCATAGTTTAGCACATTGCATGCCTAGAGCTATGACTATCATGCATCTGCTCTAAACTGGTAAGACTGAGGTTTCCTCTTGAGTACTAAAAATATTCCTATGTGAAGGAATCTTTTAAAAGGCTTATCATAGGAATCCATAGACACATATGCATACACTCTTACCCACTACCGTAACCACAGACCTAACCAACTTACATTTTAGACAATTTTTTGTTCATAAAAGAAAGGATCTTATAACCCTATTATTTCCACATTCTAGAGTATTGCTTTTGAGGACTGATAAGGAATGTAGCTGTGTTCGACTCCAACCAGCACAATGCTAGAGTATCTTTCAGGAACTTACAGAAAGATAATTACTATGGTCTGCAAATATTCAGAAGAGATGAAATGACTAGTATCTGAAACACTCCTTCTCCTTACTTTCATGTCAACATATATAGCTCATTTCAAAGGGTCGTATAAAAGTCTGTCCCTTTCCAACCAAAAAAAAGAGAAAGATTTAGTTGTATCAAACAAGAACAAATTCCATCTGAATTTCTGTCTAAAATAAACTACAGTGTTACTGGGTTTTAAAATCTGGTTCCAAGAAGCTACATACACATAGGGTATTAACTGGATATTCCAGTAAATCCAAAGAAAATCAGAGTCAAATGAAAATGGGGGGCTGAAAATTTATGTTTCAGATATTTGTAAAGTTTGACATTGATTACTAAACCAAAGCTTACAGAAATACTGCTGTCTTCTCAGAATTGTTTTTGCATTTATATCAGGGGTATAATAATCAGAAGTATTAGAAACATAAAATATTTTCTCATTTTAGAGGGAATATTTCTCTCTCATTCACTTCTTTTGAAGTTTAAGTGAATAACCTTCCTTCTAACCACAAATTAAAGTAGTAAAATATTTGGGCTGTAAACCAACTGTTTCCTGACAGTTTATGACAAATCCTTTGACCATATCTAAATACAGATTCTGATTTATGGAGGATACTAGGTCGTTTAAGAGCAATAATTACAACCCATTACAATGTTTAGAAGCATATGGATTCCCTTACAAGCAAGGGCAAATGGGTACAGAGAACTCAAAGAATTTGCTACATATTTTCAGCAAGGTCAACAACCAACAGCCAGGATAGAAAGCTGATAAAGTTACTGTCTGAAATACAGACTGTTAAAAAATGTTATTCTGTCCTTAAATAATATTATACTGCATTTTTCATTGGCAAAAAGTTGTTGTTTCCCGATGTTTTTCTGAAATTTTCCATGGGTGAGTAAATGTGAAATGTACAAGTGATACACAACAAGTCAAATACAAACAGCTATTTCCCATCCTTAATGTTTCCTTTAATAAGTTAAATTTACATTGCCCAAATCCTCAGTCACTGGTTTCACAAGATACTGAAACCATGCTATTACTCGTCTGCTATTACATTTTAACCTCTATCTGTAAAGCTTTGCAGAATATCATTGAGAGCATTAATTCTAAACGTTTCACTCCAAAACTATCCTGAAAAGGCTTAGCCGTCTAGAGCTTGCTCTTTCACTATTTGAATGTAAACTGGGATTTAGATGTGGATTCAGGGGGGGGTTCTTAGTACGTGCATGCCTTTTAAAATTAAAAAATGTGCATCCTTCTAAAAAGGCACATATTAAGAACCCCCCCTGAATCCACATCTAGAAGGATCAGATTTTATCTTTTGAAGCTGTTCTTTCGTTCTGAATTTTGTTTGCCACAAAGGCCATAACATACTATGCCAATATTTATTACAGAGAGGTAAATATTTTCTAAGTTTTACTGCTTATGCTGTTACTTGTACCAGTATTAATTGTATGGTAGTAGTAAAAGCATATAAAGAAACACATTTATCTACTGCACACTTTACCAGTAAGTTTGGGTTTTCCTCAGCTATACAATATCATTAATCGCTGACTGACTTTTAAAAGATTTTTTTTAATTGGGAAAAGTTAAATGATGATTTGTGAAATTACCACTTGTTCTAGTGACTTGAAGGTTTGTTCTGAGTTGGCCATTTTTCATGTTGGAAACGATGTCATCAGTTATTTAATGGCCTAAATCCATGGCTATTGTTAGAAGCATCATTCCTGTGAGCTACAATATCTTTCTTTCTTTCAAGTTAAATAATGCTATTTTTTTCTTAAATAAGGGTTAACTTTGCCTTGCTTTTGTAAGGTTGGTTCTGTGGAAGCAATCAGAGCAGCTTGTTTGAAAAAGGATTTGACATGCATGCTCTCTCCTGCTCAGAACGGGCAGAACAAGCTCATAGAAAAAGCCGGCTACATCAAAGCCTGGGAAGCTCATTCACTCATATATTTAGCTGACTTTTTTAAAAAACAAAAGAAAAGAAAACAAAAAAACCCAACAAAACGAACTTTTCCTTGTCCTTTGGCTACTTTTGAGGAACTATACTTTATGCCCCAAAATATTTCTTGCAGATTGTACGGGCAGTGACCAAGTCAAACACCTGTGTGCCAATGGTTTAAGTTCCTGTGCTCCTTTTCAAAAGCATGTCTTCAATCCAAAATTTCAACCCTTTTGAGTTATGAAAAGCATCTAGATACCCTAAATGAAGATGATTTAATTCTCTTTCACATTTTTTGTGCCTAACTTGCTCGTATTAACTCACTTTTCATTCTGGCAGTAGAACAGTACATGTCAAGGCAACTTAGGATTAAAAAGAAGACCTTGAAGGAGGCTGCGTCAGAGAATTGCCAGGTGTATTTTACCTCTTCACCAATCAGTTACCCTGTGTTGGGTAACTTCTATCCCTGACTCAGGTTAAACTGAAATGCTTTTCCTGAAATTCACAGCTAACATTTGTTAACAACTGTCTTCTCTCCACATCTTACAAGCAGAGAGCCTTAAATGAGGTGTTAACAGCCTCACTGTAAGAGGATTCTGATAAAAAATGTTATCAGCTACCTGACACTGTCTATAACAAATGTAAACAACATAGAAACTTGGACAAGTAACATTCTAGTTTATAAAAGCCATGGTAGAAAGCCTTGCAACATTCTGAGTGCAAGTAAAATCTTGACTATCTATTGCTTTACTTTTTTTTTCCTTAATGAAACACAGAATCAATTGAATTTAAATATTTAACCTAGCCATGAAAATACTGTGAAATACCTTAACTGATGATAATTCAGCAGTATCTCTGATAAGCTGTTTTATCTGCTTATACACTTTTCAAGAGCATAGGGGGGGGTTACTTCAATTTTCCTCAACCTGGGAATATCATGAGAATAATATTTAGCACTTCACGATATAATAACATTATAAATTATGTTTGGACAATGTAAAATTCAAAAAGACGTGCCTGTAGCTTTTTCCAACCAAACACATTACTGCAATTGCAGTCAATTATGGAATTCTGTGAATTAGTGATAAAAGAAGACAAGTTCTTTTGTCTCTTCTGTCTTTCTGCTGCCGGTGACAAGAATTCACATTGCGAAAGTAAATTGAACAGAGCAAAGCATACACATATCAACATTAGAACTCCATAGTTCCATCTCAGTGACTGAAACATGATGTCTTTAATTAAGTTAGTCTCTCATCTACAGAAACACATGCACTAGGAAAAAAAAAAAAAAAGATATATTTCCCTACACTACAGCAACAGTCAGGCTGGACATTTGTAAGGTGTCCACCTCTGTCCATCCTCCCCCCTACTAGATATTTAGTTTTCAGGCAGGTGTTTTGCATGCAGAACATATAACCCTCTGCTGTGGCATAGCATCAAAATCTTCTGTGACTTTGATAAAGCCAGGATGAGGCTTATTACATGGTCCCAATGATTATGGATGCTGATAGGATGTTTATTCAGTATTTCATGCTGCGTGTTTCTGTGGCTCTTGCTGATAACCAGCATCATGTTTATGTGTTTTAATGGAAGCTGAAGGCACATGGTTCTGGCTTCAGGGGTCGACTTGCAGTTGCACTCAGACAAGCATTTACTAGATAACCAAGTCTGCAAATATCAGTGAAGTCCATTTTAGACTGTGTTGAGAGTTAAGTAAAGATGATTAGTAAGGGGGCCAAAAGGGTAGTGGTGAATTTCTGTTTCTGACCGAAAACACTGTTTATCTCATTGTATTAGGGAGGAAGAGTTTAATTCCCAGCGAGCATTATAAAAGTAAACAAAAGTTGAAGTGTATCCAACTCAAAATTCTAAGCAATTGCAGCAAGCCAGTAACATCCAGCCAATATGACAGCTATTTCCCTAAGTATTTAAAATACCACAGAAATTAATATTAAAATAAAAGAAAATAATACAATGAAGCATTTAAGAGGCCTTACCACTTCCATACAATCTCTGATGACAATTTTATCCTGTAAGCAGTTATGAATATTTACTGGATTGTAAATATGTAATTAACATGCATGTTTGGAGCAATAAGTTGTCAGAAAATAAGCCTGGATTTTTCCAGTAATGTTTGCCACTTGAGTATTGTAATTTTGAATATTTAATGATAAAATAAAAAGCATTTTTCTCAAAAGTGCCACAAAAGAAATTGTAACTACTGAATTCAGAAAGGTGGAAAATAAAAATATCTCCATTCCTTAGGTAAAAAAAAAACAGAAACAAATTGCTGTAATAAAACTGCTGTCACTTGAGGCTGGTTGAGCTTTCTCTCTGTATTAATTAATGTATCACTTTATCAAAGCAAGCGTGCTACCTGACATTCATTAATCTTTCCATAACTACAACAGCAGCAATCCATGACATTCTGCTTTGCTTTTTGGAACTGCATGTGCTGTTGATGCTCTAATTTATTCATCTACCAGGGAGAAATACGCTGCTACTGAACCACAAAACTGGGTTCTTTGACCAGACCACCAGTGGCATACCTATGGATTTTCTGAGAAGATTCTGCAGAGATACAAGATTTCCTTACCCAATTTGTACCATAGAAGTTGAAAGAGGTGGCATTCAAGTAGTCTGAGCACAGTTTCTCACTAGGACTCTAGAGGCTTTAAGTTTAGTGCCGTTTATTTCCCTAATTCGCTTTTATATGAAAAACCCAAAACAAACAACACAACAACAAAAACAATCAAAAAACCAAAAAAGCCAAACAAGAAAAACCCTCAGAAGAACCACATTGGACTGTAGCTGCCAACACAAAGAAAACCCAAAGTAAACCTTAGTTTAAGAAATCAGCTACAGGTAGAAATATAAAAAGAAAACAGGAATAGATAGGAAAGGGGAAAAAATACCAAAGGATTTGCACAATGCATACACAGGTAAGGTACTTTATGAAAATACATGACGTAATAATAATACATGATATAATAATAATAATAATAATAATAATAATAATAATAATAATAATAAAATAAACTAAGCTAAATTAGAATAAGATCACTACCTGTTAATGTTC
>WUAM01000407.1:2055706-2066392 GCA_024336885.1 Actenoides hombroni | reverse complement strand
ATGTCTGGCCATGATATAATAATAATAATAATAATAATAATAAACTCAGCTAAATTAGCATAAGATCACTACCTGTTAATGTTCGGCATGTATACTATATACATACAAGATTATAGAAGAGTATTTTCTTCCAGATTCTGGGCCAGTCTTTAGCACAAAGAATAAACAGAAGATTGCAGAATAAGAAAGTATCCTTCTGCAATCGGTGAGAAATTTTAAATATTTAAATATTTTAAATATTACCTGTTACATTCACAGATTACCATCAGCTTACCATTTCCATGGCAGGCCCTTGGGTGAAACGAAAGAACGCCTCGCTCGGCATCCAATGAAATAAGAATTGCTTTTGTCTTTGTACATTGAGATCCAGTTCTGCATGGAGTGTAGCAGAAGATCTGCATTTACCAAAGTCTGAATTGTTACCAGTAGAGTTTATAGCTGATACATGATTTATTTGTTTTTTATATTAAGGAATTGTAACAGAATATAAGCATTGCCGAAGTTGGAAGCCCAGATTTTTTTTCAGAGGGCCAACACACTAACTGTTTCACAGCAATCTATAAAAAATTGTCATATTAAGATATAGAGAAATTATAAGCAATTGCAGAAACTGAGAACTTCAGGACAACAGAACAGAATATGATTATGGGAGAACGCTATAGGTGAGATTAATAGAGAAACATGTATTTCCTACTCAAGACATCAAGAAAATGACGTAGTGATTCAAAGTCTAAGTACCTTGTTAACACAATAATTTATAGAAAAGTCTGAATACAATGCCTTGTAATTAAAAAATTTAAAAAATTGTATATGTCAGGATCATCCAAACATTGCATTTCTCCAAGCAGGAAAATTACTGCAACACCTACGTTGTAAACCAGAACTCGCAGACGAGAAAAGGAGTTTCTGTAGAACTCTCACATTATTGTATTTGAAGTAGAAAACATGCTATGAGTTTTTCCTCTGACTCTGCCAAGCAGCCTCTGAGACCTCGTGAAAACATGATGGCACAATTAATGCATAACAGTCCTTAACCTGAATTGATGAACCTTATGCTAATAGTGGTTCGTCTGTCAGAACTGTGAATGCCCTCCACCAGAAAAAAACAGAAGCAAGGGGAAAGGGTGAGAGAGAAGACAAGGGCAATTGTGAGCAAGGGACTGCATGAGCGACAGGAAGTGAGGGAAAGGGAATGAAGAAAAAGGTACTTCAAGCTGTAGTTACTTTAACTGTTTGGGTTGGTTTTTTTTTTTCCATTACTATTATTTTAACAAAAGTCTTTTAAAAGGAGAAATGTAAGGAAACTCTCACCTTTAATTGCACTTCTAACATTCTTAAGCCAAAGATTTTTCATGCAGCAATCTAAGCAAGGGAAATTTTTCCTCTTGATTGTTATTACTATCTCCCCATCTCCATTTTTCACTGTAGAAATATATCAACAAGATTTGAATAAACTGCTACCCCTTTTACTGAAGTGACTTCAATGAAATGAATGACAGAGAAAGAATACTAAATATTTGTAAATTTTCGGTACTAATATACTAAAAATACTAAGAATTTAAATTGTTTTGAACTTCACCAAGCAATTTTAACTGAGGGAGCTTCTTCACTCAGTCTTAAAATATTTCTGGATTTTTAAATGTTGGTTACATCCTTTGATTATTTTCTGGAAACAAATTTGCAGAAATACAGGCAGAGGACAGATGTCACTGAAATGGGTGGGCATTCCACCCATTTTACTAAATACATTTTTCAGCTGCTGCCATCATTCTCTGGATGTCAAATCAGCATACTTATAATGGATTGGGATCTATTAACTGTATAAAATGGGCAAAATACACACTGGGTCGCATAGAGAACTGGGGAGTAAGAGTCAATGAATCAAAGGTTATTTTGGTTATCCTTCCATTTGCAAATATGTTTTTCTCATCTCACTTTTTTTTATTTTCCTTACTACATTTCACACTATTTCCTGGGTTGTAATCTTACAGATGTTCTTCAAATTTTGGATGAATCCTGACAACCAGTAAAAACCTGCAATACAATTATGTGAAATTATTTTCTGACATGTCATTGCATCTGCCAGATATTTTACATATTCTGGGACCCGTGATCTCCAAAATTTGCCCACGAGTTTAGGGTTTCAACAGTCACATGAGAAACAGATAGCCTGTATATCTGATCAATTTAGCTTCAGTTATTCTTCAGTCGCTAAAAAAATTGTATTTGTTTGCATAAGCATATTATTGCTTTGTGTTGCAGGTATCATAAAAGGTGTGAAAAGCACACGCTTCTTGGTGAAAAGTGGCCATGAGTTTTGGACATTTTTATGGTCAATAAGTAAACATAAAACTTTTTCTTAGCATTTAGCTCACAAAGCACAGCTGGTCACAACAGAACAAGTTTGTGTAGGTTATGGTGAGCCAGAGAGAGAGAAAAATCACACCTAGAGCATAAGCTCAGCTTGAACTAATATATTCCAAACAGTATGTTTTGTTTGCTGTTAATGACACTGGCTGCAGATCTAATCTACAGAACAGTGAGAAGGCTCTAGGAAATGAGGAAAAGTTGTAGAAGACAATAGGAAGTATATGCAGAGGATGGATGAAAGATTTAGAAACTATGTCTTGAAGACTTAATATCAAACAGTACACGTGTGTTTAAGGATAACAGCTAAAGGGCAGCTTAAGAAATCAAACAGACAAATATCTGCAGCAAAGTGAAGGTATATCAAATAATTACAAAAATAAATTAAAAACATTCTCAAAATAAGGTTTGCAAATGCAAGTGATAATAAAAGACAAAACAATTGACTGGCACTTCTAATCCACGATTCATTAAATTCATAATCCATACAGCAGTAAGAGAAAGGAACAGGTGAGATCTGTGAAAGTAGAGGGAATTTGGGAGGATTTTGTGATGTAGCTATTTAAGGAAAACCAGGAGAGCACATACAGTGCAGTGCAAGAATATTTGAGCCAATGGCTCTTGTCATGCCATCAAAAAATAGCATTAAAAAAATGAAGATTCATAGAAAACACAGTAGAACAAAGGTTAGAATAGTTCCTAACACAGCAAGAATCTCTGTCTCTTTTGCAGAAGTCAGGAGTCCATATACATCTATCACTAAGTACCAGATACCAATCATATGGAAAAGGCTTGAGGGGAAAGATATTTCTCAATTTTGGCGCAGATCTTACTTTAGTGGCCCTGAAAGACCATCTCAAGGTGAGTTGCTTTGTCTAGCTGTGCCAGAAATAGAGACTGAAAAGGAGAGCAGCTGATGATCTTTGCAGGCACGGACCTAAAATCTGTATCTTCCACAGTTCTGTACTACCCAGTTCTCCACTACTGAATCTGAACTCCAGTGGTTGTGATCTTAGAAGCTGAAAATAAAACATATAACCTAAATCTGACTTAAAAGCTTAAAAGAAGATAGCTCCATTTCCATTATTTACATGATTTATCAGAGAGGTGAGAAAGGTGAGATGGAGTGTACAGTGCACAAAATCTTGATGGACAAAATCTTGCTCTTGAGGGAAACATGAAAAAACACACACCATGTGTGTTTCTTAAATAGTTTACACAAAAAGAAAGTACAAGAAAAAACACTACAGTGGCCAACATGGTTAGGTAGTTGGAGAATGAAAGAGAGTGGGAAAAGGAAGGGAAAGAATTGTCTTTCAAATACATGCAGAAGAACATGAAAAGTGTTTTCAAGTATCAGTCTGTACAGTACAGAGAAACTCCAGAATCCAGATAATGGAGATAAGAGAATCAAATTTCAAAGAACACGCAAGAAACTAATAATTTGCATCTGCAAAGGCATGTGGGGTAAAGGTAAATACACAGATTTCTAGTTGTACTGAGCTGATGCTTCACAATCTCGGAAACTAAAGATATTTTATACAGTGCATATTACCAAACATCACATAGATCTGCTTTAATAAATTTGTGGTGAGTAATAACAACAGATTAGTCAAAAGAAACAAAAATGCAGTCCCTTGGAGAGGTCATATGAGTGTTGCCTAGATCTTATCCTGGAAGCAAAATTTTAAGACTTTTCTAGGGATCTGATTCCATTAGCTTCATACAGGCTCATTATTCTTCTGACTGCAGTGTTTGGAGAGGATACCTAATGGCCTAAGACAAGGTAACAGGCAGGAATTTTCAAACATCACAGATCTCATCCATGTTAGTTCCCCATGAGGTGTTTTGGGTTTTTTTTATATGCATGCACTATGTATATTATTATTATTATAACATATATTGTCAAGTCTACTAGAAGATAAAAACGTGATTCTATCTGTAGTAAACAACTGCTCTGCTTGTTACAAAGGTCAATCCTTTATCGTCCCCTGGAGACATGTTAGTATCTCTCTATTAGTCTTTGAACAGTGTAAACACTGCTAGCGTCCTGTCCTAAGCATCGAGGTCTTTGCTGCCTTCATCACTGCTAGCTTTGAACTGAACACTCAACTTTCTCTCCATAGCCAAATTCTAGACTCATGCTTCCAACTTGCTAGGTCATGAATAAGGTCTCTGAAAATGGTCCCCTCCCCTGGCTCCTGTAATACTCTTTTGTCAGTATTGTAGAGTATCAAGCTGTCTCCCCGACAGACGTCTACCCTAGCAACACAGCTCCCTCCACTGGATACTCCTTTTCTGTTCTTACCTCCATAAAAATCTCTGTGAGAGCAATAAGGCCTGTTATGACAAGAAACATTAGATAGCAGCAATAAGGCTGAAAGACCAGGACCTGCAGCACTTGCTTGGTTTTTAGGTCTTCTCCAATCTATTTCGCTTAGGCATTTGCTTAAGTACATAAACGAGAAATATGGCTTTAACTGACTGATGTGTTAGTATCTTTAAACCCTGGCACCTCTACTGATTCTGTATATTACAAAAAATGAGCACATGGAAATTCTTTATCCAAAGTGTTACAGCACACATACTAAAGCAGACAGAAACAAGTGCCACCAAGTTCCAACATCCCCTTTTTGTCACCAGAAAACATTTCATTTTCTGCCCCATGTTAAGAAAACACAGTTAATGTAAGGAAATGTGAAAGATAATGAAGTATAAAACTGAGGATAAAGAAGAAAACTTGAAATGACATACAAGAAAAGCTTGGTAGTATAATCACAGTTAGAAGAAGCACAGAAACCATCAGACAGTTATATCCCTTCAATAAAAAAATACAAACCACTATGGTATGTCAGGAGGGAGCAGAATAGTAATAAAAAAGTCATTCTGTAACTATGAAAGTTTATGATTAAAATTCAGAAGCTTAGCATCCTGACAGCTATTGTCCTCACCCAAGTGTGAGTTCCTACTTCTGCAGAGCATTTCTTTAAAGCATGGGCATCACCAACTACAGGTAGATGGGCAGGACTAATTGCAGGTGGTTAGATGCTTCTGTGATAAGGTAAGTTCCAGCAATGGTTTAATAAACCAAAAGGACACCCTAGCAGTAGCTACTTGGGAGCACTTGAGCTTGTAATCAGTTTAGCTACTTTTTTGCATACATACTACACAAAAAACTAAGCAGTAACCTAGCTATTCAGAAATTATCCTTGTTAAATGAATCCTGAAATTACCTTCTTTTGGTGTTTCTTGAATGAAAGAATGGTAGAGAAAGTACTAATCAGTCCTCATATTGTTGCAGATCTCAAGCCAAAGTCACATAACTTCTGAATTTTTACCCCAACTACCATTCACATAATTATTTTTATGCCTATCATGGACTGAAGTGTCCATAATACTTCAAAGTTCATACTATCAAAAGGAAATTTATACCTGTATATTTATAAAGCAAACACATTTTTCCAAACAAAGTGAGTATTGGCAGAACTAGCTCTGGCCAGTGTCTCTTTCAGTTTCTTAAAAAAATATTGGTTCATCTTTCATTTCAATTTCTTGATCAATTTGTTATTCATCAAAGAACATGACAAAAAGTACTGACAAAATCTGTACAGAAGGGAAAAGCATATTTTCTAAAAGGCAAATTGTATTTTTTTATATTCATCAACTTCCATTACATATCTTGGTTGAGTAAGGATTTCCAGTTTCTCATTTTGAATTAGAATACTAAGTGCTGTAAGGTTTTTTTTTTAATTTCTTAACAGACCTGTGTGCCAAAGAAAGTGTCAGTGCAATTTTCTGTCCTATTAGTGCAAAGCTCTTCGCCTGAACCAGAAGGGACCTTTCTCTAGGAAGTCACTCAGCGGTGGAGAGGACAGATATACTATTATTGGTACTTTAAAATGCACTGTTCCTCTTTTCCTCTTTCCTGCAAGCCAAACCCTAAATTATGAACACCATCTGTCTCAGTTTTGAAGCTTCAGCATTTACCTGCTACAGTCAAAGGGAGCCATCCTGGAAAAGGGATTTGTCTGCATTGAGGCAGAGCAAAACAAAGGTAGTGCAAAGCAGAAGATAGATCCCATCTCACCTCCCTTCCTCCTTCTACCCGGCAAAATATGGTATTTTTACATTTTCAAAATTACATGTAGATTGAATAATCATGAGGTCAGTGATGAAAAAGTACTACTGTGATTGCGTGGCATTGTCAATGCCATATAAATATGGAGTAAGTACACGCAATGATTAGTCTGCAAGGATTAGCATCCAGGGAAGCATTTAGTCAGTTGGTTTGAGAACTCTACCCTGTGATACCAAGGGAATCCTTGAGCATTTCTATAGGAACAACCACATTGAGAACCACTCAGAAAATGCTGCATATTAGAATTGAACACTTGGATTTGATTTACTTGATAATTTCCAAGTATTAAATCAATACAGTTATTTCAGTGGGAAAGAAAAAAACCAAAACCAGCAGAAATGTTTCAAAAGTCAAAATGTTTTATCTCAATGCTTCTAGTTTGCAATTATCACAAGACTACCATAAACTGGCTGCAGAGAGATGGTACATTTGCTTCTGTATTTTCTGTTCAGAAGTGCATTACAAACTGATGCCATACTGATCGACTAAGCTTTGGTGCAGAAAAAACCAAACCACCCCAAATGCACGATCTGTCCCGCATCCCCTCAACCTTCAATATCTTTATTCAGTAACACTGTCCACACAATTCCACATACCTCTATCAGCCACTGAAAGTGAACAAGATTCTTAGCACTTAGGCCAAGCTTCTTAGAAAAAAAAGCCTACTCTTGGCACCTGGAGAGGAACTGGGGGTAACAGTTGACAACAAAAGGATGAGAGAGGCAACCGAGCTATTAAGCTGCAGCCAGGCAGAAAAGAGAAGGAGAGCATTCTTGGAGGCACAAAAAGTTTTACAAGCTTAACAGCATGTGTTTAACTAAACGCTTAACATGCACAGATATAAAGAAGTGGCTGAACCTGTGTTAATTTTATTCCATTTCCCTGCTTATCCTATAACCTGAATTACTTTCAATGTTAAAATAAAAACCTGAAAAAGCCAGAGAAGTCCTGTGTTCATATCGTGCTGGTGGCACACATGCTACACATATTTTATAACTGATTCAAGGATGTTTGACTTTTCCTGATAAAACACTGATTAGCTTTTATGTAAGCAGGATGTACAGTTAGTTGTCTCCACCTACTAAAGGTCAAAAAACATCAGTAAGAAGAAAGAAAAAAAACCCCCAAAATAAATGTCTTGCCTACCTTTAACCTTTCTTGTTGTTGATATCTATTGTTACAAAGAGATACTGACTTCTACTGCTGCAGATTTTAAACAGCTTAAAGTTCATTTGCCCCTTTAACACCATATTAACAAAGGCATTGTGAAAAGGAAATTTCTCAGCAGTAATGACTGCCGGTTTTGGATCATGCTATTTCTTGGTCTGAAACAGGCAGTGAAAGGCACTGAAAGCAGAATACACACAGAAACACAAGTCATTATTTTTATTTGCAATTTCAAGTTACTACCTGTTCTTAGGTTTTTGTTACAATCATCTTAGGAACTGGGGGGAAAAAAAAAAAAAAAGGTGACATTCTCCTGCCCGAGGAGGCTGCCTTTAACAGCAGAGTGAATATTTCAATGTTGAAGTTGTTTGCAATATTTTGAGGTGTATGGAAGAAATTGTTGACCCATTTTCATGTCCCTTTCATGACTGCAAATGAGGAATCACGAGTCACTGGATTTCCTTACATGTTTTTTAAACGGGTAGCTGTCTATACAGCTGCAGCATCCTATTGCCCATGTAATTCTTTCTTTCCTACCTGCTAACATCAATTTAATATATCACAAAATGCTCAGAAAGTTTGTTCCACTCATCTTTAAAAGAGTGAGACAAGAGCATGATAAATACATGTGACTTTCACCCTGCATTCTATAACACTTTCTGTTTGCTCTCATCCATCTCCCTGTGGTCTCAGAGTTTTTCACAGTCATCTAAGATCACTAAGGAAGTATATGAATATCTGTCTTGAGTTAAACTAAGCTCATCTACTGCATTATTATTATTATTATTATTATAATACTTTGTTCCTTCTCAGGATTTATGCAACTTTTGCATAAGAAAAGAGAAAAATGGAGACAAACCCTTATTTCTTAGTATATTCACTCACAAAGCCTCCTTTATTTTTATATATTAGTAAATCGTAAACCCTAGTCCAAGTGCCTCTTGATTAGTAGCCACTGAAATGGAAATTCTTCACAAAAGCTGTCCTTGGTTTATCTCTAATCTTGTTAAAATACTACTGATATGAAATAAAAGCAAGAAACAAAAGCACTATAAATGAACCATTCCTGTATTAATTGTGAAAGCAGAGTAGAAGATGCTCAGGACTTGTAGTATAATTAAGTGATTAACTTTGCGTGCAATTATTCTGCTTCATATTTTAGCAAAACTTTTTAGCATTATCTATTTCTGCTAAGGTAGAAAATATGCATAGATCAAAGCTTTATTATGGGTGGACTTCATGAGCAAGATAAGGATCCAATGGTCCTTACCAACCTTGGAAGAGCACAGCAGATGAAACTGAAGAAGTGGGCCTGGATCGACCTCTGCTCATGAATACAAAGCTACACGTTTACTGAGATCACTAACTCCTAGACAAAAAAAGAAGTGTGCCACAATTTTCTTATGCAAAGGAAGACTGCTTTGTTAATTTCCAAGGAAAATGCCAGGAATGTTTAGAACTTTGAATTTTGTTCAGCCTTAGGTAATATGGGAATGTAAATATTAAATTATTTTACATGTTTGGGGTTTTTTTTCTGTCAGAAAGCATTATGGAGGATGCTATACAGTATCTTATTCTCTATAAAAGTACTTATTTGTAATGTGAATTTTCAGACTCCAAGGAATTTTAAATTATTGCTTTTTGATTTGTATGGTTTTTGTATAACTTCAGAATTTGTTGCCATGCTTTCATTTTATCTTTGCATTCCTGTAATGACAAAGCTTGCACTTCTCACATTTTTGCTGTAGCAAATAAATCTTGAATATATACTGTACATATTTCTGACTGACAGTTCTAATTAAAAATTAGCAATACCTGCTTTTTATTGTTTTAACTTAACTCTTGGGAGAAATATGCAAAACCCACTAGGACATAGTTCATTGTTGAATCATATACAATATCTTTCCCACAGTTAGGAAAGGTTCCATTCCTTTGTTTTGTTTTGTTTTCATGCAGATAATGGCAGCAGAGGTCTGCTCTGTGCGTCATTCAAACTATGCAAGAATGGTTCTCTATTCAGGTTTTTATCAGAAGATGCAATAACTTCAAACAAAAACTTACAGAAATCAGTGTTTAACATTTGAGTTGAGCATTCCTGTAGTCAGCCTTTCCTAATTTAGGCTGCTAAAGCAAATCGTGTTCTTATGTATGTTAGCAGAACTGGATGGAAAACAGTTTTACTGCATCACATGTCTTCTCACCATTTCCAGAATGTTGTTGTTTTGCCTAAGAAAAATGTGAAGCCTTCAAAGCTCCCACCACAATTCTCTGGGCTTCAGGAGCCCAGGGTCTCAGGCAGACTTAAACCTGACTTCTGTATATTCCAATGCATTAATCATTGGATTGTTGGCTATTCTCACATGTCCTTTTTCTGTCCAGATCTTCCTAATATAGTCTAAACAGTGACTTACTACTTGCATATATCAAGTACAATTATTAAGTACTAAATTCTTGCAGGATCTTTAAAATCCAGTCCCTGGCAGGACAGGCATTACAAGCATAGCATGTACATGACCAGAAACACAAGTAAGTTCAATATTAAGCAAACTGCTAGTAGAAAGATAAGGTCAAGAATAGTTTTAGTGATGAGTGAAATACACATTTTAAAAGGGCATAAGAGACATTCTAGAAACGACTGACAGAAAGACACTGACTAGTGCCTTTGCAAAAATGTCTGAGGCATTGCTTACAAAACAGAAAAAACTGTGAAAGAAAACACAGCTGCTGAGTAATAGAGACTGAAGTGACAAATAATGCCATTCAAGAAATACCATCACATTCACAATCAGTATAAACACAAGTGGTTTTACTTAAGGAAGTTGTATCAACTTGCACAGCAGTGACTTTGATGTGTATGAATGAGATTAAAATTATTTCTTAAAAAGAAGGAGTTAATTATAATTTCATATTTTCCTTACTGATGTTATATATGAACTGTTTGATACATTTTAAATTATGTTTATAACAAATTTGTTTATTATTTAAAAAATGAAGATATAATATGAATAATATGA
>WUAM01000407.1:2026148-2055606 GCA_024336885.1 Actenoides hombroni | reverse complement strand
AAAATAAAAAAAATATATTTGAAAACATAAAAAAAGCCAGCACAAAATCTCCTTCAAAACAGGAAACAATACAGCCACGTTGAAAGAAATATTGTCAATAACTTCATAAACTGCAAGAAATCATATCTTACTACTTTTCATCTTGAACAAGCATTCTTTTTACATAATTAATACCCACCTTTCATTTTCACCTAAAAAAAATGTATCAAAGAGAACGGGGTGAGATGGAATTTAGGAATTCAGTCCATTCATCTTCTTCACAGCATGCGTGATGCATGGCCGTGCAGAATACTACTGCTTACAACAATGCAATGAAGAAAATGTTAGTCATTCTACAGGGGCAGGTGTTGCAGTGCTAATTTTAAAGGTGTCAAACATGTCACCTCCCACTGTCGTCTTCTGAGCTTATGTTAATGGATCAGCTACAGAAATAAGGCTATCAATACCTACAGTTGCTCTCTGCATCTGCAAGGGAGAAGCATGAACAACTCTCATTAAGCTAATACTCCTTCTGATCATCTTATATGGCAGACTGGAATAACACTCCAACACAGAGAAGATAAAACAGTAGCTCTTGGGTGAGGAAATTCTGTCACCACACTGTGGTCCCATTGAGTCTATGAACCTTGAACTGATGGCTTGATACAAAGGCAACTAACATCACCTAGGTAGGTACACCCAGTAACAATATGAACACTATCTTCTTTTCTGTTAAATAATAGTAGTACTAAGATATTTGTATAGAAGTTCTTCATTTGAAACCATGGACATGTTATATATAGGTCTACAGAAGAGTGTCCTGCCTGTTTTGCAGATGTTCAGACTGAGGATTGTGAGGGGTTTAAGCCAGCACTTTCACCCATGGGAAATAATAAAATTAATATTAATGCTTACTTGCCTAATTTTGAGAGATACAAAGTATCTGAAAATACCATACATTTATGGGGACACTTCTGAAAGCTCACCTGGGTATTACAGCAGTACAGCCTGGAAAAGTCCAACGCATACCAGTAGCTCAAGCTCCCCAGCTAGGTCACAGCAGAGATTGGAATTGCAACAATCTGGGGTTTTTTTGGTCAGTTCAACAGCTTTTCCTCTTGTCTACATAAACTCATGTTGCAAACGAAGCTTGATAAAATATTGTGCCTTTTAACCTTGTGCCTTTGCTGTCTTCTAAATTCCACGTTAGCAACATATCTGGTATTGACTGCTTTCCCAGTTAATTCTATATAATACACAGAATTTTCTTGGAAAAGTATACCACATTAAACTCTGTTTTAAATATTCTCAGCACCAGGCTGAGGCAATGACTAATATTATAGCTTAAGGATTACTTCAGTGTCTGTAACCACAAACTGAACGTTTTGAGAATTTTAAAAACACTTTTCAAGCCTGAAGACAACTACAGTTACTCTTTGCAGCATGCCAGCTCTTGCATTGGACTGAACTGTGGTAAACCATTGTTTATAGGTATTTGTTACAGCTGCATTGCCAAGGTGCAAATATACTTCAAGAAGTTACTCGCTCTCTCCTTCTCATTAAACTAAAAATAATTTAAAAAACACTACCAAACCAAAACCAGCCCATCATTCCCAAACCCTCTGCAATTACTTCCAGTGTCAGCTGAATAAACTATTTTCAGAGAGAGTTCACAGATAAACCTGTCAAGTAATTTATGAGTTAAGATAAGCTTGAAAAGAAAAGCCCCTCTAGGAAATTTAAAATTAGTCTTCATCAAAAATAAAACTGACTCGTTATATTCAGAAGCTTCAACCTTTCTACATAGACAACATTAGCCTAAATATTTAAATAATTTAAAGAGTGTATAATAAACATGTTTACTTTTATGTCATTGTCAATATAGGCTGCTTCTTCTATCATCAAATACTAATAGTCTAGGGACAGATACAACTCCATAGATGAGGTCTCTTCAAGAAGGATCGCTCTCGGGGTTGAAATAGCTGCTTTACTACTCACCTAATTTTAATGCAATTGTTTTGTTAGATTTGACTTGGGATGCAGTTTCCCAAATAATGAAAGCTCATTTCAGATCTCTGCAGCCAGACATTCCTTTTCCTCCTCCTGTTAGCACCCTTTCCTTTTCTTATGTTATCACCATGCTTGGGAGCAAAATACTTGGCTGAGGTGAAGGCAAGATTTCCATTTCTGACAGCAGTATGGACTTAACACTGGCTTTGGCCAAGCAAAACACGTATCTTGACTGCAATCAAGATCATCCTCTTGCACATCAAGTGTTGTTTATGGCAACATAAAGGACTCAAGTGCAATTGCACTGGGGATTCCAAGGTTATCAGTTTGGGCTTCAGCAATCAAACAGTCTCACAACAGCATACTTCTCACGTCATTGTACACAATGTTTGTGTCTGCTTATATGCTGACTTTATGTTTAAAGACAGAACAAATGTGGCAGTGAATATTATAGAGCAGGAAGTCTATTACACAGCCTTCTTTCCTTAGCTAGGCAACCTCACTTCCAGGAAAGAAAGTTCTGTGGTGAAATTTGCTCTTTACTGCTCTGCTGGAGCTGCTATCTCATTTCTTCACAAATAGGTCTTGCAACAGATGTGCAGGGTACCGAAACACCTGGCTCATTCCACGTCATGTATTATCTGCGAGTTGCCATTCTCAGCAATCTCCCTTCCACACATGCAATCACTACCATATATACTGTTATTCCATCATTCTGTCTGTCTGCTATTCCACTCATTCTCTTCTGCAGTTGTCAGAGACTGATTACAATGACAAAAAGCAACAGGGGGGAAAAAAAACCCAAAAAAAGATGAGTGCAGAAAGGGAACGCTGCTGGCTTGCTGCCTCAAGCATGTGTTTTTGTTGTTAATATCAGGATGATTGCTGAAAAAACCAGCATTTTTATATTTTGCAAGTTATCCCGTGGAAACACGTAATTAAGCAAACGACCGTGTTAAATTTAAATACCATATTTCATGCTTCTTCTTCAACACGTTTTTATAGTTAATAATCCCTTCTGATTATTGATGCAAATGAAACAAAATAGCATTTAAGTTCCTTTGTCATACTGCAAAAATTCTTGAGGGAGATGGAAAGGAGGAGTCTGTGCAAGGCTAAAGTCGCGCTGTAAGTTAATAGCATGAAATCACTCTTGCATAAGTCAGGTATCATCACTAATGTAAAAATGTTACTACGTTTTTTCCACGTATTTCTTTCTCCTCTCCTTAAGCTCTTCATTTTCTGATTTTTGGTTCTAAAAGAGCCATTGTAATCTGGTGACACCAGAATGAGTTACATGCTATATATAAATATAACATAAGAAATAATACAAATAATAATACAAATATTACACACCCAAATAGCCACTGACAACCTAAAACCAAGAACATCCAGAATGAAGTTAGCTAATGAGTGTTGAAGTGGGAATAGCTTGCAAGAATCTTAGTCCACTATGACATTTAGTTACAGTAGCTAAGTATAAAAAGCGCAGAGCAAGAGTCATTACCACTTAGTTCTTTTTAGTGACTTCATTGTAAACCTTTCTATAGACTATGTTATATATAATGTACTTCCCTTTGATGCAGCACTATGAGAAAGAACAGAGTTCTCTCTTTTATTCAGCTGTTTGGGACATAAATCACAGGGGTAAGAAGACTGTTCAAGGGACAGGCACAGTCACTGTTCATTATTTGTCTAACATTAAATTGCTCCAGGCAAAAATTTGCTTTCAACTAATATCAAGTTTAGAGGAAACAAAAGAAAACAAACAACAAAATACTCACAGCTTTGGTTTGGCAAGCACAGGTGGTGGCTCCTTTGTGGGTGAAAGCAAGACAGCTGGAGGTGGGATGGATTTATCACCATTCGGCTTGCTATTAATCATTCCATTTACTCCATGAATAGGATGGATGCCATTTGCTTTTTCCTCAGATGAATTGAGCTGTAGTTGAAGGGCTGTCACCCCAGATCTCAAGTCAGTGTTGTTTGCTTGGTGGGTCTCTGTGTGTTTCTTAGGAGGAAGCTCAAGAGAGCTAATTTCAACTGGAGGAAGTGGTGGAAAATGATGGAAATCGTCGCTGTTGGATTGTCTGATCAGTGATTCATGACTAGGGCTTTCTGAGTTGGCTGAAAGAAATCAAAATACTGTGTTTCCAAGAAGTCATAGACAAAGAGCACGGCACATACATGCTGTCTTTTCAGTTTGTTAAAGGTGAGATCTTATTGGTTTGGTGCAAGATAATTTATTCTGAATTAGATATGTGACTGTCTATTCATTTTCTGACTTTGCCCCATGCAAAAGGCACAGTGAAGAAACCTATGGATCCCTCTAAATCTATATCAGGAATCTAGCCACTAACTGAGATGGGTAAGTATGGAAAATGGCACCTGAAACAGCATCATTTAAGAACAAATCATTTCAAAATGCCAAAGGATGTATGTATACACAGCATATTTGCACTGGCAGCCAAGTTAGTACGTTCCACAACAATATGTATGTAAATGTATTACAAAACTAAGGATATCATGACACAATTTTTTTTTATTTTGCAAAGGCCTATGCCACTTTGGGGAGCAGAATTTCATCTGCTTTCATTTTGCCTCTGCTGCCACCTAGTCTCAGAACCCTAATGCTCAAAAATCTGCCAGGCTTGTGGCAGACACTTAAAAAATGTATTTTGCAGGGGTAAAAATATCAAACTAGGAAATGAGCCAATAAAAACATTCATATGAATGCTCTGAGGCTGACAAAACCCCTGTCTTACAGGGGCCCTTTTCTACAAGGGAAGCAGACTGCTAACTTCACAGGTAAATTACCTCAGATCTATGATGAAAAATTCCTTTTTCCCTTTGTCACATACCTGAGCAGACGGTTAGTTGGGCACTGCTTGTTACTGAACCATGTTCATTTGTTGCTGTGCAGGTGAAAAGTCCTGAATCTTCAGGAAAAGTTTCTGCGATTACAAGGGTGCATATCTCTTCTGGAAATAAAGAGAAAAATAAGTTGCATCATAAACTACTTAAAGTACCATGTAGTGTTTTTACATTGTACATTACAAGGACACCAGAAGGTGCTCCTTGTACAAAGAAATGCTGTGAGAACTGCTTAAGAGCTTCCAACATTAATAGCTTTAAGGAAAACCACTTTGTATCTCAAAACAAATAAATGCACCATGCTAAGTTTTCAAAAGGGGCCTGTCTTGAACAGTAATTTTGCAGTCAGTCATTTCACACTCTCAGTATCTTCAGTTTTGTGCAGGACAGTACTAATTCATACAAACCAATGTATTGGTTTTCATACACAATTAATACTTGCAAGCTCTTTTTGGGTCTCTGAATAAGACCATCATTATGAATGTCATGTCATTCCTTCTTTCCCCGAAGTTTTCTATATTTAATGCAACATTTCAGATCAAATCCCATTCCCAGTAAAACCAGAAAATATTTTGTCATCTCTTCCAATTAATTTCTCTTATATAAACTTACTAGAATTAAAAAACTCTTGCATGCATAACTATTCCCCTTATGCAGTGTTTGGGAAGATAACTTCTGTGTCTGTCTGCACAGCACTGAGAAAGGATAAATTGAAAATACAGGACAAAACAGCATTCCAAGAAACTCGTCAGAATGCATGTGACACAGATGTATTCTGTGGCTGTTTCAAATCTGTTCATTTTTCTTTGATATCCCATGGTATATGCTTTGATTCTAGCAGGGCTTCAGTCAGAAAAATTGTATGAAGGCTGCACTATTCACATTTCAGGTTGGAACTCACAGTAATGCTTTCTAAATCAATTCCATCCATTTCTAATAGGCACATTTCATAATCTAGGCATATTTTTTCCAGTTTCTTCAAAGAAGTCCATATTTTACCTCTAATTATAATGATATTCTAATAATTTTTAAAAATCCCAATATAGCTAATTTAAATAATCCTGGTATTTACACAACATACACTGATAATTTTAGACCTGGACAATGTTGCATCATGGGTTTCCTTAATTAATTATGAGTTTCTTTTGCCTATGCTCACTTTCTACTCTCACAAGCAAAAAATGGGAAGTTTTCTAGAATTCAGTTTCATTAAAAACAAACCAAAACAAACCAAAACATTTTCATTTTGGGTATTTACACAGAATCCCACATATTATCAAAAAATCAAAGGAATAGAGCTAATAAAAACAAACTGTAAAGTGAGGAAAAGTATTTTGGACTCCAGTAACTCACATGAAATCTACTCTGTTCAAGTAAGGTAAGCTTCACTTCTCTTAGTTCGAAGAAAGAAAACATTTTATAAGAGTTCTTTTTGGTTGGTTGGTTGGTTGGTTGGTTGGTTGGTTTGTTTGGGGTTTCTTTTTTCTTTCCTACTTCATTTTCATTGTGGAATGAAAGACCACTGTCTCATTTAGACAGTTAACAAAAAAGTTACAGAATTTTTCCAATTATAACTGACAATGTATCCAAAAACTTCCTGTACTGGAAATGGGCTAAAAATGAATGACTAACTAAATATTTGGCACGGAGTTGTTTTTCAGACAGCAGAACATGCTCTTTTTTTTTTTTTGGCAACACAAACCAGTCATTCTGTGTAGCTGTGAGAGGCATGTCTGGTAATACTGTAGCACGTTGAATCTTATCTGACCCAGATGAAGATTAATGACTCATGAAAGGTCTTATCAGGAAAGTAATGGGTAACACAAGCTAGGTTTTGAACTACTGAGATCAGCTTTTTTTAGAGCCTTGGTGTGTCGTAAGCAATTGAAGCTATATTGTTAACCACACGTGCATGCTCCTGGATTGAACTGACTCTGGGGATGCAATCTGATACGTGCAGCATACTAGTTTCCTGTTCATTTAACAGCAGAATTCTGAAAGCTGGATATTTCGGGAGTGCATAAGAAAATCAGTCCCACCATGCTGAGAACTGCTGTTTGAATGAGGACAAAGGTACTACAAAATATAAGCCCCGGCAGAATTCCTATTTTCCAAACAGCAGAGCTAATTAATGCATAATGCTCTTTCAGATTTTTAAGTGTGCAAAATGAGCACATGAAAGGAGCTGATCTTTGCTCTTCAGCGATAAAAGGATTATAATGGATTCTGTCATGAAGTGCTTTGTTTACTGAAATGGTATATTTGAAAATTATACGTGGTAAATTGCAGTAATCCTTGTAAAAGAAATTGAAAGTAAATTAGTGATGAAAATACTCGGGGTTTAAAACACTCTTCTCAGCTGGATGAGCAAACTACAACACATTTGTGATCAATCATGAGAAAACTGCCTAAACTGAAGACATAAAAACCCCTAAGAACTAAGCAAAAGGCAGCTTGGGCAAAAAGCATGTGTGAGCGACACACTGCCATTGTTTTTAATCATTTTGCTCCCTCCAAACCAAGAATCACTGACCTCTGGGTCCTTACTAAAAGGCTTACTACTGTGGAAAGCATAGAAATAAAATACTAATTCGACAAAAGAAACGTTCTTTAAAGATTTCCATAACACACTCTGAATACATAGTATTTTTCTAGCTTTACATCCTGACTTACGTAATGACTTTTCTTTCTGTTACTGTGCTAGGTAGAATCTGATGATTTGACGTAAATAATGTCTGTTCTACTTCCCAGCAGTCATCAGCTGACAAATAATTTCATCACAAAAATGCGTTCCAGAAAGCAGCTCTGAAATGCTGTTCTCAGGGCCTTAAAACATATTTAACACTTGACTAAATGAATACAAAAGCATTCTGTTCAGTGAAACATGTAAAATGCTTAGGCATGCAAGTACTTCACTATTTTGTCAGTTATTTAGAAAGAAAGATTGCATTTTACAGAGTAATCCTTTCCCTTTATGGTTCACGAGTCCATTAGCAAGAATAATCTTTGGTAAGACAGAAAACTGTGGCATTTTAACAAATTTCATCACTGCCAATGTGTTTACTTCAGAATGTTTCTAAGTGTTACATTAAACGTAGAGTAGTTTTTACTTCTGCACCTTCATCTCCAAATGTTATCATTAGCTTCATCCACTGTAATGCACACAGAGTCCTGGGAAATAAGTATGGTCTTTTATTAGTAGTTGTTCATTATGATGCAATGAACAGAGCTTAGTTTTCTGCCACACAGACAGTGGGTCTGTCGCAGCGAGTCACAGTGGTGGTTTCCTGCTAAAAATCCAACCAACCACAACCCTGCCTTCTTGTAGACAGCTTGTCTCTTAATCTCCCTCTTGTCCCGCTGGCCATCAGAAGTTTAGCTACAGATTCATGGCAAAGCAATACGCCCATCAGGTAACTTCATTTATGTAGCTGTGCATCTTTTATATAAAGAGAATGGGAAAGTTTGAAAATAGAGAACTGAGTATGCAGAGCAGCATGATAGATGGTAGTACTGCAGTTCAGTAAATGCCTGAACTTGCAATATCCCAATAAAAAAGCATTTCAGTTACCTATTTCTGATGGTCTCTCTTGTACACATCTTTACCCAGTCAAGCAGCAGTTCTGGCTTAGTTAATAGGCTTTTTGCCATTCAAGAAATGAAGAGACAAGTTTTAAAAGAAATAGAGAACTGACTGTATTTGAAGGTATCTCAAACAACACTAACAAAATACTGAGAAGAAAACTGAGCAACAGGAAATGTGATTGCTGGCAATATCAGTTTTACTACACAGTTTTAGTATACAGAACCTCACTTACACAAGCAATACCCAAGATGGATGCTATGTAGCCAGTTCAGGTACAGTAAATAGGAATACTGCTATGGCAGTGTGGACTTTAGTCCCTGATGCAGTGTTCCAGTTTGAGGAGAAATTAAGCCATTTATTGGGGTCAAGAGCAAGTTTATGCTAAAGCTTACACTAAGGCAATTAGGATGCTGTAGATGCCTAAGCCAGGCAGTTTGAAGCTAAGTGTATACGTTAAAGCTGCAATCAACGTATTCAGAAATGCAACTGTGATGGTTAATAAGCTTTAAATATATACAATTGAAGAGGAATGGCAGCAATCTTATTTAATATCACATAGTAAAAAAAAAAGATCAGAGGTTTACTTTGAATTTGGAAGCATCAACAAGCAAGGAGAGTCATAGTAATCAGATTTGAGATGGGGTCAGTGACAGGACCAGAATTCTGTAGGTACCTTGGAAGCATAGAGGGCAATTGAAATAGTAATTGACAGGCAATAGCACACAGGTTGATCAGACCACCTTTAGTGAAGGAGAATTTTAGCTTCTTTTCGATTTTTCTCTTCATTTGGCATGTTGAGCTATAGCTCATTGGGGATTGCTCTCTTCAAGCCCTACTTTGTTGCTCAGCCGTGAAAGAGAGAGCCAGACAGCCATAATTCTTCTGTTTTCACTAAAAAATGCAAGGATCCAACATGCATGCTGACCTGCTGAAGTTTCTGTCTTTTGAATTTCATCAGCTATCAGAAAGCTGATTTTTTTTCTGTGTGTAGGGAAGCAGTAGGACTTCTGTAACATTTGCCACATATTTTCAGTTTCAAACATTATGGGGAAGTAGGGGGGGTGGATTTCTAAGGGAGAAATCCCTTACTTACTGGAGTTGAAACTCTGAAACACAGCAGCCAAATGGGGAACAAGAATGCACAATCCAAAGAGAAGTGATGACTGTCTTTTGAGATGTTTTTGGTGAATGTACAGAGTATTGTGCTTAGGATATATATGTGGCAATTCCCTGGCAATTGAAGAAAAATTACTTCATATAGTTTTCTTCTTACATGCCATTAGACAATTGTTTTTATGTAATTCAATACAGTTTGTGGCTGCCTCCAGACAGCTGAGTAATGGTCAAAATATCAACAGCTGGCAAGTGACTCCATGGGATTTTTCATTCTCAGGCAGCCTGTTCTTTGAAGGATTCAATCAGTATAAAGTCAAAACGTCCAAGAAAGGAGTAGAGAGCAGGTAATTTGACAAACTGTGATGTTGGCTTTAAGTAATCTGACTAGCTATTAATGCACAAAGCAGTCTGGGGAGATTGGTGATGCAAACTGATTTCTGTCTAGACAGAAAAAGGAGTGCAAAACACATTAGGGTAGATAGAATGTACCTAAAAAAAAAAAAGTAACCACCCCCCCCCACCCCTGCTCCTTGCTTCTTAATTTCTTACCTGTGTGAGTCCATGAAACACTTTTCTTTTAAATCATTAGAAATGACCTAGCAAAGGTTAACCAATGTTTTTGAGCAGTATAAAGTGTTTATTGATGGTTGGGCTTTGATTGACAACTAGCAAATAAAGTCACACTACAGCTTGTTACAATTTATGTAAAATTCCATGGGAGTTGTACACTTGGGAAAAAATTTAGAGATCTTGTCCACCTTTAAAAAGTCCAAATAATTATCTAGCATAGGCATGTTGGTTTCCCTACCAGTCCTGCACAAATTCACCATCTTCACTGAATAGCAGTTTTATGTTTGCTTATGAACAATTTCCTCTGCAGGTATGGTTTTGTATGGCTGCTTAGAGTACAAATTGCATCACAAACCAGTGCTCTACCTATTACATTTCTGGTACCCACCCAGCTTCCTGTTGTAGAAATTTTAAGATCCTTCCTGACATTTAAAAACCAGTGTTACTTATTCCAAGTATTACTGCTAAGACACAAAATGCTGCTCATCATTTATGCAAAAAGGAAATATTTAGATCTTGCCCAAACTTTATTTACATTCCCTTTGCATGCACAGAGCCAATTCCTAGACAAATAAGCCAGTAAGTGTACTGTAATTAATTTTAGCAGAGTAAAACATTGCACATTATTTAATAGGACCACGTAGGAACTGATACACGCACAAATGTTACAGGGATAGTACTTAGCTCAGTGAATCCAGGGAGAACAAAATACCAAACTGAAACTCTTTTCTAGGAAGTTGATTATATATATTACAACAGGATTACAAGCATGAGAAAATAAAAAATAAGACAGACTGCTGTCTTATTCACTACCATTATGTCTACTAAACTGCAACTATAGAATTACCACAATAATATTTTGAGATGCCTTCCCACTCTTGCCTTGCCACCTACCTTGAGATACGAGATACCCTGATATTAAGTATCTTTTCTGTACCTGTGAAAACTCAAGCAATGCACCTTTCATGTAAGGATCCATTCCCTAGTATTCTTTAGAAGACTTCTTCTCCTAGGGTTTGCAAGCTAGCCAGACATGGGAAGGACAGCATTCAGCACCATCAACATGATGGTGCAGGTATGTGAGGGGACTGGCAGTGATGATCATTTTGGACTCGGAATCCCGCTTTCTATTTCCCATTTGAGGTAGCAGTCACAAAAAGACTCTGTTAGCTTTGTGAACTATTGTGCTTTTACTTACTGCATAGCAGCATCTGTCAGGTAGGCTATACAATCCTCCCAGCTAACAATATGGAAAACTACTTAGTTGTCTATCTTCTAGCAAAAGCCATAATACACAATTTCCTTTATACTCAACTATTCACATAATGGAGTTTGAACTTGTTTTGTCTTTTTCCTTTTTACTAGATAACACTGCATTCCTACTCTAAAATATTTTGTTTGCCTAGCATTATATACATTATGTTGCCTAAAGAGGGTGAAGAGGTGAAGAAATATTACCAAAAATAAGCAAATGTTATTCCTGATTATGAGCTTTGACATAACAGTTTCAAATTAGATACTATAAAGAAAACCCCTAAGATAGGCTAGCAAATTTAGACTTCACAGAAATCCCTGTGTAAAGTTTCAGTCCTTTCAGATACTTTCTATCATGTTAAAGGAGTGAATGCAGTTCAAGTGATTCTGAAGAAAAGAAGGTCCTAGTAACAGTGAGCTAGATATGCTAGGTACTATTCTCAGAGTGTTGGTAGATGAAATCTAGAAAAGATGTTACTAGATGGACAGGAAATAAGTTTCTCTGTGGAGAGGAATACAGTCAACCCATTGATCTGATTTATTTTTTTTTCCTTATAGATATCAAGAAGACATCTAAGTTGGGAGTCATATTTTGTAACACATATTATGGAGAGAATGTTCCAAGAAAGATAGAGAATTGAACATATTTCAACACAAATCTATTCTCCTTTATTTCTTTTCATATCCAAAGGCTTGATACGATATTGAAACTCTCTCCAAACTGTTTTGTACTCTAACTTCCAAAATGTAAAGTCTGGGTTGTGATTATAAACTACCAATAGCTCACTGTTAGCATGCGGACATGTTTTAATTTCTCATCAGGGGTTAATTTGGTTTTCCAGCGCTCTCCTTCACATGGCTCAGATTTCATGCCTCCATAAATCAAATCATTCAGTCACATGCATTCTGGGCATCAGCTGTAACTAGAAGCGATGCTGCTGCACACCACATAATAGTCTTAATGTCAGGGTAGAGCACGCATGTGTGTGTGTATGTGCATATGTATATGTATGATGGCTACGGAGTAAAATATGTATATAATAATTTTGTGAAACAGTAAGAAAATTAGTGATTAACTCACAAAGAAAAGCACCCCTCTTCTCCTCCCCTCCCTTCCATGAAAGCTAAAAGAAAGCTGCATTTCTCCTAGGATTAACCCTTCACTTTTTCCTAGTCCTATACTCACAGCCACACAGCTACTTTACAAACATCACTCAGATGCTAAGTCTGTTCTCCCTGCCAAGGACTGCTACAGTGATCCCTCGAAGTTTAAAACAATCCCCTTCCCCTTGCTAAGGTTCTTCAGTTCAGGGACACTCTTTGGAAACACCCAGGCCTTAGACAGAAAACTTTTCCATTTTATCTTTCTACTCAATAGTTAAAACTCCCTCTAATTTCAAGTATATTCAAGCACAGCCAGCCACCCTCTTAAAGCAAGGTTTAGACTGTATCACTGCCTTCTCTTCTGTGTTTGACTTAGAAACATTAAAGAAAAGAACAAACATTCTCAGTCTTTTACCATCCACTTACTTTTCAAGAAACTACCACAGCATATAATGATGTATGGCTAAAGGAAGCAGCCAGAAAAAAACCCTGTAGTTGGAAGAACACTTTTTTGCTTGTGGAAATCTTGCAAATTGACTAGAAAATTCAATGTGCCCTTGTTTTTGAGGATCAGCTTTTACTTGCATTTCAGACACTTCACATCTGCCAAGCTAGACTGGCAAAACTAGCATTTGGTGGTCGGGTGTTATGAAACTCTTATGAGTACAATTTGGGTAATGGAATTTTGTGGGATTTGTACTTTTCCCTCAGTAACATGCAAACTGCTCATTTTCTGGGAATGAAGTTTGCTTTAATGTTTAAGCTGTGAGACTCTCTTGCTGGTCTTAACTGGTATTTACTGTTTAACTAATAAAGGAATTGATGTAAAGGACAGTGTAGAGTATGGAAGGTGTGATAAAGAAACATTGTCTTTAAGGGAGTTTCCTATTACCAATTCTAAGCAGAAACACTTTTCTATTTATGGCTTCAGTACAAACTCAATGAGCTAGTGAATCAAGAGATTATTTTTTCATGTGATTCTTACCAGGTTCAGTTGCAGATCGTGGCTCTGCATATCACATAAGGAGGAGAAACAAACAAGAAAAATGGGATTAGATATTACATTAATAAACAGTCTACTGAAAGAACATTTTATATTGAATGAACATCTTGTACTGAATGAGCATCTTATACTGAAATACTGTAGACAAGTACAGAATCTGTGCAGACACGTTATAAAATAAAGGAAGGCTTAAATTGTCTGTTAGTAGCAGTTGTTCAGTTATTACTTGTAGCCATTATAATCACTGAAATGTGAGGAAGAGAGGACTTTATCCAAATCTCTATCCAGGCACACTAATTTCATGATCTTTCCCCACCCCATATCGGAAGTGGATACTTCAGATTATTGCCTTACTTTTTTGGAGAATTCTGAAGTCTGGAGAATCTTGAATTTCAATGCCCTGTCGAAACCACTTAACATGAATGGGAGGGGGTCCTCTGACCCTGCATTCCAATACCACAACTTGTCCTTCAGATGCTGTGGAGTTTTGTAGCTCCTGAAACATAACAATCACATTTCACACAAGCTGGAAGCATTTTACATTCTTAAAAATAGTTTTTTATTACCTTTGTATTTAAACTTTATTTTATCATGTAATTACATTTTTTTTTTTTTGCAACAGACATTTTCTGTGAGCTGTATTTTCACTCAAAGTTTAAATTTAAGTTTTCATTACATGTAATATATCAGGTATATAGTTAAAAATGACTGAACAGGTTATTTACAAATACGTTCTCAGTATGATCAGAGATGGAGAAGGTGTAGAAGTATTTAATTCCTCAGACCACAAGCAGACAGTTGCCAATGGACTTTTAATTTTTCATCCTTCTTCCACAGAGTGGAATTAAAATTCTGCACAAGCTACATATTGATTGACTTGGTCCTGGGCGAGTAGCTGCACTGCTTTCAGGTTCTGGCTCTAGAATGTGGAGTTGCTTTTCTTCTAAGCCATTTATAAACAACCAGGCAAAATTAGATGACACAAATATGATTAGTATATATTAGCTGGTGCATGGATAGCCTCTAACACATTATTATGGCTGTTACACATATATATGTCTGAAAAATATCAGGAAAAGGCTAAACATTTGATGAAGATCTACAGTGAGAGATGAGAAGCACAGTACTCAAAGTGACAGAAATGACAGGAGACAGCAACTATTTTTGCCTTTGTTATCCATATGAAGATTAAAGAATCTTTTTAACTGTGCTGTCTGTCTCATTCCCTTTAAATTTTATTAATAAAGTTTTAGGACTTTATGCAGGAAAGCACTTGAAGTTAGGTCTAAGACCATTATTATCCCTAGTTATTATTCATAGATCTCTAGTTACTCAAATACATAAGAATTCTGTTACATGGAAAACTAAAAATCTTTGGGTTGTTCCCTGAGGTTTGTAAAGAAAGAAATTTGTGTCAGGAAGCTGAAGAAGTATATATTTTTTTCCTATCTGGTTCATTTCTTCTCTAATTAAAGTTGTTTCAGTTTGGCATGTCCCAGCTGGCTTAAGCCAGTCGATATTGGATTTCAGAGACAAGAGATTTGAGGACTGGGAAGCAACAGTGGAATTTTGATTGCTTTGGTAATCTCTGAATGAGGGCTGGATTTCTCCTGTCTCCCACTCTTACTAGGAAGTTGCCTGCCTACCTACCTTGCAGTAACCACATTCTCTAACCCCTTCACCCCCGCTGTTCACTCTCTTGTGATGCTTCAGTGAAGAGTTATGAGGAATAGAATCAGACCTTTCCTGACAAGACAAAAGGATATGATGGACCCAGACTAGACAGTTGTGGAGAACAGGGCTTACTCTTACTTATCTCTAGGCAAAACTACATGCTATTCCATATCACCAGCTGCTTTTCTGAAGTAATAACCAGAAATACCCTCTCTTCTTCATTTTGACTTCAGCAAGTGCTGACTAAATAATAGTTACTGCTGTGGAAATGATGGTTTGAAGGCAAAATAAAAATCATATTTTCAATTAAAGTTGTACTTTAGAGATTAGGGAAATATGCTGTCCTTCTTTTCGCTGTTACCTAATTCCCAGTTCTAAAGTTTCATTTGCGATGAATGTGAAGATAAACACTGACTTAAATAATGACTTAAGAATTACTTTTAAGAATTAAGTTTCCCTTCTAGCAAGTCCATGCCTTACATGGATTGCCTTTTACAAGACATCCCAATGAAGAATATCTGAGCTGCTTTTTTGACATTAATGTACCTGCGTGGATTTATTTCTTTTTTTCCTAAAACAAAGTCAAAAAGCCTGTGTTATTTGTTCTTTTCAGTAGATAAATTACTATGATTGAGGTTTTATCGTAACTATGATGTGTAATTGGTGCCTACTTTGTTTTATTTTATGAAGATTTCTCAGTGGAGGACAGTCATGTGCATCAAACAAACACATACAGAATATTCATGTAATTCCACTAGTGATTTTAATAGGGTAGAAGGCCTAAGAATTCATTGTTGCAATAGAAAACTATTTTCCATAAGAAGTCATTAATACTGAAAAGGATAGGGAAAACTGTAAAAGTTTTTAAGTGATCAAGCATTCCTACATTAGGGTATATAATTTTAAAATTTCCTTCTGGACTATAGGAGTGTCATATAAAAATCATGATGAATAAAACATACCTTTGTAAAAATGGGTGCAGAATAGATAGGTTTAGGTCCATCCACACGATGCAGGTATGAAGTAGGGCTTTGACCCTGCAAAGCAATGCAACAGTGGTATAAAATTGAAAGAATATTGGTTGCAATAATATGTCCTGCATATACCTGTGCAATAATGGAAACTCTTGAATGCACAGCCTTATTCTGGTGTTCTTGTTCTGGCACACTTCTTCAGTGGCATCGCTATTTCACATCTGTTATATTTCTTAAATCAAAATGCAAGCTTCTGTATTTCCCATGAGAATTTTGTATCCAACTGTCTTTGCCTTGAAGCATTTTGAGAGTTTGACTCCTGTTAATATCATTCAATTAAGTCCTTTGCACTCAAGCATTTTTGCCTCTCCTGGTATTATGTTCCTTGACTGCTGTAGTAATAAATAAAACTAGGTACCTAAAAGTTTATCAAGGTTAGCCAAAGGAAGGGAAAACAATTTACCATGCACACTCTAGCAGAGATTTTTCTTTTATTTACTCTATTTATTTATTTACTCTAAATCACCACAGTGGCTTTAATACTTAGTATAAATCAATAAACCTGATTTTCTACATTTAAGTTCCAGATAGTAAAATTTAATTTCCTCTAAAAGGCTCAGAGAAATTATAGCAACATTTAATCACAAAATTTGAAACTTTTGCTAAAAAATATTGTAGGTATCAACTTCAACTCCTTTGGAACTGCACCAAGTTACTCTTAAGTGGTATACTCAGTAATTTACATCATCATCAGGTCTGTTAGCTGCTCACATGCTATGTTGATACACACTGTGTAAGAATCCATATGTATATTTAATGTCCCATTTGCTAGATATATACTAAATTTTTTTAAATCATAATTCTTAAGATAACATAACTTAATAGTTCAAGAAAATAATTTCTGAAAATGAAAGAGTTTTTCAGGGCGTACAAATTCCGAAATCAAATTTAAAATATTTTTACTAATTTAAAAATTGGTTTCTAAAAACACCTGCGGACTGGGCACAGAGATAGGTTGAATTACAGCTGTGGTGACTCCAGATTTTGGTGTAGAAGATCCTATTGTCAAGGAAACAGATGTGGTTTTCTTTTGGGCTCTGAAAAAAAACATAAAACAGCAAGCACTTGAAAAGATCCCAAATCAGAATATGTTAGTTTATAACTGATAAGCCACCTCATATTTTCTTTATCTTTAAATATGTCATTATCAGCTGAAAAGATCAACATTGGAGGAAGCTCGAGTAGAACAGAATCTCTGGCAAATTTACACTTTCACACTCAAGAAAAAGTACTGATTAAAATACAAACTAAAATGTATTTTGTTACTTTACTTGTAGGCCTTCACCTGGGTTACTTTTTGGAGGCACAGGGCTGGGTGATTACAAATAAAGACTTGGTTAACTGAAAGTTCCTCTTGAATATGAAAAATTGATATCAACAAAAGAGTTGTCAGGGTAGGGCCAGACTCCTCTGACAGAACAAGCACATTAATACAATCTACAATTATCAGACTACACATTTATATCACATGAGAGAAGGAGAAAAGACAAGAGATACGCAAATACACCTCAGATGCTTGTTCAGCTCTAAAACTACCAAAGATTTTCCAGTGTCCCTTATTAAGAATATTTGCACAGCATTGGTTCTACTTTGCACACTTACTGTGGCATAGCTCCAGATTTTGATTTGTTAATTAAACTTTCACTCTCTGAATCTGTGGAACTGGCACCTGGAAAAGAAAGTATTTTCAATAATCTCATGTCCTTTTACTGATTGATTTAATGTTTGCATTCCAGCTAAGAAACTGTGTTACTTTTGCATTTCACTTCAAGAGTTGAGAACCCTCTGTAATAAACTACTGCAGTTTTTCACACATGGTGAAAGATTTTAATTACGTACTTTAGACAGTTACAGAAATCATAGCCATGCCAATTTAATTGTGAATGGTTTTTCCTAGGCTCTTAGCTTCAAATTTCCTTCAAATTGAAGCAAATATCTGCCACCTCCCCCCTCCCAAAATCAAACCCCAACCATTCTCACTTCTACTAATCTACTGGAAATGTGCAATTTTATTTACTTAAATGTTAAAGCCTAAAGCTTAAACAAACGTATGGCTTATACACAGATAACAAATCTTCAACTTTAAGTAAGAGCAAGACATTTTCAGACTAAACTTGCTACCCATGATCTCTGCAGTTCAGACTATTTATATTAACCTATGCATAACATTTATGTACTGGTATTTCTTGCCAGTGAAAGTCTTGATGTAATGTATGTGTTTGGCAATACTCTGAACTCAAAGAAAAAAATGGGAAAGCATTTATTCCCCTTTGTCTTCATTTTTCCTACCAACTGGTATTTCACGAAACATTTATTCTAGACATTTATGCAGTACATATTGTTCCTCAAAGGATTTGTGCATACATATGCATAGCTGTACTTGTAATACAAATCATAAGCAATTCATAATCAATATGCATCATATAGCATAGACCAACTCCAATGAAACAAATCTTGGCCTGAGGAACCTGAGTACCCTATTTATGTACAAAGTTCAGACTGCAAAAATCAAATCAACAAGTAGCACAGAAAAGGTAAGAAGAAAGAAGCAATGTCAAGTGAGCAAAGTGGGTTTACATGAAAGTATTTCTCTTGAGCAAAGGATAACCAGGTCTTGTGTGGCTAGGCCTGCTGCACAGAAGAAAATATGAGGCATCATTGTCATTGAGGCTATCAATGTGCAAACAATGCTCGTGTGACAATGTGGTTTCCTTAAAGATCATAGGGGAGGAGCCTAACAACTTGTACAATTCTCTCTCTTTCAAAGTTACATGTTGTAAAACTTCAAGATAGCACTTCCACATAGTAAGACTTCACCAGATCTCAAGAAAGAAATTGCTCTATTCACTGTATCTCTCTACCTGTTTGTTGGGGTTTTTTTTGTGTGTGTTCTGTTATTATAACCTTACACAGTATTATATTTGTACTATACCTGAGTCTTTCTGAAATCATTCTTACTTCAGTAAAGAAGTCTTAGTAGAACCCTTAAGATTAAAAAAAGTCTTGGGGATTTTGCTATTATGTCCCAATGTGGGATAACAAAATTCTTAGAATAAAAAACATAAGGAAAGAAACCCTATAAATGCACATCTGTAATGATTTAGCTAATTTATAGTGAAAAGTTTATTGCTTTGTTAATCAAAAGCTATTTAATCATTTTGGCATGGTATTATTCAGATTTGTTACGAGTATGTCTTACATTAATTTGTTGTATGCTTTCAGTTAACTGTTTAAATTCATTTTAATGAATTACAAAGCCTGTAAAAGAATACATGTTGTCAAAATGTTTAAACGATGTATGAATTAAAATAAAAATCTATTTTCAATTAATATAAACATGCTTAAAATGCAGTCCTCCACTAAAACATACATTCAATAATTTTACTCATGGTCAAGTCATTAACTTTTCTCAGAGAAAATAATTATGAGCAATTTTGAATTCAAGAAATATTTTGACAATTACTAGCAGTTGATCTGGGACAAAACCAGTATGACTGACTTTTAACCTGACATAAAGCCAGTGTACCAAATATGTAGAATTATAATGCATGTACCCGTGAGTGAGGAAGACTCGTTTGGGGCAGCCACATTTAACTGCACTGGAAAGAAGTTCAGAACTGAGACAGGGACCACTGCTATAGTGAAAATTATTATTGGTATCACCAGTCAAATATTTGATTCACAGAGGGTGCTACTTAAAAGCTAACTATGTGCCAAAAGCTCTGCTTGTTCCACCTTTCCCATTCTTTATCTTGCTTGTACTCTAAATAAATAGAAATCTACCCACTGATTCTTGGGACACTCCTTGGAATACCTGAATGAATATGTTCAAAATCTGTTGCATTAAAGGGAAGCAGAGGAACATCATAAATTTACCACCAAAGCAAATGTAATATTAACATACAGAACCAAAAGTAAACTTGAGCTTAGTCATCTTTTCCTGCATTTGTCCTGTATCTTATTATTTCACAGCTTACCTTCAATGAATATTTCAGCTGATGTACTATCTGAACCAATGGAATTAGAAGCCAGGCAAGTATAGCGCCCAGTATCGTCTTCAAAGGCTTCTGCTATAATTAGTGAATGAAGTCCTCCACTTCCAGAACGGATCTGAATGTCAGGGGTATTCTGGAGTTCTTTTCCTTCACAGAACCATCTGCAGCCCACACACATTTAGAAAGACAAAGGAAAAAACAAAAAAAAAAGAACATAAACCACTGGTTCAGGCTCGTGGCACACAAGAAGACATTACACTCTGCTGCAAAAATCTAAATTGCTACTGAAATCAGCACACGGTGCTTTGAAGTGTTTAGTGGCATTCACAAAGAAATAGCTTGCTGGAATAAATTTTGTTGAAAAGGTAGTGAGATTTCTGAATGCTTAAAAAACTGTACACACCTACAACTTAAAGTTTAATTTTGTTTTGGTGGAATTTATGCTTTCTGTATATCTTATGTATTGGCCTGCTTTGACACAGTCTAATCCATTTCAGTTTCATTTGCTAATCCCTTCTTCCTACTATTCACCAATTCTCCCCATAGGATGTATGAGTTTTGTCTCTCATGCCCAGTCAACCTAATACAATCCCATGGTCCAGGTTCCATATTGCTAAGCTTTAAATAGGTTTGCTCTTGCCTCAGACCAGGAATAGAAATGTTCTAGCCCTGGATTTTTATATAGGTGTATAATACACATTCCACTAACAAAAAGATACAACCCAACAAATGAGCTCAAAGGATCTGAGCATTGCTCAAATGCACAGATCTGAGCATTTATCCAAGGTGAGTTATTACTAGGTAGGAAGCACAGCCTGTTTTGTTATGTTGTTTATGTTGGGTCTATCAAGCATTTTCCAGTGCAGGCTGCCTGGAGAGCTAGTCCGTATTCTCAGACTGCATTGCTTCCATGCTCCCATCTCTTTTCTGTTTGATTCCCTGACATCAGCTAGTCCTATTCTCATAGGCTACTCCTTGCTTTATCCATACCTCTAGCAGCCCAGCAAGCAGGAGAAGTGGATAATTCTTTTTTTACAGGGGCTACTATGCACTTTTGTGAGGGTTGGTAGATTAGTGAGTCACTAAAGGAAAATCATTAAGGAAGAGCCTTTCATTCTGAAATTTTCACTATGTTCTGAAAACAAATTTTGCCAAGTCTTTCTGAGTTGCACTCCTACAAACTCACTCTGATCTTTATCACTCTTCCTTCCCTTCCTCTCACTCCATAAATCTAATCTGCCTTTTTACACGTTGTCTCTCTGTTCTCCTTTCCCTCTTCTTCCCCTGCCACCCCAAAATTCAAATCCTGGTGTAGTGAGGGAGGATAAAGACAAAATGAGTAAGGCTTGACAACAAGCTTCAAAAGTGATCTTTCATTCTCTTCTCTCCATACACTTCTAGTTTCCTACTCTAGTAAGGATATTTTTATATAGCAACTAAATATGACCATAGAAATTTATGGAGAGTCAAGATGATGGTATTTTCAAATATAACTTATAAAGACTTAAAATCAGCAATGAAAAACATTGCTTTCTTTTTTTTTTTAGTTCGGCACCCCCAACATAAGAAGGACATGAATCTTTTGGAGCAAATGAAGAGGAAGGCCACAAAGAAAATCAGAGGACTGCAACACCTACCCAATGAAGACAGACTGAGAGAGTTGGGGTTGTTCAGCTTGGAGAAGCAAAGGCTTCAGAGCAACCTTACAGCAGCCTTCCAGTACATAAAGGGGACCTACAGGAAAGCTGGAGAGGACCTTTTTACAAGGACATATAGTGATAGGACAAGGGGCAGTGGTTTTAAACTGAAAGAGGGGTAGAGTTAGATTAGATATTAGGAAGAAATTCTTTACTGTGAGGATTGTGAGACACTGGAAGTGGTTGCCCAGAGAAGCTGTGGGAGTGCTCAAGGGCAGGTTGGATGGGGCTTTGAGCAACATGGTCCAGTGGAAGGTGTCCCTGCCCATGGCAAGAAGGTTGGAATTAGCTGACCTTAAGGTCCCTTCCCTTCCAACCCAAACCATTCTATGATTCTATGTTTATGAGAGAATTTTTGCAGTTACATTCCAGTAATACTTCAGAATGAAACTTTTTTTTTCCCCTCTCCCTATCAGATGACTTTCTCCTGAAAAGCCAAAGTAATCCCAGGGAGTTAGAGACCCCTCTGCCTATTTAGGTAAAAGATGCATCACTACAGGATGACAGATACCACTCAATAACAAGCAGTGATGAGTCTTTAGAAACAGACTCACTTTTATTGCTCTTTTTCCTTATTAGTAAGCTACATGTAATTAACAGAAATCAAGATACGTTACAAATCTTTCTTCTGAAAACACTAGATTGTAAAAGTTGAGATTTCATGCTTATTTCAGAATGCAGTTAAGAAACTTAGCAGATTTACACATGAGCCAGTTCCCCTTAATAACTCCCAGAACCGTGGGCACGCCCTCTGTGTTTATGAACAATAGATCTTTTATTCCCGAAGGCAAAAAAATGCTGATAGTAGCATTAAAACCATATGTAATTGTCTTCTATAATTAAAAGGTTAACAAGTTCCTTTTCTGTCTTCTGTGGTGCCCAGACAGCGCACGCAGAAAGTATCATTTTTGGAAAGAACTAACAAACTTCCATTTGTTTACTCAGCAGACCTCTTTGGCCTACTTTTACAACTATTGGGCTCGGAGACAAATCTATTCTGTCAGCTCAACTGCCAAAATGAACATTTCTCTTCCCCCTCTTCCCCTCCTTTCCTCTCTTGTCACAAGTCCTCCCTTCTCTCCCGGCGTGAGGACCTCTGCTACTATTTCTGCTTGTTAGACCTTCAGAGTCCTAACCTCTGTACAGCCTTTCCTGAGTTACATTTTAAGTGATATGCACAAGAGTGAGGTTAATTCAATTTCTCGACAATCACAGACTGGGACTGTAATATGAGGTTTTACCTAGTCCTGAGTTCTATTTTTCTTTCCTTTCTCGAAATATCCCGCAAAGGAAAACCTCTCCTCTAAGCCTCTGCATTTTCTCAGATAGATCCTGTTTTAGTTTCATGCCAATTGTATGGCTTTCTACTGTCTCCCAAGTTCCGTGATCAGAAAATATTTAAGAAATCGTGGTAAACATAGGAACCGAAAATAAAAGATCCATTGATGTTTTTTTTCCCAGACAACAGTTAATAAGCAAACACTTTTCTTGGGAGGGCCAGTTCTACACTGTCCCTTGGTTCACGCACAGACACAGCCTCAGCAGTGGAAGCTGTTCCTCCACACTGGGACTGAGACTCATCGCATCACATCGGTGACACACCGCAGGAAAACGAGTCCTGACCTGCTACATCAGACCTGCCTGCCACAGAGAAAAACACGTAAGCAAGCCATTCAATGCAGAATTACCTCAGCCATCATTAAGGTGATGTCTGATGAAAGGGAAACAGGCCTGGTGTGGGACTGCACTGTTTACTGTGGAAAAAACGATTCACTTTCACAATGAGCAAGAGCAGAGTTTCTTGAAATGAAGGGCACTGGAATAGACTTGGTTATAGTCTCTTTCCTTTTCGAATTGTGTTTTTCTCTTTTCTACCTATGTGTTCATAAGAGGATTAGTTGATTTGAATTTCTTTCGGAGATTACATCAGAATTAAGTGAATGAGAAAATTCTCAGCTGCAGTACTTGTCCTGCAACTGCTAGTTGTCAGCTCGGTTCAAGAGAGTTTTTGAATCAAAAAAAGGGCCAGCTAATAAAAATAAATTAAGTATTTTTTTGTCCAAACACAGACTGAAGTTTAGTTTTTCATCTTTGAATTAGTATGGGCTATTGTAGAGCACAAAACTGACACATACAGGCCGCATCAGCCTTACTGCCATTACACTTGGAACAGTCATGGTAAGAGGACTTCCTGCTCCTAAAGGACTGAAAACATTTCAAAGACAAATCTTCGAAGCATTCTTTCTTTCTGCAGAGGGATCCCCAGAGCAAATCACTGTCAAAGGGAGACAGAGACAAAGAAACCAAGACTCATGGCTGGACTCAGAAAAAATATCACAAAGCAAGTCTTAGAAGGAAATTCCAGCTTTATGCTATCTAGGGCAGCATTAACTCATGTTCAGTCTATTTCGGCTGATCCTCTTGATGATAAGAGGCTTACAACCTAGCTGTGAGCAGGTAATAATGCTTCTGGAGAGCCAAAAATACTACAAACCAAACCAAAACCAAAAGACACTGAAAGTAACACAAAAGAACAACTGCACTGCCCACGTTTTACAAAAAAAGAGAATCCCATGTATAGAGAACATTGATTTAATAAAAAGACATTTAATTCACAGGTTCTGGATACCAAGTGCAAACATCTTCTACTCATTTCCCTATCCCTTTGTTGGAAGTTCTCAGCATTGTATCAGGTGTGCAGACAGAAACAAAGCAGGCAGAGACCAACCAAAGGTTTTGCATGTGTGTGTACATGTCGATCCACAGAGTAAGAACTCAACTCATCCTAGGTGCATTCCTACAGGCCATGCTAGCACTCATCCAAAATTTGTGGAGAACTATTCTCTTGGAAGAGAACAGAAACTGCTGTAAGATGTCAGATAAAGGCTGGCAAAAAAGTCCAATGAAAGGAATATCTAATTTTATGTAACAGGAATTAATTCTATGAGCCATCGTGTATCTTGCTGAATTTCAAACTACACTGAATTTCTCTGCTCTTTCCGACTTTCTTCTTCATTCTCTTTCCTCCATTCCTCTTCCTGCCTGCATTTCCACCGTGCCACTCCTTGCCATGCCTTTTCTGCAGCTATGCTTAGTTTTCACCTACGCTGTATCGACTGTATGTTAAAACAATAGCAATCAAATACTTCATGCAGACACTGGAGCACAATCACTAGACTGGAAAGTCAATACCTCAAGGAAGCAAACCAGAGGTATTTTTGTAGCAGGGGACCAGTGATTAAGATACTTGTTTTTCATGCTTCAAAGCCTACTTTGCTTCTCCACTGGCTACATTACTGTATGACAGCAAGACGGGAACAGCAAACCAAAAAGGACAGTCAGATGCCAGGCGAGCAGCAGTTCACTCACAGTGACACCAAGTAGCAATTCACACAATATGTCTTTCTTTTCTGCTCTTCTTTATGCCTTCTCAACCCTCCATGCATGGAAACACACGTGAGCATGTGCGGCTGGGATTTTAATGACTGTGAACAAAATATAAACAGACTTGAACGGCAGACTGACTGAGTAAGCACCAGGGTCTTAAGAAAAACAGTCCAAGGTTCTCTCTAATGGATAATCCTGCTGGAACTTGTGTTTTTTGAGAGTCACTGAGGAACAGAGAGGTTTTCCTTTCTGCACACTCTTAAAAGTTAATTTAAAATGGCAGCTGAAGTGAAACTTTAAGATATAGCCTTAGGGAAGAATTATTATAGGGAACTCTGACCACTATAAAAAGTGTAGAGAGATAAGTTGTAAATTAAAAAGTAATTTTATCCTTAGTGGTGTTAAGTATGTCCAGCAAGAAAAGTTAAAATGAAATACTTTGACATTCCAGGGCTGGTAGATTCAGCATTTCCTTCACAGGACTGTGTGTGACTTCATTTTGGGTTGTTCTCCATTCCAGTTCAGCAGTCCAACACTTCTGTACTGCAAAACTTCACTGCTTCTAAAATTTAGCTTGATTTTGAAAAGAAATCCACTTCTTCATATAAGATTCAGAGTACATTCCAGTAATCAGATTATTCAGATGCTTATGTTCTTTTCACAGTGCTCAATTTTTGTGCAACTCACAATGCAATCTTTTTATGCCTTGTATCCAACACCATGATTGTCATAGGCAATTCATACAAGAGTTAATAACAAAATACTTTAAATATTTATATTCTGTAATCTCAAAAGAAAAACGAAGGTCTGAATATAGATGCTGGTGCTTTGCCTGAACCTCTTAGTTAAGCAATTAAAAGATGGTTCTGTAGGATTAAAACCACAGAATCCAATTTACAATAAAAATTGTGTTACATTAAAACCAGTGTATGTTATGCACTTATTCAGAATTGCACTGGTTCTTCTGGCGTTGCCCAGTGTTCTCCAGGCTCTTCGGAATTTCCGTGAGGACTTCACATCGAGCTGAGTAAATTGCACAATTACGTATTTGGGGACCAAAGGTGCCTTCTCAAAGTGTCAAAAAAAAACAAAAAAGAAAAGGTGAAAGAATACCAGAATGGTTGTGTTTTCAAGACACTTGTCCACATTTCATCCCACCGTTTCCTACGAGTTAATTCTGCTCCCTCTGAAGCCAAGCTTTGCCTAAAGCTCTGTGCAAAGATGCCAAGAGGAGGGGGTACAGAAGGTAACAGGTGGGACCAGCTGCATCCCAGGCTACAAAGCTTGCAAGAGCTATGTGAGCAATGGCCCCTGTTCCTGTCTGCAGGCTGCAGTGACTCCAAAGATGATGTTTTCAGTGTCTTCCTGTCATTGGGAAAATTCCTGCCCTACATTCCTGGGCAGGTTTTCCAAGTCTCTTTTTGTTCAGTTTGCCTGTGGGACAAGGGTTCTGCTCTGCTTCAGCATTTTGGCTGGGGAAATCAACTGAAAATTAGCTTGGGCTTTTGATAGCTCCAGCCAAGATAATTCACAGTTACAGCAGAGACCACAGAATCGTTGGAATTGGAGGGGATGTCTAAAGATCACCTAGTCCAGCCCCCCAAAGCAGGTTTGCCTAGAGCACATTACACAGGAAGAGATCCATGTGGGGTTTGAAAGACTCCGGAGAAGAAGACTCCACCGCCACCCTTGGCAGCCTGACCCAGTGCTCTGTCACCCTCATAGTGAAGAAGTTTCTCCTCGTATTTCGATGGAACCTGCTGTGTTCAAGCTTGTGCCCATTCTCCCTTGTCTTGTCACTGAGCATCACTGAAAAGAGTCCGGCTCCATCCTCCTTGCCCCCACCCTTTAGATATTTATAGCCATTGATAAGGTCTCCTCTCAGTCTTCTCTTTCCCATGAGATCCTGCCTGTGACTCGTATCATGCTCTCCAAGTGCAGCAATGTTACACAACCTTACATAGCTGTGTGCAGTTAATGACAAAATAATAACAGTATTGCCAAACTTGATTAAAACCCAATAGTTTTGTCTTAAAACCACAGGATTAGTTTAAAAGTTCTTATTTTTTTATAGGATTGTATCTTATTTCTGTCTTTGGAATTGTTGGTGTCACTTTATAGCTTTGAAGTATAGGAGTTTTAAAAAAAATTATTTATGATGGAGGCTTTTAATTACCTGAATGATGTATTCACACAAAAGAACATAAAGCTGGTGTTAGAAAGTATGAAAATTGAATGCAAAAGTAAAAAAAAAAAAAGTAAAGCAAAGATTTATAATTGTCTGACTCTGACTGCTTGTTTTAGAGCTCTGATTATAAGAAAAATATCTGAATATTTAATAGAAGAACAGTGATAAGCATCTAGCAACTTTCTGGCTGAACTAGCTTCAAAGCCTCATAGGTACATTGATGATATACGGCAAAGAAACCAGGGAAGTGACTCTTGGTTTTGACAGTACTGTGGTGTTGGGGCAAATGATAGTTCACAAATGCATGCAGTGGTTTCCAAACGAGACACCACAGTTCAGGGAATGCTGTTTCATCACGTAAAACAATGTCATCCGTGCAGCTGCATGCGTTCAGTAAGAACAGCAGGATCAACTTCCTTTAGCTGGCAGAAAAAGCAGTCAATATTAAAGGAAAAAGCTGTATTTTTTTTCTTCTCTAACCAGAATGAACAAATATGCCTAAGGAGTAATTTATTCTAAAAATGATATTGCTTATGCTACAGAGATTTCTGGTTTTTTCCTTAACTTTGTCCATCACTAAAACATAAAGTACCTTATTACTTCTCATCCTAATTGCACGCTTTCTGAAGACAAAAGCATTGCCCAGGTGTATAAGTAACCCACAGATTTCACAGCAAAGAAACCTTCCACAGAACTTTCTTTGCCATATTTGGGCACAAGCCCATCCTAGAAACGTGTCGCTTTCAGAAGCAGCACTTTCACTGCCAAATAGATCTGGGTAGATAATTCAGTTCAGTCTAGACTTGGGTAATCATCAGATGAAGAAAGGGGAAAAAGTGGTGTGCAATTTAAGGACCAGTTATGTAGTGCAAACTGGAAACCACCTTTTACAACACTCATGTTGATTATTTGCTACCTGTACAGCTACTTACTTAAAAAGAACAATGCCTTCTCATGTCATTGAATACATTCTATAACTAGTGAATTTGGTTATATATAAATTTACAAATTATGTGTCCATGTTCACATATGTAAACAAAGACCATGAATAAAAAAAACCCCAAGAATAATTTATATGCAATTTAAGATACGAAGGTTTCCATACTTTTATCTGTAAGACATTTTTGAGTGCTGTTGGACTAATTTGATTAATTTAATGAGATTATTTATAGCAGTCATTTTCTTCAGAAAATTCAGAATTATTATTGTAGAAGAAGTGATTAGCAATATTTAGTATAAAAATTTCCTTGCATCACTTCTTCTTGGACATTTTCTTCACACTTTACTATTTTCTGGAGCATTATTTTGTACCTGACATCTTCAAGTCTATAGGAGGATATTTTATATAATCTTCTATTTGACTAAGCTTGAGTTCTTGGCACCTATATAGGAACTACCACCACTTAGAACTCAGCCATACATCTGTGATATAGCTCCTAAAGTGGCTTTTGAGATGAAGTGCAGTCTGTGCAAAGATGGCTAGAGCTTCTTTGCAGGTACCTAAGATAGAACTCTGTTGCCTCACAGGTTAGCCAGACTGAGGAAGGATAAATCAGAATAATCAAAGGGAAAACTACTGCTCTCAAAAGTCAGAGTAGGCACCATCTGGCACAACTGAAGAGTCAAAAGAACTCTTTGGTCCACTACAATTACAGTTCTGGATTTCAGTAATGAAAGTAATCACTCAATGACTTGGGTGGCTGTGCTTGACAAGATGTCATTTTTTCAAGCTCTCATTACACGTTGAAATGGAAATAAATTTCCTTCAGAACAAAGGCAATACTGCCTCTCAACAAAATACCTTCAACTTCAGGCAGCTAAGAAGTTGAAGGTCAAGATTGAAAAATCTCTTCCCTTCAGTTAGTTTAAATTATTTTCCTCAGACATAAGACCCCAAAATTTTAATTATAAAAGCCTGCAGTTATCAGGGAAAAAAGGAGAGATTGTATTGGAAATAGCAGCAAGCTACAATAACCCAACAGTTATT
>WUAM01000407.1:2008212-2026048 GCA_024336885.1 Actenoides hombroni | reverse complement strand
AACCCAACAGTTATTTTTATATATATATATACACATTATATATATATATGTTTTCTCAATATCATTAAATATGAGATACAGCAAAATAATGTAATAACTGCAAATTCCCAATTGTTCTTAGCCCTCCAATTACACTACTTAGCTTTAGAAAATTGTTGTCTGTTCCATAAATATAGCAGCAAAACTATCTGCAACCTGTCAGGGTTTCAGGTGTTAAAAAAGAAAAAAAAGAGAAAGGAAAAAGCCAGCCCCAAACCTGTGAATACTAATGGATCATAATCTAGTCTGGAATTTGCACGTACAGGTAACGAACGTTCATTTAATTCCTCAACACACCACACAATTGTCACATTTTGTCTTTTTAGGATTCATATTTCACTGGAAGATTTATTGGTTTTTTTCTTTTGAAGCATCTAACACGTTTTGATGTCCACTGCAATATAGGCAGTAGCTTGCCTCCAGTGCCAGTAAACGTGGAAGCTGCTTCCATGGCTCCAAGCACGAAGACATTACAGTTTATCAGTGTGAAGACTGGGGAACTGCAGTCACAAAAAGCTTGACAATAGATGACTCTGCAGTCCTGTCCCTAAATATTATTGTAGATGCTTTCATTACTTTCTTAATGTAATTCTGGTTTAAAGGATTACCAGCTATAACCCTTCATTTTCCACACTGACAGTATTTTATGCTCTCAGAGGATTATCACAGAACTGTGAAACACTCTATACAGAATTCAGCACTGAACACAGGAGAAAACCCAGCACCTGAAACGTGCATTTTTTGCATTGAACTACTTACTACATAGGAGCCCCTATAGTTTTAGGGCATGAAATGCCAGACAGTGAGCAATAATTTCTTTCTTTCTGACAGGTAATGAAATCGACTGGTTTTGTACAACTTCCTTCTCGGGCCTGGAACATCTTACCCCCAAGTCAAAGCGTGGTAGACATTATCTGCATTTCAGATTGTTCCACTAATGCCTTTGTCAGTAAGTCAAACAGACCCCTTCTACTTGTGTTTGTAGTCGTGCCAGCAGAAATGGATTTATTTGCTTTTTTTTGTTTGTTTCATGCGAAGATTATCACATCTTCCCCCAAAATCAGAATATTACATTTACAAACTAGAGATGCTGCTCCGTATTTTTCACCCCGTGGCTAAAGGAACATTTTGTCACACACAGAATTACATACGTACATGTTTTCTCTCCAAAGGTAATCCAGAAAACTCCTGACTGGTTTATTTTGCATTGATCATCCTCAAATATTTGTTTCAACAAAGTTATAGAAAGATATCCCATAGATCTTAAAAAATAGTCTCCAAAAGCAGGCAGCCCTGTACTGGGGTCAGTAGTGGGGGAAGCATATGAGAACAGAGTTATGGTTTAGTGCTTCAGAAGAAGCACACGTAAGGTAGTAGAGATGACGTTCCTGGTTTCATACGGTCTGTTCTCAGCCTCAGAGCATGCTGGAAGAGACAACTAGAGAAGCACACTACACCTCCCATTTTATTCCACCATTCCCTTCCCTCCTGCATTTCCCCCATTCTGTTAGGTTAGGGATACCATCACGTGTATTTTCAGTAAGAACATCCAGTGTAATTTCCCAGAGTGCCTAGCACATGGCACTTATTTTACTGCATATAAGCACTGGACCACCTGGTAACAACAGGCTTGATGGGATCAAATGGTTCAGAACACCAGTTCCCACTCATCTACAGTGAATACTGGCAACTGCACAATGAAGGTTCTTGGGTCTGAGGTAGGTGAATAAAAATGTTTCTCTAAGGAAAAGCTCAACGAATAGGACTTTGAGCACTGAACCAGTAACTGAACGTGAGATAATTCGGTATGCTTTATTATTGAGAAACTGAGGTTAAGCACTTTGTCCACTGACAAATAATAAATAAAATAATAAAAACAACTAATAAAGGTAAGAGCCAGGTCAGAACTCAGCTTGCAAGACCACCTTCCATGAACTGACAGTGTCTCTAGAAGAAAAGCCGATTTCGACCTTGCGTTCCCAGATGTACCGTTAGCTATAAAATTATTAGCCAATCTTTCAAAAAGCTAGCAGGCTGGAATGAAGAGACTGGTGTAAGTTATTATACAGCACTGTATGGTAATGAAGGACTGGAGTTTCATTCCTGGGGGTCTATATGCCTGTTGCTGCAGGGAGATTTTATGTGGTCACCTCCCACTAACTCAGAAAGCCTTTATGCACCTAAGTCACCAGCGTGCACGCTGAATAACTATGCTCTCTTAAATTGCAGATACCATCACTTGACAGTGGTTACATGAAGTTAGCCTTTCTGGTACTTGATAGGAAAGTAACGTGATCATGGAAAGGAAGAAAAGAAAGAAAATTAAAAGCAGTGAAGACAGTTACAGCAGGTTAAAAAAGTTAAGTATTTAATAATCACATGTAAAATGCTGAACATTTTTCAGACTCAAAAGAACTGTCGAGGCTTGTAGGATTAACACAATTGCTTGTCTAGCTGAAATGGAATGTTTATTGTCTGCAACAGAAGTGCTGCCCTTAGCTCTTCATTGTAACTGTATACTCCTTTGACCAGAAACTTGCTTGGAACTAGCATGCTGTCATTATTTTGCCTGCATGGCGAGGGGAACCTCCTACACAATTGCCAGGCATAATCTTCCAGGGCAATAACGTTTTGAACTTTGAGGGAAGGACTGTAAAGAGTTAGGGAAGTTTTAAGGATAAAATTGCATTTACACAATTTAAATTCTATACAGTAGATTGCATTTAAGATGATTGTGGTCAGTTAGTTAGTGGCAACTTCACGTCTGGCAACAGACTTTGCCGATGAAGTGGTAATCCTTCTTAGAAAGGGGAAGAAGCTGAGAAGCATTTTAGACCAATCACTCTCATTCACAGAAAAAAAAGCCAACAACATCCAATTATGAAACTTCAATAACCTGCAAATCAACAATAGGTAAAAAACCCCCTCCATCTAGGGTGCATAGTCTAATGCACGCTGGAAGCACAGAAGCGGCAAGTGTGGAGCTTGCAGGTCTACCTTAGAGCTGGCAGATATCTTGCTGGAGTTATGAAAGAAGTACAAAACAAAGCCCTACATATCCAATAGAAAACTCTATTTTATTCTTATATGGATACTGTTCCTCTGTCATGTCCCTTTTTCTTACTTCCCAGTTACTTCCAAGCCAGAGTCAGTAAATATAACTTTGTTGACCGGAAGATAAAATACTTGGATTCATGGAGGTCAGGTCAGCCACTTAGTAGCTGAGAACAAAGGAAGAAAGCTGTCAGCAGTTTTGTCAGTGCCTTGCATTAAGTATGACAGCAGTCAAATTTATTCAGTGAGGTTCAGCCCGCAGAGATGGGCAACAGTCATAGAGTTCGAACAGATGGTTTGGCCGAAGTGGCTGGCATACGGCTTATAAACCTGGGTAATGATTTCTGTTAGTGATCATCCCAGTTTTCATCTCTTAAGCTAAGCCCTTGTGCAAGTGCCCCCAAGAAAATGAAATGTGGGATTTGAGTGCTTGTATGAGGTACCCAACAATGTACCTCAACAACATCTCTGGAAAAAAATACACATGCCTTCTCTTTTTGAAAAAGAATAAAAATCAGTAGTAACCAGTTATACTCTGGTTCTTGGGGGGGTTGGTTGTTTACTTTTTTAACTGACAACTTCCCAATATTTGCTTGTTCATAAATAAATCAGAACTTTGTAAACAGAAGCTATTTTGCTGTCTTGGGGGTCTGGACAACTTTGCAGTGTGAATGTTTTTCTTTAGCAACGCCTGAAACAGCGAGCAAAAGCAGGAATTCGGATCATTCCAGTTCCATTTTATCTTTCTATATAGTGATTTCTTAAAAGTTTCATTTATCTTGATTTTTTTTTTCTCTATTTTTCACATTTGCTTGACATCTCAGAAGGCAATAGGAGTTAAATGTCAAGCTGCAGCAATAATGCAGCTAATTTGCACCGTTTTGCTTGTATTTCTGGCCATATTTTGTTCTTCACTTACGGATGCGGTCTTTGCCAAATACGCTGAAGCCTCTTTCATCCACACAGCTGATTCGTGCTCCCTTGCATGCAGTCTTTAATTTGCAATTCAGACTTACATTTCATAATGTCGAGACAACTGGAAAATGTTGAGAAAAATAGTTCAAGAGAAATTCAGGAATTCTGATTCATCATGTAATATTGTCAATGACCTTTTTCACAAGTGCTGCCGGAAGAAAAAAAAAGGCTTGATTTTTATGCAACAGCTGTCATCTTCAGAAGTACTTTACAAGTATTCTTCTGTTGCACGCTGTTTCCTTATATCCTACCTCAAAGGTTAGTACAGTAACAGACATAGCAAAAAAACTACCCATTAAAAGAGCTAAAATGCCATTCAAGACTTTGGACTCCCAGATAACATCTGGGGTGTCCTAGGGCAGATTGAGAATGTGGAGTGTGAAAGGGTCTAATTGAAACAGCAGATAAGAGGAAGGAAAGGGTGTGGAAGGAAAACTGCCTGTCTTTGGAGTCTCAGCTCTTCCAAGGCAGCAAAACTTATGGCACCATTTCCTCAGCACCCCTACACACAACATCCCTTTACAGAAATTGCATAGCACAGGCAAAATCTGAAGCACTTCCTTGGCTTACGTAAATAGATACCTGTCATTGGGGTTGACTGCTGCATTACTGTGCATTTCAAATCTCACAAGGACTCTCTTTAGAGGAGGACTACATTCACCACCTAATCCAGACCTGAGGAGTAGACATCGCCTTCACCCAATTAAATAATGATTAACTTTTCAGCTCTCAGTTAAAGCACCTTGACACGCTGTGACTAGCTGCAAGACACAGCGTGGCTCTCACTTGAGACTTGAGTTTCAGACTTCGTAGACAAACTTATAGCCATGGTGCTTTGGTCACTACCTGTGCAGCTAATGCCTGCTTGCTCCAATCATTCATCACTTCCAAGATTCTTCCCACCTACCAACAGACACTGGCCTAGCCAGCCATGCCTCAAAGCACACCATGTGTATTTTTCACAGCCATTATGAAAACTGAATTATGAAACAGTACCAAAAGCAGATTTTACTGGAAAAATCAGAAATTCCAAAGTAGTCCAACAGACTGAGGGTCAATGCTCAAGAGTGCTTCGAGGTCTGCTCCTCTTTGCAATGATTAGAATTTATCTATGCTTGCTGTGGCCCATGTACATTGCAAAATTCCTTGATCCTTACTTCTAGCCCTTTTCCATCTTGCCTCTCTCCACTGTTTGAAAAACTGACTAAAGAGAGGGGACCTATTTGACACACGAGCAAAGCAATGCAGATTGCACCAGTACAGTCAGAAAACCCACGGAAGTAGTCATTAAGTTTGGGAAGACTAACAAATGTCCATCTAGTTACAGTTTACCACCTGTATACCCTCAGCAGCCTATCAAAGCTGGCCCAGAAATGTCTCAAAGAACAGAATATTCTGGTCTTTATATGAAGACACATGGATACTCCCATCTATACTGTGCAGCAGAATCTTACCACCTCTGCTTCACTCGATCCGTAAAGCACTGAGGTGCTCTGGAATTTGCCAAAGACTTCAGGCACAATATCACCTTTTATGACTGGGCATCGTAAAGGTCATGCTCACTTTTTTTTGTGTTTAGTACAAAACTGTAAAACTGTACTGTTTTATCCACACTACAATTAAGATTATCTGGTAAAAGACCTAATTCAGGTCAGTTCTACGTATTTCATATGTATTAACACAGTAAAACAGCACTGACACAACACATTAACATGTCAGAGGCAGGAATGTCAAGGTGCTGTAGTATACATTTTGACCTCTGATTAATTCTCACAGCTTTCCCATCTGCATCCTGCACTTCAAAGTTATAAAAACCTACAAGTAACTTTTAAACATTTACATTGTAGTTTCTGTGAAGCAGAAATTAACTACCAGTGATTCATGAACCCTGGTTAAAGGTTGGTGATTTTTATTTTCTTTTTATCCTTTTTTTTTCAGTTAAGAGCAAAGTTCACATGTGTCCTGGAAATTAGAGAGAGAAGTAATGTTAAACAAAAGCTGGTTCAAAAGGATGTATGCAGATATTTTTACTCCTTTTTTTTTGCTTTTCCAGTTTCAGCCAGATAAATTTACTCCCCCAATAGTTAAAGATAGCAAAAAGGTTAGCGTTGGTGTTTGTTGGATTTGCTGTCGTAGAATAATACTCATATACTATTTCTAGATAAATTACAATGTATGCAGAACTACTGTGGGAATTGTTCTTCACCTTCACTTCATCTGCCAATCAGAGGCAAGAATAAGGAATGTTTTTTCAGTGCTATAGCTTTTGACCTGTTTTATAAATTTGAAACTCCATGGACTTGTTTTTTATATAAATACTTTCTAAATGGGAAAACATTCACCATCTAATTCTCACATCTGAAGGAGATTTGGATGAAAGTCTTATATCAAGTGCTATGCATCACTTTACAAGAGAAAGGATATCACTAAGAAAGGACTACGAGAGTACTGAAGGAGGAACAACATTTGATTAAGAGTGACTATTTCAGAATAAACTATATACATTAAAAGAATACAATAGCACAATGTTTCTACAGTATAGATTATTACAATTGCATCCTTCAAATGAGGGATATACTTTGTTCTACACAATTACAGCAGTTTAATGAAGTGTTTAACACTATAAACTTTTCACTCCTCTTAAGAGCAGTGCAAAATGCTAACTTTGAGAGCAAGCAATTAAACGGTATACACTGCAAAATGTCATTGTCCTTCCCTTTTAACTCTTCATACTTTCCACAATATATTTGGAATGCAACATATTTACTACAATTTAGGACAGGGAGCTCTTCCCTTACCTCTGTCCTCGCTCTTTCTTGAGAACCAGGTCATTATCTTGTAATGTCCAAAAGAATTCCTGAGATACATTTGCTCTCATTTAAGAGAGGCATGTTTGTACCCTACACAAAATACTGAAAGAAGCCATTGCTCCTTTTGTTCAGAGGAACATTAGAAACTGTTTTAACCCTGACCTTACCATTAAATGCTACAATCTCAACTCTTAGCCTCTAGGCAATTAAAAAAAAAATAGTAAAATAACCGTTTGAGTACATCCAGCCAACAATTTCCACGTTAAAAAAAAAAAGTCTAAGTTGGAGCCATGTGGTCTCAATCAGGCAGTAAAAAACTCTCTGTATTTTCTTAAATGCACAACTGCAGTATGCCCATAACCTCTCTTTTAAATCATCTTAACCAGATCTGAATCACTCTCACCACAAATGATTCGGTGGCCCTGGAATGTGCTGGGGTAGACAGAGTTGCTCTGCAATGAGCACTGGGACATTTCCCACTTCCCTAGTGTTAAGAGAACAGTCTGCAGGAAAAAAAAAAAAAAAAAATTAAAAAAAAATCTTTAAAAGGTTAAAGCCAAGACAAAAAGTGACATCACAGTTCAATCATTTGAGGAAAAAAAAAGAAAAAACCCCACAACTACTGCCTAATAAATCAGTACTGTGTGGTAGAAACCACAGTGAGCCAACACAGCCAATGAACAGCTTTTCTTGCTGAAGCAAAGAGAGATACCACAAGCAGCTGGCAGATGCATGTGTAATTGTATTCACAGAGAGCCACTGAATCTATTAAGCCAGCCAGACTGGGAGAAGTTGATCAATTAAAAAAAGACCACTTAGGATCAAAAAAACCCCTCTGAGGTAGCTGCATTACCCGGATGAATGCTGCTAGCTTTCTCCACTGCTCCACTCGAGCAAGTAGGAATGAGAGGCACAAAGCACCTTGGCTTCCTCAGGACACCTCAGAAGGAGTTCCAAAATATTACTTACATCTAAAGTTATAATAGAGGAAAGGGAATGTAGTTCCTCGGGGTGTCCTAAAAGTCAAGTCTAAGCAGCAAATGAGCAAGCTTTGCTTAACTAACTGTAAGGTTCTTAAATGCCACTTATTCTTTAAAAGTCTGTTTGCAGCCTGAAAGATTTCTTTCTGTCTTAATCATTCCAAAAACCCAATTTAAACATCTGGCCAAAGTGATGTGCATTTAAAATAGGAATAGACCAGAGCCAAGATGTTTGGATCCAGTTATTAACCTTCTCATCCTTCATGGATGTTGGAATCCAGGGGTTTTGGTGCAGGCCCATCTCTGAACAGAACACTCGTTGCCAAACCTCACAGTCAGTAGAAAATACACTTTAACACATCAAAGCAGGAAAAACAGCATAAAGATGTCAGATTTTTCCACCACATCCATGAGAAAAAATGTCATTGTAGCACCCGTGTAAATTATGAAACTGAAAGCAGCTGCTGAGGCAACCTGACATGGTGCCATCAGCACGGGGGGAACCCAACTCAGGAAAACACTATTCCATTTTTAGCTCTGAAAAAGAATCTTTGCTGGTCCTAGTGCGCGATTCCAGTTCAGTGACTAACTTGCCATAAATAGAGCTCGGAACTGCCATAGAAAGAAGAGCCTTCGTCGATGGCAAAACAAAATGTGTGCTAAACATCCTCAACATCCTAACATGTTGCACACTATCCTGCTGAGCACTGTTTTGCGGCCATTCCACAGTAACAGACTTCAGCAGATCACTTTTACCGGTCACCACACCAAGCGGAGTATTCTTCCAAATGAAGGGTGAAAGTCAGAATGGGAGAATTTTGGCAAACAGTTTCAGAATGAGAAAAAACAAACTTACGGACTCCAAGAAACAGTTAATTGACTGTGCCTGCTATACTTTGCACAGTCACTCACTTGCTCATTCAGCATATTTTTCATGTGACTAGATTCACTTTCACAAATCCCCGATAACCAGCAGTTAATAAGAGGGTAAGGGAATGGGACCACTCATCTGGTCTACACAAAATATAAGAATAACTACTTGAAATTGCTAATGGAGTCAGAGTTAAGGCAAGGGGAAGGAAAGAGTTCCTCTTTTCAGGTCTATTGTCCCAACATCTTTTGGTGTTTTTGTAAAGTACATTCAATCACCTGGTCCTTCCCCCTTTGTTAAATATATTACACAGTTAAAGTCCTGGATTTCAAGGTTTTCTTATTTATCCCTTTATTAAGATAACCCACATAGCAAGACAGAATAGCATGCTGATAGCAGTGCTTATCAGTAGCTTTAAAAGCAACTGATCCCTACAGTGAATTTCCTTTGACAGCTAGATGGCATTTCTGAAAAGAAGGCATTTGGATTAACCTGCCGCTGTGCTGAGCATTACAAAAATTTTCCTGAAGATCAGACAGGGAGATGGAAAAAAAAAAAAGCCCCTTGCAACAAAACAATACATTCTCATAGGAAACCTAAAAGGCAGCAATGTTAACACTTTTATGAAGCAAAAAAAAAAAAAAAAAGTGAAATAATTTTGCTTATTGGAAGAAAACATTCTTTTTGCCATTCTTGTCCTCTCCCTAAGAGTCATTTTCCCAAGTATACTCTCTTTTCCACTGTACATTAGCTTTAATTTGCATGCCCTAGAGCAGGAGACCCTCAAAGTTTTCTGCTTTAGAAAACAGATTCACTTGACTCCTAACACTAAGGAGGGGAGGAGGGGTGTGCATGCTCTGAACGAATGCCAATCATTTAAAACAAGTTTATTTTGGGTTCCTATAACCTAAACAGTCTTAGGAAGCAACTTCCCTCTTTTCACTCCCCCATTCTCCTGAACTTTAGTTCTATTTGTATCCTCTGTGAGGGAAAATCTTTCCTTCTCAGGTTCAGCTCTCGCTGAACAAATGGGTTACTTTGCTTGTTAAAGTTACTCTATAGCATACATGGTTCAAAACAAAACAAATTTGCAGAAGACCCAACAATCAAGCTGTCTAGAAAGCTTTGCAGAATTACACAGGTATATTCAGAATTTTGCTAAAGTATATACATTCTTACAGTGCTCTTTGGAAAGGGAGAAATGAGAAATATTTTACTGCTAGGCACTGTTCGAGACCACTATAACTGAGTCCACACTGTATGATTCACTCCCATACTTTTTTTTTTCCCCTCCCCTGCTGCGGTAAAACAGCTAAAGCACCTTATTGTTCCTTGCATCATTACACAGATTTAATGCTGGCACTTACCGTTGTGGACCAGACGGACCCCCACCCCCCACAAGGAAGCTGATAGCTGATGGTCTCCGGATCCCTTTTTGTTTTCTTGACTATCCCCGGCTCTTAGCTTTGCTTCTCTAAATTCAGCCTAGTTTGCAGAAGAGCACAGGAAAAAAAAAAATGAATAGGGCAGCCAGAGCTGAGTTGCCAAATTCCAGCCACTCAGGATGGGCAATGAAGACGTTCTCCCTAGTTCTGCCTGATTCCCAAGAACAAAGCCTGCTGGCAACGAGGAAGCGGAGTTTTAAGTCCTTTGGCTTCAGTCCAGCTGTTGCTCTTGCTTTTGCTTCAGAGTACGTGAGAGTGTTTGTATGAGCTTGTAACGCATGTGAGAGATGGGGGCTGGGTAAAAAAAGAGGGTGTGTGTAAGGGGAGGAATGCTAGTCATATCCAAAAATAACATGAAGGAAGCAACGCAGCGGTCTCCCCTCGTTCCCTCCCCTTATCGCATGTGCTGAGAGCGTCTCCAGCCTACGATTCTGATCTCAAGGGTAGGTAGAGAAAAAAATGCCAATGGGACTTGCAGCTCATTTGACTGCGCTATTAAACTGTAACTGAGGAGCTCCACGACTGCAAGGAGATGGCACGAAATGCATGATTCAGCAGCGAGCTCTTTGATAACGCTGGAGCCAAAGTGCGTTTCACGCTGTGTGCGAACTGGAGAGAAAAGGCAGAAACTACTGCTGAAGCTTACCGTGTGTCAGGAAAAATATCATCACCTTTTACAGAAGTGCCTGAATTCCAGTCCCAGGTAGTTCTAGATACTGCTTACTGGTGAGTTTTAAAATAGAAAATGCTGCAAATTTACAATATAACGCAGAAATGGGGATATAAAAATCTCGATGCAGTTTGGTTGCACCCTACCTTTTCAGGAGTTGTCATAAACAAATTCCACATCGAGGAGGGTACTCTCTGTCAGAATGGAAATCAACACCCACAACACAAACAAGAACCCCCCCCCCAGAACAACAACAACAACAACAACAACAACAACAACAACAACTTCGGAAGGTTTCTCTCCTGATTAGTCGGGAAGCTATAATGTAACTATTGAAATTTGTTTTGGTAAAAGCCCAATAATCGTGGGCTTTTTAATATTCTTTTAAATGGCCATTAATAAGTGAACAACAAATTTAAGGAAAAATAATAACTCGCTAGTGATAGCATAATTATTTTTTTTTTAATATTACTTGCATTTAATCTGGACTTTGTCAAATAAATTTGAGGACCACTACAACCACAAGCAGTCTCTGTGATTAGTTAAAATTTCTGGAGCATCTCTGTTGTACCCAGCAGGGCTTCGGTCTCAGGCAAGTGCCCTCAAAATGGTACAAGCTAACACAGTACAATTTTTATTTTCATCATACTGCTCTTTGCCAAGAGCAGTACTTCGCAGAGAGCAGTGTAAGTTTTTATCAGGTCTAATTAAAACATGACAGTATAAAAAAAAAGGTCAAACCAATTTTGGATTTCATTTCATCTCATGCAGGATAGTTTTAGACCAAGCTTAGACCGGCAAAACTGGTCAAATTCCACAATGAAATGCCAATTCTCACGACAGAAATAAAAGAAGGAAGAAAAGTTAGAAATTAGACCCCAGTGTGCCAGTTTCAACAAGGATTGCATAAACCAGCCACCTGTTTACACAAGACTTTGTGCCTCAGTATGGGAGACAATATAGATCAGACCTTGTCATTTCCTTATCCAGGGTCAATACCTGGACCTACTTTTTTTTTGAATCTTTTAGTAAGACTAATGGAGCTTTGGATATGAGTTTAGTTTTTATAGATCTGATACAATACACTTCACTATATTGCCATTACCTTAAAGATATTACAGTGCTTTTCCAAAGCTAGCAGCAAAAAAGCATTGTTAGGTTAAATTTTAAAGCTACAAATACACTCTGTGTTGAAGGTAAATCTCAGAAGCCTACAGAAACCATCTGGAATGAAAGGAACTTCTGATGATTTAAGTTTGCCTTCCTGCATATTCACTAGAGACTGAATTTCAGTAAGGCCATAAAAGTGACAGCAAATCCAAGTCCTGTAACAGGAAGTTCACTGAGCCCTGTGATGCACTTTTCGGCTGGTACTTCGCTCCTTGGTAGCATTACAGAGCTCGGCTTCCTTTGCTGTCTTGAGGTTTTCCAGCCCAAATGTAACCTGACAAATTTCCCGTGCGAGAAAAGATCAAACACAGATAGGATTGCCTGAGGGCTTTTAGTCCACACCTCATCTCATCTTGAACATCAGCTGCACTGAATTTGCTGAATTGGCTAATTACTGTTCTAACTTGCAAAGCAGACGGTTCAAGCGGACAACAAGAAGCCCACGTTTAGTTTTGTTTGCAATTTAGTCTCCTGACAGAAAGAGGTTAGTCCAAAATCCAGTCTTGGTCGAGGCATTTGAATTTGCCTTGTCATTATGGAAAGGGACAGACCTGAAAGAGTAAGAATGCAGCAAAAGTGTAAAATTACAACATAAACACAAACGTGCAAGGAAACAAAACAGTACTGAGGAGCTGACACCTGCTTTACTCTGTTTGAGCATTGGTGTCCTAACCAGACTCAAAACCATGATGCTGCTTTCAGGAGAATTCGAAACTCAGAACAACCAAAAACTCAAATAAGATTTGATAAAGGAAATTTGAGTCTTTCAGTAGCTGATTTTCCACAACATGTATCCCTCAAACAAATCATTACTAGGATAGATACTACTTTCTTGTTATTCTCTAATGTCTACACCAATGATAAAGGCATGCAGCATAAAAAAAATACCTGGAATTATTTGCTACTGTGTCATTAGTGAACTAAAAGAATGACTTTTTCAGGGGTCTCTGTTGCATAAATGATTACTACACTAATATCGTTGTTATTCAACTCGTATCTCATTCGGGAAACTTAGGACAACTGTAAATTTGCTAATTTATAGCTGGTCTGCTCCAAGTAAGGTGCCTTATCTTCTGCCTACAAACATTCCAGCTACAAGTTTCAAATTCTGATGAACATGTATCAAAACTTAGTTTGTTTTCCAACTGTTCTCATTTCTAGTTAAGGAAGGACGGAATAGAAAAGATAAATATTATAGTTTCACTAAAGCACATTCTCATTACACTTCAAAATGAGACACTTTGTGGGAGTAAGGCTTTGACTGGTAAGATGTAGCTGTCATAAACTGGTTGCTGCTCAGACCAGATGACCACAGTAATTTCTGTAGCATTAGATAAATGCATCCGAAATTATAACTGGAAAAAAACCATACGGTTTTAAAAGACTCCTTAAGGCTGATCAAAGTGTTCTAAGTACTGTCAGGGTTGATTACTGCTAATAATTTTCTAAAAGCAAGATTTTCCTGTATTACCATGTGGTAAGTCCCATTCAGAGACGTTGTGGCAGACCCTCCTGGACTGTTTGCATGAAGAAGCCATTATACTGTGGGGTTTTTTCCTTCCTAGAACACTAATATCATATAATATCCATGGATTAAGAGGAAAGAATAAATTTTACTCGTTTCTTTTCAGCACTTACTACAGTAAAGCCCTGAAAAACTGGGCTATGTAACAACTTGAGTGTCTTGTGCTCTGTACACACAAATGTGTTCCCAATATAGCGTAGGGAAATCTGTCACTCAGCAGTAAAGGTCACACAGTGTTTGGATGTGCGGAGCACTTGCAAGACAAGGGCTACAATCTAGTAAGAGAAACAACTGGTGAAAAATGCAAAAGGGCAGAACACTGAGGTCAGGTAGTCTGTATTTTCCTCATTCAAACATTTTCCTTTTAGTATCTACATACCTTCACTGTTCAGATGACAACCCATACTGAGCTTATCTTTGATCACAAAAACATTTAAAGATACTTTTGTATGCATACAGCCTCTTCATGGTTCCTGTGGCTACTGACCCAAAGCATGCTCTTTCTTCATATTCTTTGCCCTCTCCACTGCTCCTAAAGACTTGTGTTCTTTTGAAAAGTGGAAATGTTTCTGTGGCATAGATTTAGAGAGGGCCTTTTCTCTATACAGACAATGTGTGAAATATTCTGAAACTATTTAATGTCAAAATTTCATTCTCAAAGGGCCTAAAGACATTTTTGAAAGTAAGACTTACTGTATAGTTCCAAAATCTTCTCTGTCTCTTAGAGGAATAACAAAGTTAGCATATATTTAACAGAAATAGAACATCCTCTGCTGCCCCCAAAAAAAAAATTAAAAAAAAAAAAAAAGAATTTAATACACTTTTACATAAAATATGTTCTAAATTAGAGGAAATAAAAAATTTCATAATGTTCTCCTTGCATGAAAACTTCCTTATCTGAAAGAAAAAAGAATATACTTAACTCTGTCTCTGGGGTTTCTAGAGTTTCTACTTACAAGCATCATTAATTCCCTTACACATAAGCAGTAGAGATGCAGAAGAAGAAGGTATTAGAAACAGCCATATAGGCTGTGGATATAAAGGGATGTGTTCAGATATCTTAAAGCTAATTACTGAAATCCCTTCCACACAACCCAAGGTTAGAATTAATATCATACCTAAACTGGAGTTTCAGAGAAATCCCAAGCCTTTCAATCCCAGTATCTATTAAAATGAACTGTACCTACCAACTACAGCCTCAAGCAGAATGCCCTCGAGATGAGTATCTGTATCAGTACACGTTTGGTCAGGTTTGGTTTTCCCAGCGTTTTATAGCTGCATCATAACATAAGCTGATGGAAATACATTTGTTACAATGACACAAATAAAAACCCTCACGGTGACACAAATAAAAACCCTCACCACCTGCACTTAAGCCTGAAGATCAGTCAAACCGCACGAATGATATTGCAGAGCACCAGAAGAATGTAGGAATCTTGTAGACTATGCATCTCTCATTGAGATGCCAACAGGAATTCTCCAAGGACCAAAAAGCCCAAGACATTTGAATAACTATTAGTTTCCAGATCAATTGCTACATCTGATTTCAATGAAACGGAGTTTGCTTCTAGGGGGGCTGCACGCGGGCATCCCAAGCCCAAACGAGTCAAATTGCTGAAGTGTTTGTTCACAAACTTACAGAATCATCTACTTCTGTTTGCTTCTTGAAGCCATTGTAATCTCAGGATAAGTAATATGTTCCATTTAATTTGCTGGGTCAATAAATGTAAAAGCACCTTAAATTATTCATGGACTAGAATCATGGCAGGGTGCAGATGAGGGGAAGAAGACATTTCTAAAACTCAACCCAACCACTCGTTTAATTCCTGTATTGTCCATATGATTCACACACTGGGGATATTCTGCTTGAGGCCATAGCTCATGGGAATTATTCTCAATTGCCAGCGAGTCTGAGAATCTCAGGCATTCTCTGATGCATCTCATTTTGACAGAACACACAGACCTAGAGCGTGGAAACAGCTAACGATTCTCCGTTACATTCTGTCAGAAAGCAAAACCCAAGTACTTCTTTCTCAGAAATGAAGATTCTGACAGACAAGTGAACGCTTTGAAAGCTATGAAAGAAAATTACACTCCTTCTTTCATAAGAAATGATAAATCCAGCATAGGGCTAGAAAAAGGTGTCAGTTTTGGTTGTAAAACGTAACAAACTACGCCAAAAATTTGTTGCAGGTCTTGTAGTATAATTTTCGGTGTCATTTAGATGGATGCACCCTAGCTCTACTCCTAATCTTTCCTTCTTTTTTGTCTTTTCTTAATTTCATGCCATTATCTGCTAATATTTACAAGAGAAAATCTCTAAGGAATGCCAGGTACAAATATAACTTGAAGACGGTATAGAAGAAACTGTACCCACAGAGGTTTAGTGGCCTTTCTTTCCAAGCAAATAAGGCAAAAACTTGGGACAACTGACCAGACTTCACTACAAATACAACTCTAGTGCTCTTAAAAAGAAGAGCACCTGCTATTGGTTCTTAAAGCAGAGTACCCAGCATTACCAGTACATCCTCCCCTATGATCTACTAACTACCAGGAGCTTACTAATATCTACAGATATTTGGAAGGTGGGTTTTTTGTTGCTTTGTTTTTAAAACCACAGTGATTTTTGAAATTACAGTTATTGCCTTACCCCATTCTAGCTGAGATTTTAAAGAATACATTTCTGCAGCCTCCATCAGTGAAAGGACTATTAAATGAAGCAATCCAGCCACTGCTGCATTTCCATTTAAATAAAAGTATATTTTAAGATTGGGAACAACTAGCATTTTGCAAAAAAATAGAGTAAAAGAAAGTGTAGCTAATCTGGGAAGGAAAGCCCCTATTTTTTCTCACGTCCTAAAGGTTCAGTTCTTGAACTCTGATCAAGTTTTTAACTGACAGCGAGGCAACTGCCATCCCCTAAAATCATATGACAGTTATTGAAAATATTTTTCACACCAACCAACCTGCCCTTCTCAATGTAAAATAAATCCTTCTGTTCTCAGCAAGCAGCAGGTTGAGAACCAGCAACCACAACGATTTAAAATGGGAAGAACAACCTCTTTTTAATGAAACTCAGTAATTAGTTTAAGCCAAGTGAAAAATGCTGCATGTTTTCAAGATGTGTTCACTAAGCAGCAGAAGCATTCAGTGGAGTTGATGGCTAGCCAGCACTTAGAAATCCTCATAAAGCAAGCAGCTAAATTGAAGAAATAAACCCTTGTACTGGGGGTTCTGATGGTAAATTGATCAGTACTTGAGAAGTTCTTACAGCCATGATATTGAGACTTTGTTTTCAGAAACCTCCCCCCTATGATTCTTTGGTTTACTACTAACAAAAAATGGAAAGTGTTTGCAAAAATGCTTTGTGTTAGACAAGGGCAGCGTTAAAACAAGCGAAAAATCCATGTTGATATAAACAGTATGTATGTTTACTTACTTAAAAAGAGATCTCTTTCAAAGGTGGACACAATTTTTCCTTCTCAAACATTTTTAATGTTAATTTTTAGGAGCTGCCATATATGAAAAATAATATATTTCTGAAAGGTTAAAGTATTTTCCTTATCAGTGAAACAGAAAAAAAAAAGACATTACATTTGGATATAGAGAGTAAGGACTACAAATAACTTAGAAATGAATGGTTGTCATGAAAGAGGGATTGTTATCAGCAGAAAATGAAATTAAAAGTACATTTCAGTAATTTGTCAAAAGTATATTTAATTTTTGAATTCTTTTTCTTAAATGAAATCATATTAATTTATATATTCTTTAGTTAACCTTTCGTTTTAGAATCAACACAGAAAAAATTTTAAAATAAACGGTGCCTCTAAGAATGATTTCCAGAAAAAAATATTTTGGCACAAACACTGAAGATTAGGTTGGGTGGGGGAAAACTTCCCAACTGATCACCTAGGAGAGACCATTGACTGGACCATAAGGGCGTCCCAGTTCATGCATTGCCTGGAATGGGCCTCTTCTGAACATCAATCAATGCTTTTTATAGAGAATCAAGCTTGCTTTGGCTGTTTGGATAGCTGGGGAGTGAAGGCTGAGTTTTACCAGGCTGCCTGCTTCACCTACTTCTGGGACAAATCCCCTTTCATGATTTGGAAAAATCTGAAAAATGCTATTCAAGCGGATTAACTGTGCAGTGGTAATTCTTCAGAAGTCACCTGAGGTAAACCATGTATTGCTATTGCTGAGTATGGGAGAAAATCAGTTGAGGAAATGAGCTCATAGGCAGATTAAAAAATAAAATGAAATAAAATGAAATAAAGTAAAATAAAATAAACTAACA
>WUAM01000407.1:1940777-1989128 GCA_024336885.1 Actenoides hombroni | reverse complement strand
AGTGCTGATCAGAGGCGGCTGTAGGTGTGGAGGGGGGAGGAAGTGGGGGTGTCGTGGGAGGGGGCGGGGGGGGGGGGGGAGGGGGGGGGGAATAATAAGAAATAATTTTTGTACTATTCAGTAAGTATAAATGGGCAAGCAAGAAAATAGATTCAATGTAATATGGAAGACAAAAATAAAATGGTAAGTATGAAGCTATTCCCAGCACACTATTCATCAAACAGTACTGAATAAAGAATTCAAAGGTTCAAAACTCAATCAGCAATGAAAAGTTTAAAAGAACAACAGAAGAGCAATTTGATGAAAGATTGAATGCATCTCATGTCTTAAGAACTTGAAATTAAGGGCAGATGTGTTCTACTTGTGGGAAGACAAGAAAAATCTGCATCACTCCATGGAAGTGGAGTAAAGCCTAATTTAGACAGAACTAAATGTACTAGCTCAGCTGAGGCAGTTAAAAATAAAAGAGCAAGAGGCTAAAGAAGAGGTACAACTAGTCAAAACTCACATTGAGGAACTTCCCTGGTCTAACTGACACTCCTGCAGGTGAATTTCCACAGCCTGCTTTGATCTCCAAGCTGTGTTTGAAAACCAGACCAAATCTGAGGACAAAAAAAGTCCCTAGAATTAGATTTTGGATGTTATGCATGAGTGGGAATAGCTGTGAAAGAGAAAACTTTCTGAATACCTAATGAAAGAAGTAGGAAGAGATGAAGACTCTTGGTAGACATGTAAAGGGTTATGAAGTCACTTGATTTCTGGAAGACATACTTGCCCTTCTAGGAAAAGAAATTGCCATTTCTTGAAATACAGGCTTTAAGAAAAGGCAAATGGGAATAGGCACAGATAGCAGTGTTAAATGTTCTTCCACAAAGAAAACTCCAAAACCAACCAACCAAAAAACACAACCCACAAACAAAAAACCAAACAACACAAAACACACACAAAAAAGTTATCACATGATTTTTTTTAGGTACATTACTGAAGCTGATTTCTAAAGTAGAATTCCCCATTAGTCATACAGATTAAAAGTATATGAAAAAACACTATGAACTTAATCTTATGTGATGGTCACCACATCTTCCCTACAATGTTTTACCTGCAGTTTAATTAGTAGAAATAAGTAAAAGACATTTCTGCTGGAAGAACATATGTAAGTGTGTGGTTGGCACAGAAGGCAGTCAGATTGTGGTACTGCTCCTAGACCTGCTGCCAGGAAGCTCTGCCCTTCAGCTTCATCACTTATGAGCAGGGGATAAGAACAAGATTTTTGTCTACAACACTGTGAGTCCCTAAAGAGATGTCAAAACCAGATTGAAATGGCAAAAAAACCCCATTCCAGTCAGGGCAGTGTCTAAGGCCTCCCTCTAGCATTCCTAAGTAGTGGCTGTTCCTTGAGTTCTTTCATTTCACCCATAAATAGTGTGTTTGCATGTACTGCAGTTTTCTTGTGCTGCCAATTCACAGAATACCTTAGGCATATATGGGAAGATCCAGGCACAGGGGCAGTGGTGCCTCGTGTCTCCCACTGTCAGACATTTGCATTCCAAGAATCTTTATTAGGTGTGGCAAGAGAGCCTTTCTAAGGAATCAAAAGTTGCTTGCTTCGACCCTGACATTCCTTATCTAAGGAAGCTATTGCAGTCCTCTTCATGGGAGAGCACAGATAAGATATGAAAGTCCAGCTATAGTAGTGTCAGGTACCACTATGCAAACTTCTGTGAATATTAAAAGCAGGCATTTCACTTTGAATTGCAGTAAGTTAGATACATTGTTCTCATCTTTGTACCTCAGAAATAGCCCTTCATTTCTTAAGGCAGCAGAGAGCAACCAGGCTATTTCCAGAACAATGCTTTTTGCTTCCAGCTTGTCTCTCAAAAACTTGTGTGGGCTGCAAAAGCAATCTTAATAGAACACCATGCAAATTGGGTATAAATGGAACTTCAATTTCAGTGAGCACTTCTGTATCTAGACGACTACGCTGCAAATTTTAAGATTACATCTCTTTTTTTAATTAAAAAAAAAAAAAAAGAAAAAGGAAAATGTTTAGGTTAACTGAGCTTACTGCAACTGCTAGTTTCATTGCTGGTGCAGAATAAGGGGATGTGGCAAAACCACAGGCAATGTGTCTCCGTTGGAAAACAGACTTCACTGGGGTTCATGGGAGATTCATACCACGAACTAGAAAAATTATTTGAACTCGGGCCTTTCCTGAAAAATGGAACTGAATTTTGTTTTCTCAAAGATTAGAATGATTTTTTTTCTTTTCACTTGAAAATGGAGAAGCAGTAGTCTAGACTGAATAACTTGCTCTAGGAGAAAAATTAACCTGCTAGATTAAAAGACCTTCAGTTCTTCTACAAAGATATCCAAGACAAAGAAAGGAATCAGAGAACACAAAAAAGCTTTTCAGCAGGTGTGCTTTTTTGTAGATTGTTTCTCATTTCTTAGTGCATGATCCCCTCTGATTTTGGATATTCATTCTGTAACTTCAATATTAATCCACTGTTGGACAATGCCTATTTTACATCAACAATATGAAAACACGTGACTAGAGATAATATTCCCCCTCAACCCAATTTTCACACACCCTTTTCCACAAGAAGGCAAGGAATAGATACTTTTCCAGAGGTTACCTGAAATACCAAATTATAGCTTTTTACAGAATTAAGTAAAGGCAGGGGAGAAACCAAAGGACTGCAAAACAATAGTCTCCTGGCTATTCCCTTTGCTATATTATGTGCAGAGCACTGATTTGCCCTAATGACACATTTATACAACAAAAGGACTTAAGTAGCAGATTTCCAAGCTCCTGAAGAACTCAATTTGTTCAAGTCAAAGTTTTCATTTGCACTCTTAACTCCATACAATTGCTCTAAATTAAGCCTGAGGAACCCCATGCAAATTATTTCTAAACAGAGAGGTTATTACATTATGCACCAGTTCATTTTCCAAAGACTCTAATACCTGTATTTGCATATAATACATTACAATGTCCTTTTTGGAAGTAGAAACGTTTTGGATAGCAGTACTTTCAATCTAGAGATGTTTGTTGGGATAGCAATGTCCACTTTCATGTTCCCTATTTAGAAAGCAGTATCTAAGTTAAGGTGAGCAAGGTAATCTTTGAGAATGCCAGAACAAGAGTAAAGTGAACAGTTGTCATGCTATGAATAAATAAAAGTAGAGCAAATCAGGATCCCTGGGATCAACATGGCCATAGATGTACATGCCACATTTATGTTGCAGTTTGAACTATCTAGACCTTACCTAATATAGCATATTCAAAACATAGAATACTAAGCAAATTATCCACACCTATAATACAGGCCACATGCAAAAACCTGCCATGTCTTTTAGTCTGTCAAACTATACCACGCTGAAATCAACAGAGCAGACTATATGGTTAATTGAAGCAATAATTAATTAATTCAATCTGTGTTTAAAATGCAAATATTGACCTTGTGCTGAAGGCTGATGTAGCAGAGCTGTCTTCCAAACAGACAGGAGGTAGAGTAAGGCAGTTTGCTGTGAATCATGACAACTACATTCAGTTAAAGGTTACCTATCAACACCACCCACGTAGGGAAACTTTAACACTGCATCTTCCTTCTCAATCCAAAGCATGTAATTTCTATCCTCATCTAATTTCTATCCTGACCTGAAGAACAGGCCTTCTGAGAACAAAAGCTGTGAAGGAACATAATACAGCGGGCCTGCTATAGCTATTAAACTAGGGAAGGCCTTCATTAAAAGCCAGTTTCTGCATCAGTTTATACAGGAATTTGCCACGGGTCTTATGCCAGTCCTGGGTTCTGGAGTGACTTTGGCTGTAATATCACACCGTGTAAGGTCACATGCTTCCAGTTTTCAGGTTGGTGCTTACCTGGCTTAGAGCAAGGGTGATGTTTCCTCTATCCAACAGGAGATTAAGTTAATCTCATTTAAGTTGTGGTTTAGGGGTTTTTTTTGTTTGCTTGTTTCTTTTAAAAAGGGGGGGTGGGGGCTGGGGCTTTAGTCAGCAATTTAGAAATCCCCTGAGAATCAAGAGAGATTCTAGGCTGAAACTCTGAATCACCAGCCTCTGAATTTGCAGTCAGCAGCATGTTCTGGAATTGCAATGCCTGGCATCTGTAACGATTCCCCAGTGAACTGCAAAACACCATCTCCACCTACTTCCTTTATAGGTAAAGTCCCCCCGAATTACCTCTCCTGGGTTTTGTGGAAAACAGGCTTTTATAGATTGCTTCTAGCTATGTGGCAAGCCTGAGGATGCTCAGATAGAATCAACTCTCCTTCTGTCCCAACCCTCCCTAATTAAACTTGAAAGCCCTCACCGGAGGCAATGGGGTTTTGGAAGAAAAGCAGAAAACATATAGTTAACTTTTACCTCTGTAAGGCTGTAAGTGTTTCCCCTTCTTGTCCTAAGGGACAAGGGATTGAAGTCTTTAGACTCAGTATCGATATTAATTGCTAATAAAGACTGTAGCATACAAATGCTCTCTTCAGTGTATGGGAAAGACACAATAAAGAAATTAAGAACAGCATTGTAGTTTGGATTAGGTTATACTGCTTCTTAACTATGATTCCAGCTCTCTCTGAAGTAACATCTGTGGAAGAACTCCTTCTAGCAGCAGCAATTCACAAGCATTCCTGGAAAAACTATCCAATGTAGATGGAGTAAGTGTTTTTCCCTCTGAGTTTTTATCTTCCCAAGTTTGCTTCACTGATGTGAAACTTCCCTGATTCAGTATAATCACAGTTTAGGAGGAGACATAAAATCCATGTTTAATTAAGAAAAACAAAGTGCAGAAACAGAAATTGAGAGGATTTCCTCATTTCTTCAAAATCAGATTGGAGTATTATATTAATCTTCAATTATGTTATACACAGTATCAAAATCAGATGTCTCAGCTTTGTGCAGGAGAGAACTCAAAGAATTTGGGATCATAAATCCCATTTGTTGACTATTGTGGAATTCACTTTCTGTGGACTGGCCATGCAGCGACTGTGAGAATTAAATTTGCTATGGATTAGTCATTTGGTATTAAGGCAGGTCCTTAAAAAAAAATATTGTATTTCTCTATTTTCTATGAATATCTTCAATTCTGCATAAGAGCTTGCCTGGAAGATGTTTTTGCCTTTTTAAAAACCACTACTGTGCTCAGTAAGACTGTTTATCTGCTTGAGGCACATATCAATTGGTCACTGCAGATTTTAAAAGGACTTAGTTTACGCTGCTTGTAAACAGGCTACTTGATAAATAGCTATGTCAGTTATCTTAATGTAAATCTTTACAGTTTAAAAAGTAGAAAATTCTGAGTGACAGGATCTAACTGGAACTAAGAGTGAATTATGCCAATAAATATTTAAGAGAAAAAGCTGACTTTACATATTAAGAATAGGAAAAATAGGAAGACACTTTTATACCTTACACTGAATTTATTCATTTAATTATCTACATAATTTCATTCCTGTTATTTCCTGAATGAATTGGTTCAGCAATATTTACATTCAGAACTAGCAGAGAAACACTTCCAGAAGAAGGGAACAAATCAGAAAAAGTTCTTATTAGCATCTCCAGCTACTAAGTGGGACACCTGATCCTGGAATAAAAATTCCAAGCCAGCACAATTTTAATCAGCCCAATACTGGACAATAACAAAAATCTGCTTTTCAAAATTAAAATTCATAAAAATAAATTTAGATAACTCCAACTATGCATATTGCATACTTTTTTGTTATGCAGTACTATGCTTTAGCTTGAAATAAGCATATCCATACACTTAGGCATTAACTTTGTTTAAATAACTTGGGTTTTGTTTAGAGAAGAAGGTGAAAAATAAGTCAGTTCACATTCAAGCTTTAACTGTGGATAATTCTCATTATGAGATCCATGTTTCTACTTGATCTCTGGGCTTAAGTGTGGTCTTACAATCTCTGTGTTCACTCATGGCCTCCACAGTCCAACACAGGCATGTAGAATATCTAACCGTAGCAATCAGTTACTGCAATCAATGCTACCTTAAAAAACAAACAAAAAACAACCCCCCTCCCTCCCTTTTCTTCCTTCCATACATCACACGATGATTGCTTGTCTTAGACACTGAAAGCATTTACTCACCCGACTGATAACAATGTATTCGTTTTTGCCAAGTTCTCTCACTTGACAATGACTAGCCATACATGCCTACATGCAAAAAAGAGAACAAGAATTCTCTTTATTGATTTTGCAGATATTCGAGACAATTCCATCGCATTGTAGCTGGCCCCATCACGGTCAAGTCAATGTACCTGTTAAACTAATCAACAGAGAACTTGTATTTTTGTTGAACTGGGTTCCTCTTTGCAATCTTGTTCCCAGAAGAAAACGGTGTGAGTATTGTACTCGGCACCCTTGGAAAAGTTTATTTGAATATAGCTTTTTTTCCTGCATGATGAAGTGTGCTTCAACTCCTAGGTTTTTAGGGTGTTGTTTTTGGTTCTTTTTCCTGCCTCTTAAAAGCAAAGCTGTTATAACACATAGGGACCCACCTACCTCTTCGGAATCACATGTCTAGAAAGCATGTACCAAGGATAACAGGTTCTGACAGCATCTGATGCTATACCTGGCTCCTAATTGTCAACATATTAATACTTTATCCATTTTACTAATACGTCACAGGGAGAAAATGGTAGTGGAAGAATGAAATGCTAAGGCTGTGGCCAAATGTTAAACAGTTTCCCATGAAGCTTGTTATCAATTAGCAATTGTCAAGACTAGCCTACAGGAGTAGGAGGCCCTCAGTTCATGTTAGCTCTGTTAAATACATGCCTCAGCTGCTCCCAGGGCAAATATTTAGCTGGTCTTCCCAGAAGCAATGATTTACTGTTGGGCCATGTGTTACCTCAGTGGCCACGTTTTCTGTGATATAAAAAGAATCCATAGCTAGCTATGGGTACCTGTCAGTTGTACCAGAAATGAAGGGTGGATTCTATCTGCCTAATCTTTTTTCCCTTAGCCATCTGAAAAGCACAACCTTATCAAATAGGAGACAAACACAAGTTCTTCACATATTATACAAGCTGTTTATAAAGGACTGGAATGCTCAGATGAAAGGCATTGCATAAGTGCAAAGTACTAGTTACTCTTCTACCCTCAACGCATGCGTGGCACTGCAAGTATATATTATTAATAAGGCGGAACAATGAATCACGTTGATTTGAAGCAGCATGTTAGGGTTAGACTAAAAGAAACATGCCCTTCATAACAGACTTGTTGCACAAAAATTTTAGTCCTCTACTTGCTTTGACCTGCAGGTAGCTGAAAAACCCCCAGTGTTTTCGGAGTGATTCTACCTCCTAATCAACTCTAACCCCCAAGCATTTGAATTTATTTCCTTTCCCACAGGAAGTCTGACCTATTTGAGCTCACACCACTCGTAATCTTGAGTTAGGTACTCAGCTATAGTGAGTAGTATCACTCTATTACTTAAGGAAAATGAGGTTCTTGTTGTCTGGTCCATAATAGGCACTTTGACATGCAGTACATCAGTACGTCGGGCAAAATACTTCTGTACAGGCATTTGCCCCTTTTGCAACTTAAAGTATCTTTGTATATGCAGATAAAATTATCTAATTGAATTATTCCTCCTGATTTATTTCATAAAATAGCAGTCTTTTTCCTACCTAAACTACCTAGGTGTTTATTTAGAATGTCTGCTCAATTCCTGATTTACAGAAATATGTCGTATGGATATTGAGTCAAGATTTCAATACTAAAACCTAAGTCCCTTACTAATTCAGTTGTTTGCAATTTTTTCACTATTCCTACTGACCAGTTCTCCTTTTGTGAACCTTCTCAGATGAGGCCACTGACAGGGGCACAAAGTAGCAATGAAGTCTATTTCTTACCTTGATTCACATAAAAGATTTCTAGAGGACAAAAGTCAAAAATGACTTAAGTGACTAAGGGGACAACACCTTAGTGGGGGTTTATTCTGTGCAAAGCTAATCTTCCAAGTTCTATTCATTTTGATATCTTAAAAGAAATGCTGTTTCCTCACTACAGAACTGTAGATTATTTTTCAATATCCAAAAGTGAAAAAAATAAATAAATACATATGTAAATAAATAAATTACCTTTTCATCTTCTTTCCTAAAGCATGTGGAATGTGAGAGCTCATGACAAGATTAAAAGTTCTATAAATAACATGGTGAGAAACCATTACAATGCCCTGAAAAAAACCAACATAACTGTTCTGCATATAGTGCATCTTCTGAGGTTTTGCAAAGTTCTACCCAAAATTTCTGCAGAAATTACAGGTCTATTTACTGCTGTTCTTGCACCACTCACCTCGAAATGTGAACACAACTGTATAACGTAGAAAACCAAAGCACTGCTAATTCCTTCATTTTCCGGCTCATTTTACATCTCTGTGCTCAGGGAAGGAAATACTGATATTAGGGGAAGGACTTACTCTCTTATTTTCACATGTGACAGGGGATGGGTGGGCAAGGGAATTTCTTTTACTCCTTTCTTTACCTTTGCATGAGCTTAAAGAGCAAGCCCATGGCCTATTAAATGATCCATGTTCACAGTTCACATAACAGAATCCTATTAACTGTAAACACTCTTAGAAAGAATGGGTTCTAGAACTAATAATAATTAAAAAACCACCTTTATTTTCACTGTTATTTAACAATGTTTCTTCTATGTTTGGTCTATTATAAGCTTTTAGTCCATAGCCTTCTCTACGTCTCTCACAGTCCCGTTGACTCTAATTGCATGAACTGAAGCCTAACGTTTTCAGTCATCAGCTATGGATGTTTGCAGAAAAGTCCTATTTGTTCACCCAGATTTCTAAAGTTAGCTTTCAGGCTGTCAAGAATGCCTTTACAGAGCATATTTCAGGCATCACAAAGTTGTTTTATTAGGAAAGAATTTTTAAAGCATCAAGTTTCAAAGCGATGATTGTATTCACTTGATTTGTATTTATAAAGCAACATATTGTATCTAACAAAGGTATGTCCTGTTTGAGTTATGTTATTAAACTGCTGTAATTACCCTTAAGAAACTCAAACAATCCAAGACATGGTACTGCCCTTAGGCAACTGAGCAAACATGTCAAAGAATATTAAGCATGATATTTTAAATAGGATTTGGAATAGCACTGTGTACCTGTTGAACACTGATAAGTAACGATGCCAGAATTACTGATTCCAAAAATTCTCTGTATGAAAAGCCTCACTACTCCATTTCCCTTTACATTTAGTACAAATAAAACAGTCCCTTCCTAAACCATGTGGGTTCATATCCACCTCTGTTCTACTTAGCCTCTAGATTTAGTTTTAGTTTTCACAGACTGGTACTTTTAATCAGTCAGTGAGAAGCAGGTTTCTAACGTATCTCCTCACTGTCAGACTTCTTGACTCTCAATGCTTTGCACAATACTGGAAAGGCCCGGAGACAGTATGTAAGATTTATACAAATAAATGCTGAAACATGAAGTAAAAGCAGCCTCTTGGAATACTGCCTCTGGCCTTGTTTCAGCACCACTTCTGTTGGAAAACTGTAGTTTTAAAACCACTTTAATTAAGCCGAGTTTTTAAATGAAAAATGTTTAACATGGACAAAGCTGGTGTAGTGAAAGAGCTTTCTGAAGACATGTGGTGCCTTGTTATTTTAGAGTTCATCCAAGTCCCATTCAGTTCCTATGTCAATAAAAGACAAAAGCTCTTTATATCTTTTTTCATCATGTGTATAACACCACCATTTTTCTTATTTTAGAAGTGTAATTTTAATTAACTTACTTCTAAGCTTTTCACATTAGCCACCAAGCACAGAATCAGTTTAAAATGTCTTTTGATAACATTCTCATCTAATCTTTGAGTCTTTCATCAATATTAGTTAATACACTATTTGTATATGGAACATTAGGAAGGAACTTTAGATCTGCATTCCTTCACTGAAAGGCAGACAAAGCAGAACAAAAGAATAAAGAAGTGAACTCTGATTCTTTTAAACTTTCAGTAATGTAATCAGAAATACACCAAGAGAGACAAATTTGTATTCACAAAAAAGATAGAGAAAAATAAAGTAACTGAGCTGGAATTCTCTTCCTAAATCAAATTTGAAAGAGCAGTCCAAGTTTCAACCATCCCATTGTTTTTACAATTGTTTCTTATAACAGCCATCTTCATGCACCTAACAGGCTTTATTCTTCCTATTTTCAGGACAGGAAACTAGAAAGAAGGTGTCTGATTTTCTAAAACAAGAACTACATAAATTATTTCAATGCTCATGAAAAATACTAAACTTAAGAGCTCTGAAGAAAGAGAGCTTGGTGATGCACAGGGCCTATGTAACAAAGATGAGGGACGACATACATCATGTAGTCAAAAGTATTCTACAGAGACAAGAAATCAATGAAATGCAAGTATAACTGCAGTGTCCAGTAGCTCGAGCTCCTCCTTAGGGCTGTGACAAAACAGAAGCAAGCAAACAGTCCACGACCCCCCCCTAGCCACTCCCTCCTCCCCCACAGCTTCTTGATTTTAGATCTTTGAATATTCATTTTGTAACACTAATGGACTTCTCCGCGTAAGTTATGCTTGAATTAGCAATCTGTTCAAGCCTTTCAGAAATGATTACAGTTTGGGCTTTGTAAAGGTCATGCCACCCAGGAAAGAGCCTGGCTCTTCAGATGCCCATTTTAAATACTGCACTCTACGGTTTTAGACAACAAACCAAGAAAACCCCAACCAAACAGAACGTTTGGTCATCATATACTACAAGAGTCTCCCAAATGCTTTTCTTAAGTAGAATGATGACAAATAATAGAGAATGTGGTTCTAAGGTAAAAGGAGCATTACTTATGAGTTAAGAAAACTGATGCACTACTAGCATCTCAGATATGCCGTGCTATGTTTTGAAGCAGATGGGTACATGATCTAAATAGGCCTCGTCTCCACTGTATGTTTTCCTCCAGATGGAGAAAATCCTGACAGTGTGGACTTCCATTGCCACAAAATGAATGGAGAATGGAAGAGAAAATATTTGAAAGCTGTGTGTCACCCACCTAAAACATGCAGAGCACAGGTAACTACAGGCAGGCACCGCGAAAGCTGAATCGTTTGCGCTCGGGTACAAACCCTTGCTTCCCCAAGGAAGCCCACTAGTCCAGAGCACTGTTCTAAGACAAACAGAATTCTGAAGCAGTTTCACAAGTCACTGAGGTGACTTTCAACATTGCATTCCAGAGCTGCTCTGAAGGAACCTGAAACCCCAGGGATGCCTGGAGATGGGCAGGCCTTATCTCAAAGTAGTGAAAGCAAACAAACAACATCCAAGCTGTAAGAATGGCATAGCATAGTTCAATAAAGTAAGAGTATAAAAGGAAATAACTGAGAAGAGAAGAAGGGGTAAAATAACAAGGTCAAGACTGCCAGTAGCTATTATTTTGACTTTTAAATGTAGAAAAAAAAGGGCACAAGGAGAGATTCTTGACGTAAGGAGTAAGAAAAAAATATTCTTGTGACAGAAAAACATTGAGCATGTTGACAAATCTTTTTCATATCTATAGATAATATATCTTAATTAGAATGCAAACATTTTTCCATTTATACTTAGCACCATTACACAAGCTGTTTATACTTTCAGATGATCCTTTATGCTCCATACACAGAAAAACATTGAGATCTGCAAAGAGAACATTTTTTGACCCAAGGAAATCCTTATGTGCAAGAATCTTCATTCTTAACAAATACTTTCCCTTTGCTGAAGACTAGTAAGAAGACAGATTAGTGGGATTCTACTCTGAAATGATTAGTAGAAGACTGTTGTTGATTCCTGTATGAAAGTACAGTTATTGGGTAAAGAAAACCAGTCTGACTAGGGGGAGAATTTAAGAAAAATACTTATTTTTGGGAGCAATTTAACAACTTGTTCCATTAGCTAGCTCCCTTAGGGAATAAATACAAAATATTCTGGGGAGGCTCATTGTTTACAAAAGGCTGCATGATAAAAAAGAACCACTGTTTTGTGTCACACTGTTCAAACATTAGTAAACAAGTATAACAACACTGTGAATTAAGGGAATAGAAACCATTGTATAAGTTCAAGAAGCGTTTTAGATCAATTCTTACTGTAAAATATTGGTAATATTACACCACCACAAATGCACACAATAAACAGAAAATCCAGTAGACCGACAGACCAAAGGGAAAAGTGAAGCATGAACTGTTGTGCTTAAAGGTTGTTAAAATACTTTGTATATTAATTTAGTCGTGTTAAAATGAAAAAAAGTCACATCATCCTACAACTATCAATACCTGAATAAAAGCTATTAGCCACTAATGCAAGCAGGCCTCTGATAAATCTTTAAGGTTGCATCTAGAGAAACATGTGAGGAGATGGGTGTACTAAAAGAAAAAAATAGAGAGGCACTTTACAGAAACTGAAGTACTACTTTGTGCCAGAAATAGTATTAACTATACAAATGGTTTCTTTCTGATTTTTTTTTTGCAATTTTTATTATTGAGAATTGCCATTTAAGCTTGTCAACATTCATTACTAATACTGGAATGATTTTCAAGTCACAAGAGCCCTCTCCTGCCACACAGAGCACATGCTAATCCTTTTAATCTTCATTATAAAGTATTTCTGCAATCACTGTAGCTACCAGAATGCTTATAGTCTAGTAAAGTCTGTTAAGACACATGAAATATCCCATTGTTCAGAAGCAAATTTAGTTCTTGGGTGCTTCCTCAGTCTCGGGCTAGTAAATAAGAGTGGAATGAACAAATATTTTAAACACGTTAATCTTAAAATAGCTGCACTAAAACTTCCATCTTGAATAACATAAGTATGCATTTAAGCTTATGAAAATATTTGAAAAGTGGGACCTGTACCACCTGACTGTAAACTCTAACCTGAATGGTTAAGATTTTATAAAGGGAAAAGTAACACTCCTGAAGATGACTATTAAAGAGCTTATACAAAAAAAGTGAGGAAGACCCCAAAGAACCAGATTTATTTTCCAGCTAAGGATACCTAGGATTGTCAGATGAGTTCCATCAACACAAACACATAAATAGCTACTCATACTTGATAAAAAATGAGTAGTATTAAAGCCTTGCCATTATAGAACTAGTAGACTAGAACAGCAAGGCACTGGTGTTTATTACAACTACAAAACTTACACAGTAAGAGATTTGAAGAAACAAAACTAAATGTGACCTGTAAACCAGAGTTTTCCTACCTAAAAAACAAGCCTAATAAAGAAGCAAAAATTGCATCTGTGACACTCTTCACATTCCCAAGACTTAAGAGATTTACCAACTGCTGTCTAGGAAGTTCAGTCACTATTGTCCTGTACACCTGGATTTCCACCCAGCTGTGTAGATCTGTGTTAAGCTTTACTTAATCTGATGCCCGATGTGCTTTGCAGCTGTGCCTGATAGAAAGACTAAGGTGAAGATAGAATTTATTGCGTGTTTTTAGACTTCAAAGCTTGTAAAGGTTATAAAACTGAGAAAGTTCTGTGAAGTTGTAGAAATCAAGGTAGTTTGGGTTTTATTATAAATGTAAACATTGTACTTTGCATTTGTTTCTGGGTTTTCTAAGGAGTGTTCTGGATTACATGCAAGTAATGGTTCTAGGTGGGGATTCTGAGCAGTTTTTACAGTGAAATTTAGGTAAACAACACTTAGGGGAAGAAAAGGAGACCAAACAGTTTCCTTAATGCAAAAAAAAGGCCCTATAGTATGTGGTAAGTGCATTTACGTGTGTGTGTGTGATGTGTGTCAATTTGCTGTTGAAGAAGGAAGAGAATATTCACACAAAACATTGCAATACCTGTTGTGCTACAGAATCTGGCTGCAGATCTGTAAATACTTGAATCAGATCTGTAAATACTTGAATCAGATCTGTAAATACTTGAATCATAGCTTACAGTTCGGGGTGGACCTCAGAAAACACCGTTATCGTAGTTTACAGCTCAGAGCAGACCTCAGAAGTGATTGAATACTCAGGTAGTCAGTGAGGCAGATGCTGCAGAGCTGCCAATCACTCTCAGCAGGGATTTGCTTTAGCTAGCTCCGTGCTAACTGAGGTACTTTTCATACCGCACTGGTCATGCGCTTTGAAGGAGAACTTCTGCCCGACGCACTGGTTTTGAGAGTACACGCTCAGCCCATTCCTTTAACCACGGCACGAGTCTCTGCTTTCGTTCTACGGGCTCTGCAACAGCTAAAGGGCCCTCTCTACAGCACCCTCGCTGCGAGAGCCCTGCCCGTGCTGGGTGCGAGTGCCCTCTGCAGCCCCGGCAGCGGCATTACAGCCCTGCGAGCCCGCACGGCGCAGCATCGCCTCGCCTCGCCTGCCGCGATGAAGAGGGTCGGACGTATAGCTGCCATACGTTCCCTCTCTTCAAGACCCACAGCGAAATGGAAACAAGAAGAGGAGATGTATTTTTAGGGGGGATTTCGGCAAAGTAATTTTTTCTTAGTCAGCAGTGCGTTTTCTTGAGGTACATTCACGAATTTGTGTGCTGTTTCCAGGTGGGAGAATTAATAATAACTATTAAATAAAACCAATTCCAGGGTGGACCCTGCAAGTGTATTAAACTGACAGTCAGGAAGCTTTGCAAGAGACTGAGAAGTCGGCACGCAGCATACTTGCTGGGATTCAGCAATGATTGTATCTGCAGACTATTAAGAAAGCACAATTCCAGGTTCCAGCTAGGGAGATAAAGCAAAAGTTACAAATTAAGGGAGAACTGATGAGATTACTTAAAAGCATGCTTGATTTTAAAATCACCTACTACTGTGTCAGCAATGATTCTACAAGAGTTAAGATTCAGAAAAGCAGAGTTTACATTAAAATTTAAAGAACATAAAACTTTTTTTTTTCTTTCAGATTTGTTGTAAACATCTTGATATCAGCAGCCTCTGAAATGAATACAACAATGATGTAAAAGACCTAAGCAAAAAAAAGAAGCTCCATAGCTTGTACACAGCTTCCTAGTTTAGCTGATATTTATGTGCAGTTCTGGAGTCATACCACTCAAGACTGATACTCTGCCAGATAAAATGAGAGCAACAAGATAACGAAGCACTACAACAGTGCATCTTTGCTATTAGAACACTGCCACCTCCTTGCTGCTGTCAGACTCACCTCAACTGTCTATGCTGTAATCCACAAAAGAAATCAACAACTTCTAATCACTTCTGAGCAGAACTGTACTTGTACCAATGGCAGGAATTACAGACTATATGAGTTTGATGGCCCAGTGAGGGCTTTTTTTTGCTGTGTTAGGAGAGTAAATACCTGCTGACCCTAAGGTCTGTGTAGTGGATGTTTAATAATTCTGCTTTTAGAGATCCTCCATGCCTATGTGCTGCCTGTTCTAAGGTCATTTACACCTCACAAAATCCATTTTGTAACTCGATAGGACTGAAATATGTGTTAAAGCATAATAGACTGAGGGTGGTAAAAACATACAAGCCAATACAGTGTTTCATTCCAGTAAAACAGTACTGTCCACAGACTGACTCTCAGTACATTAGTAGTCTTATTAATGACATGCTAAATACTATCCTATAAAAAAAAAAATAATTGTGCTTTCTTAGCAAAAAACTTTGTGAAAAAGTTTGCTGTTCAAGTTATGGATGTCTGGATGTTTTCACAATTCAAATACTAGGAAAACTTAAGTTCCTTTGAGGCAATCTGTATCATGGTACATTCTCATGTGTAAAAAAAGACATTTCAGGTTTTTTTCTTCTTGTTACATTATATGTGGATATGAGTTGTCAGAGCAGCTTTCTCCCTGTGCCATCCATTGACACAGAGATAGAGGAATGGGTGGGATTCACTTCACACTTGGAATGAAGACATATGTAAGCACATATGGCCAATATCATGACTTTTCAAAGCTGTACTTTTCCAGTCTTGTTGAATTCACAGCAAAAGATACAAAGAAATCCAAACCACAACAAGTGTCACAGGAAAGTGATTACTACATTCCTTCAAGGAAATGTTGAGAATTGTAAAAGGATCATGGAGTCTTCACATGTAACTAAAGAACCTTACAGGAAGTTCTGAATGGGGAGCTACTAATTCTATCCTGTCCAAACACGACTTTTTGGGCAGAATTTTCCTTTGAGAATATCAAATATGCTCAGCTGACTTTAAAGCAAAATAGGCTGTGAGGAACTATATAAAAAAGAGGCATAATCTGCCTCTGTGTGCAATCATATTAGTATTAATGCTGAGACCTGTGAAATGGCAAAAGCTGTCTGTGCAGTACTAGTTAACCTTAATTTCCATGAGTTTTAGAAGGAAAGGAAGCCAGTGGAAAGCATTATGAGTTATCATAATACAAATGAACCAAACAAACTTAGGCAGCAGTTACTTTTATGTTTTGTCATCTAACAAAAGTGAATGTACATAAATTTCACTATAAACTATCAAAAGAAGATTGCCTTCTGGAAATGTCTTACACAAAAGGATATTTGTCTAGATTTAGACAATTTGAGGTTATCTCGTGGTATAGATGCCAAATCCCATTGGTTTGGGGCTTGGAGACATTCTAATCTGTTGACAGTAAAAACTGTATATATATATATATATATACTCTTCAGGGGAAAACTGTGAATTCTGTCATCTAGGTTAATGAGGTAACAGTCACACAGCATGGTATGAGAGACAATTCTGCTTCTAATTTTGCCATGTGGTTCTTGATTCAAGTAGAACTTCATTTCCCAGTCAGAAAACACTGAAACACTCTAGAGGACCGAAGAGGTCAGAATCTGTTATTCCATGTGCTTACTAACATTGCATGCTCCACTGCTCTTGTATGACTGACTACCTCTTAGCAGGTTCCTGTGATACCTGTCCTTAGATACTTTCCACAATCAGAAGGTGATGATATCCGGTGACTTAGATGAAAGGCATGCAACTTACCTGACATCAGGGACTGGGTTGCCAGAGACTCTGCACTCCAGCAATACTCTGTTTCCTTCAGCAACTTCCTGGCTCCGGAGCTTCTGCGTGAATTGAGGTGGTGAAGACTGATTCTCTTCTGTGTTCATGAAGGGGTGGCAAAGGACCGTTTCATTCTGAGGGATGCTCTCCTTTTCAGAAAAGCTTTCTCCATTCAGATGAACTCCAGGTAATTTTGCCTCTGGCTCAGTCTCTTGATGTGGCTTGTCAAAGTCCTGGTTCACAGAGGTACTTACAGCTGGTTGTTTCTTTTTAGGAGACAGGTATCCACTGTCTGGAGAAGAAGAGTCCCCATCAGGACTTCGGCCTCTTGTCTTTGCTGCCTGTCTAAATATAGATGACAATTCCTCTATGAATGTGGCAGCTTTGTCACACAGCTTGTTCCTGAAAGGAACTTCTTCTTGGGGTTCCAACTCAGATTTTGGGCTTGTCTTAGGCACACCTGCACCGTCTTTTTCCAAATGTTTCAGGCTTCTAATGAAGCTGGGACTAGCAGTCAGCAAAGGTGAGGTGCTTGCTTGCCTCCTGGAAACTGTGACAAAACTACCTGTTGTTTGAGATGCAGTGGATTGCTCTTTCTGGTTCCTTGGGAGCATGTGACTTGCAGTACATGAAGTCAGACTGCTTGCTTGAGGCCTCTGTAAAGTGTCTTGCTCACGCAGTTTGGTATCCCTGATGGAACAATTTTCTGAAGTATTGGAAAGAGAGGTGTTGAAATAATGAGTAAAGTCTGGTGCTGCATTCTGATCCTCCTTCATGGAACTGGCAATGGCTTCCTGAGCTATGTCAAGGCTTTTACGTATCTCCTCCTGGGTAAGGAAGGCAGAAAGTTCATTTGAAAATTCACCATTCTGTATGTCTGACAGGGAATCATAGAAAAAGTCATTGTAGGATGAAGCTTCTGACATATTTTCAGGATATCCCTTACTGGTGCCTCTCTCTGTACAGCGTGCCTCCTTCAGCCTTAAAGAGGCAATGCTTGTCCACAACTTCTGTCTTGCATCCTGGAAGACACAAATACAATTCCTTAATGAAAAAGCTTCTCCATAAAAAAATACCCTGTTATATCCTGCTTCCCATAAGCTAGACACAAAGCTGGAAGAAGAGCAGAACCCACGGATGAATGAAATACTTACCATAAACCTTGTTTTCTATCAGGGTGGGCCAGGTCTGCAAATTGCCTAGGTGGAAATGAGAGCACTGAAGAGTCATTTTTCTCACCTGTCTTCCTTCAGAACTGTGAAGACATCCTTTATCTGTACACTGACTAGCACAAACTCAATTCCACTGGACCAATCTCAGTGATTTGTTATTTCACATCAAAGCACTTATTTTTCTGTGGTTTTAGGCTCATGATGATTTGAGGAATATATTTATTTTTTTCTTTGCTGTAACACTGCCTTCCAGACACTACACTGTCAAATTCTGAGAGGAAAACAGTGTTCTTGTTGAAACCATTATGAGAATCTTTGGATTAGAAATTGCAGGTTATTCTTTCTTTGTAATGTTGATAATGTGTTTCATATTATGTGTTAACATTTTTAACTCGTTACCTTTCAATACAGTTTAGTAGCACTTTCCTTAACGCTAATAAGTGAAATCTCAAACTACTACATGCTAAAACACTAAAGAAATAGATTCCACAACCTATGTATCATCCTGCACCATATTAGCATATAACATATATTCCGTACCAGTTTTACAACATACAGAAACATCTATATGACTCCAACATGAATTTGGAATGAGGATGAGTGTTCTCTGCCACTGTAAAGCCAGCAAGAAACAAGAGATCAGAGAAAACGTTCTTTTCCCAAGTGAAGGATGTGCCTGAAACTCTCCTCATCGAAATCTATTTGTCCTGCTGGTCACTAGATTGTGGGTGATCTGATCTTAAAAGTAATTCCTGCTTCTGTGAAGCATTTAATTAAGTTGAACAGTTTTTTTAATTACCCTTGAAAATTCTGTTCTTCTTATGATAATTTCTATGAGAATAATTCTGCACAAGATTTAAAAAAATACTATCTTTTCTCTTAGCTGTCCGAGGAATTTCTTCACAGATAGATAGGTGACTTGACAGTCATGAGGTGCACTTAGATGTACAAGCTCCAGTTACCTTCAGTCACTTCACCCGGGTCTACCTGGCATGCAGTCATTAACTGACTGATAGATTATTGGAATTCTTGGCCTGGCATGTGCATTTCTTGATAGGCCTGCTTGTGTTGCCAACAGATTACAACTCAACACATAAAAGAGCAGTGTAAGAAAACAAAAAGCATTTTAGGATTTTATATATGTTTTTATAGAATACAGAGATAGGCTTCTTCTTTGCTGGGATTACATCCTTTCCTTTTAACTGTGTGTACAGGGCAACAAATTTAGCAACCATGCCAATCTCTTGTCAACAAAATCTAAAAAAGTATATACAGTATAAGTGACTACCACGTAGCAGCTTTAAAGAATGAATCTGAGGAGCCAAGCAAACAGTTGGTCTAGAGTCTCAGCTGTTAAGGCATAAACTGGATGAATGCCAGTGAACCAAAGGTTAAACCTGGAGAGTTTCTGTCTCCTTAATCTTAGTCATTTTAAAAAATTTTCTATTCAAATGAACAACCGTGCTAGTTTACTATTTAGATAACTCCCAAATGTGCTTCAGAAGAGATCTTTATTCATACCTGATTCATATTGGCTCCTAGCTTGCTCACACCTCAGAAGTGATACATTACATGCTCAGGTAACTCTCTCTGACTTCCAACACCAAGCTGCTCTGGTGTGTCAATGGGTTATGGGTCGGAGGACAATTTCACCTATTGCTAGCCACATGACACAGTAATTAAAATGAATGTATTATGAATTAGCATATCTCTTCCTAATACTCAATTTTATTATTAGAAAAATATAACGGCTACTTATGTCATAATTTCAAAGCCCAGTGTCTAAATTTAAGTAAATCAATCTGTAGCTGGGTAGTTAGATAAAGTAGATTAATTTCAACATGTGCTGGTGGTTGCTGGTGCTAAAACTGATAAGCCTTCTTGGTGAAAAAGGTCTGGTGCCTAAAAATGGATTTATAAATCTAGCTGAATGGAAGCTTCCAGTAAAAAGACTTGTTCAACCATACTGTAATACATAAACCCACTATTCTAATAGAGCAACTTGTAACCACAGCAAACTGGAGGTTAAATATTGCTAACCCTATCAAGTAGCATGTAAGATCATAATTAGAAATTTCAAATGCTATTTCTAGCTTCTCCAAGTTAGACTACAATGTATTTATAACAGTTTTCATCATCATTACTCATTAGGTACCCTGCAAAGCCATATAGTGTATCATTTAAAGACACAAACATAAAATGCAATGTTGCATGAAGATCACTGGCTACATTTCCAGCATTATTATATATAAAATATTTATGGGGTCCTATTTGCTACATAAGTAAAAATTACTCAGAAGTAAATACACATTTTAATATCACTCTGTTTAAATATTTCTTCAGAAAATAATACAGATGTTCTAAGGAACAATATGGTAAATAGTAAATTCAGATGTACTAGATTACACTAATCTCAGAAAACATTTGAATAGTTAATCAAATCAAGGCATTCAAATAGTGAAATATGGAAAATGAGAGAAAACCAAAGGACGCATTTCAAGAAAAGCATAAGCCTCCTGAATTTGCAGAACCTGTCCAAGGAAAAATTATTAAAAAAATATGTTTCAAAGCCAATCTGTTCAAAGGAATAATATGAAGAAATGTATCTAGTAAGATTTTTTACGACAAAAAAAAGGCACATATTTTTCTTCTGAATTTTGAAATCCTGCAATATTACTCCCCAAAGTACAATAATGACATTTAGCAGAAAATATAAAACAGACCTTACAATGAACAGGCCAATATGAAGAGTCTGAAGTATAATTAATAGCAGGTAAAGTTGTTTTTTTTTTCTTCTTTATCTAAGTAGGCTTTAAGTTGCTCCAGCTATTCACTAAAGATTGCTTGGTGCTCAGTAAGCATCGACAAGACTGTGGCCTGTGCATTACATCTGTCCTCTGTGACTATGTAATTCTTACCCCACTCTTCTATATTTGGTAACTGAACTCATGTTTCAGCAGACTGCCACTATCTGGAATTCCAGTAGAAGCAACGTTAGGCCTGGAAGTGGTACAGAGTTCTGTGCACTTACTACTCAGAAATTCAGAGACCTTAATCATTTAAAAGAGCGTTTTTTGCTGTATTTAACACAGTGTTTGAGGCTAGTTTAAAATATTATTCTGGAATTCTTTATGTGATTTTTGCTCATTATGAAAGGACCTAAATGTCATAGATAATAGCGTGTGAAAGTTCTTTTCTTTTGAATAATATTTTTTCTACAGCATTTTGTCTTAACGGATTTTGAATTCTTAAACAAAATTAACTATTTTTATGATGGCAAAAGAAATAATTGCCTTTTTCTGCTAGAAGTAGTTTAAAGTTAATAGCTTCCTTGTGTACCTTAAAATTCTCCAGGGAAAGAAAAGCACCATAGAATCACAGACTGAAAGAATCATTTAGGTTGGAAAAGACCCCTAACATTTTTAGAGTTATCAGCAGAAATGGTACATCTTTTTGTAATAACAGATAATTACTAATCTGTGACCATACACTACACTGTATAAACACACTTACCTACTGAATTTTCACATCTCAAATGAAGTAGTTCTATCATGAGAAAATTTCTCTCAGAAATTACACACAACCCCCCTGGAAAACACATATGCTTCAAAAAGACCCCACAAGTCTGACACACATATTAACACTGAAACAATCAAAGTGCACTTCTGGTTTCTATAATCTTGCAGAGTGTAAGGAGTAACGCAGCCAACTCTCCCTTACTGTCTTGGTTAAGGAAATACTTTCACCTCATTTTAAGAACTCCTGTGAGAGTTTTGTCTCAGGGAAGAAACATACTCTGTCCTAAAGCACACCCGTGTCTTTTCAGGCACATCATTTCCTTTAATACTCAGTGAAAGGAAGAAGTAAACATGAAGACTGCTGGTTTAATCTACAGACTTTATCACATCATTTCCAGAAATAAAAGCAATGTGTGGGTAGGGCTGTTTCTGCCAGACTGCATTCTATTGGGAGTCAGATTCTCTAGAGTAGATAGAAGTTGTAGCTCCACATAGATGTTATAGACCGGCATCACTTCTGCCAGCACCCATTATATTTGCTCTCTGATTTGAATTCACTTTGTGGGCTGGCACTTGCTCTTAGCTCAAGGTCTTCTGGGTATTGCCTTGTATTTTTCACTGAAGTTTATCCCTTGGCAACAATGGAAGTGCAGCTGACCCACTGTTGTGACAGAAGCGCACAAGAGACTCGTAGCTCCCTAATTAGTCCCAGACCATCTTTACGTGTTACTGAGTGCTAGGATCACACATTTGATTTGAGTGGTTAATAGAGTATCTATCTTTGCCTCTTCACACAGGAAATTACTGTCCCTTAATCAGAGCTTCAACAGACTCACTGCTGGATTAGGAATACTTACTTCACCATGTATACAAACCCCATTCTTATGATTTGGGAACCTTACCATGTTGTAATGAAATGAATAAAAAGGATTTTATTTCAGGTCATTTTACAGTAATTTCAGCGTGTCAAATAAGAGCAGCAACAGCATTCTAAAAATTCCAGGTTAAAACCTGTATGTGAAAAAAAGGAGCTGGTCATCTAAGAGTTTACCACTGTATGCCTAATTTTTAAGCAGTTGCCCCACTGAGTGGAATCCAGGCCCTGTGTCAGCCACTCAGCCTCTCCACTAAATGCATAAGAGCTAGCCACCTTGGAACGGGAGCCAAAAATAGTGTGTGTATAAAAAGCAACAAACTGCCTTGGGCTGTCTTCATCATTTTCTACAGGGAGAGGGTGGATGAAATCCTGGTTCCTGGAACTGGATGTTAAAATTGTTACGGGACGAAAATACATCTGCCTGCAGACACCTGAAGAGGTCATTTTTAAAGGAACTGAGCTCTTACAAATACAGTTGCACGGGTGATTTGTGTAAATCACATATGCCTATTGCTTTTCGTACGGCACGATAGAAACGTTCTCTAAGAGACTGCAAGACCTGTGTTCATTGTACTCCTAGTGGCTTCGAGTGGTAACGAAATATTCATCATAACTTGGAAACTTATTAGGGCAAAGTTTTATATGGCTGTATTAAGCCATGAACAAATTTTCCCAGTATCCTTCTAGTAAGATTTAGGGTATGCTTACGTCCTTTGACCTGTGCAGAATCTTTTGGGAACTTAATTTTGATCATGACCTTCCATTTTATTTATTTATTTATTTTTAATAATCTGTGTGCTCCTTTACAAAGGTGGTAGGCAGCAGTAAATCACTATAGACAAATAGAGAGGGACTAAGACTTTGGAATAATAGCATAATTTGAAAGATAAACATGCAGAATAATACTTGATGTAATAATTTAGTATTTACATGTAAATGGTAGAAATCAATAATAACACATAAACAAGATAAAGGGCATTATGTCTGATATGCTCACTTCATTCCTATTGCAGTATTGTCACAAATTCAATTTATGAACAGAACTCCATGGAGATAATAATTTTTACTTCCGATAGATTTGATGGAGCATAGCTAGACTGGTCTCCTGAAACTTTAATAATAGTTTCTAATACTAGTCAGCCCAAGTAATTCAAAACCTCATGTCATAAACTCTAAAGCTATACTGGTTGTCCAAACTTTCCATTCCATGGAAACATGGTGCGAAAGATTTTTGTTCTTGATTGGGCTAAACCCCAAATATAGCAACAACCATGGCTCTTTACCCTAGTAATTAATGTACTTACCTGAGAAAGCAGAAAACCTCTGTTAAGATCCTTGTTACTCTGTATCTTACTCTAAATAGCACCAGGATAAAATACATGTAGATAGGCGATCTCCTTTCCAAGACCTAAAGTCAAACACCAGTCTGCAAACTTCACACAAGAATCTTTAAGAGCTGCTTTAAGTATCAGAGACAGATACAACCCTCTTTACTAGCTGTCACAGAATCTCCCAGCTATTTTGAGTCACTAACATTTTTTTTTCCACCTCTGAAAGTTTAAAGAAAAAAATCTGGTCGCCCAGGCTTAAACATAGTACATCACTGCCTTGCTGTAGTTTGATGCCACACATAGCTTTGTTTTTCTGTTCCCCCTTGCTATGCAAACCTGTTTAATTTTGCTTGCAAATATACTTGTAAATAAATTAGTTAGATAGCTAGAGCTAATCTGTGTTTTTTATAGAGTGCATTGGAAGTACCTACCTGTCATATGCATATGAAAGTGTCCAACATAGTGAAACAGTCAAGCAGTGTCAATGGTACTCAAATACCATTTTTCCAAGTTTCTGGAAGAGTTTCTCTGGAGATTTTCGTAGAAGGAAGCTGCAGCAGTGCATTGGGAAAACTCATACACCTTCAGTTTTGCTAGCAGTGGTACTGGGACTTGGTCTAGAAGAAATACAACAGTTGTTAAAAATGAACTGTTAGAAGAACAGCAGTAATAACTCACACCCTTCTCTTACAGAATACTTTATCAACAAAGTGACCGAGGGGCTGCGAGTCAACAGCAGTTCAATAAACTTAAAAATATCACAACTTTCCAGAGTTACCAAAGCTGTGAATAGGACAGGATAACATAAAATGGAAAGGAAAGCTAATAGGCAACTTACAAAGAACTAATACTGTTACTTAGACTGGGGAAGAGTTGAAGGCTTCTCATTCTAAGATCTGTGGTCTCTAAGGTCTCGCTGAGGCACCTTACCTCTGACTGAGAAACCGGTCATTCAGCTTCCCTTACCTCAAGACTACTAGAATATTTGTAATACTATTTTTTCCCGAGATACCTTCAAAAGCTCTTAAAGTCTGAAAGGGGATTTCGCTAGGAATTTGCACTCCTGTGCATTGCGCTTAGCATTTTTGCACCTGGGGCTGTGAAGCACACCGTGCCCTCGCAGGATTTCACACGAAGGTGAAAAAAACGTCGAGCAAAATTTCCGATCCTTGCGAACAAACACCGTTCCTGGGGTGAAAACGTCCCTGCCTGCGAGTGCGCAGCGGCCTGGGCTGGGCGGGGCCGTCAGCGACCGCCGGAGCCTGCGAGGGCTGCCAGGCCCCGCCGCTCATCGATTGCCCTCCAGGTCGTCGAAAACTGTAGGACACGCTCGGCTCTCAGCCCGCCTCGCGCTTTTTCAAGCCCTTCCACTTACAGGCAGCGAAGCGAGGCGCTGAGGGAGGAGGGCTGCAGGGCAGCGCAGGGGGCTCGGCGCTGAGGGAGGAGGGCGACAGGGCAGGGGGTCGCCACGGAAGGAGGAGGGCGTGAGGGCAGGGGTGTCGGCTCTGAGGGAGGAGGGCGTGAGGGCAGGGGTGTCGGCTCTGAGGGAGAGGTGAGGCGGGGCGCTTCCCGCTGTCTGAGGCGCGCAGGAGGTGAAGAGGTGCCGGGCGGAGCGGCTGCGTCATGCGGGGAAGGGAGCGCGGCAGCCCCTCCGGGTGAGCGGGAAGGCGCCCGTGGGGAGAGGGCGGGGAGGGCCGGCCGGAGCCTGCCGACCCGCCTCGGCTGTGGCGCCCGGGAAGGTGCCGGGGCGCGGCGGAGGCCCACAGGAGACGCTCGGCTGCCAGGGCGCGTTGCTGTGGAGTCGGCCATCAACCGTCTCGGTCAGGGACCGGCATCTCCATCGGGCCTTACACTCTTGACCCATTTCTCATGAAACAGAGAACACGCATAGACAGTCTGATTTACAGGTACTAATATTTTGGTAATAAAAGTCCTCAGAAATCCCTATAGGCTTGCCTCACATCTCTTTAGAAGGCCCAGAGAATGCCTTTTCACTGCCCAATTCCATTACGATATTTAAGGCATATTATCCAATAGCATTAAAGAACAAGAAATGAAGTGTCAACAGAGTGTCGAAGTGACAGTCTTCTGTGGCTTAAGTAGGAAGGCCATTCCAAGTTTTAGCATTTGGGCATGTATTCAGATAAGAATTAAATTGAGCCTTATAATACAGCTCATGTTGTTAAACACAAAACCCCAACAAACCCGTTTCATGTTGAAATAAGAAATACCTGGGCAAGGAGAGAGAGTTACAGAAGACAGGACTGATGTAATCTCAGAAAGGTAAAAAAAAGCAAGGGTAAAGTTTGGCAGTATAGCACCTGGGATAGTCTAGCATGCAAAGATTTGAGATTATATGATAAATTTAATCAATTCAAGCACCCTTTTTAATGTATTAGCTCAGTGTAGTCCTACATCATTTTCTAAAGAAAGAAGTGAAATAAATCATAACTAAAACACTCTAGTGGAAACTCCTGTGTCACAAAAGTAACATTCTAGCTTAAACAGATTGATACCTCGTACACGGTTTCAAAGCAGAAAAGCAAACCATAAGTATTACGTAGTGGATTTCAGTGTCCCAGCTGTGCACAGCAGAATTAACACTAGTCTGGTTCTTCAAATTATGAGTTTCCTTTGAATGAGTCCACATTCAAGACTGTAGCTGTAATTTTATCTAGTTTCATTTAACTCAGCTGTGACTTTAAGTTGATTTTTTTCCTGTCTTTTGGAAATGTTAGTCATAGTCGTGTGGATTTGCCATTTATTTTATTTTGTAAATTAATTACACTTGTTATCACTCCCCCTACCGTATCTGAAAAATCATCCATCCCTTTATGCCCTGTGTAATATAAAAGTCCTGCTTAGCTTCAGGTATGTTCCTCAGTCCCACTCACATTAGCTGTTACCTCTATACTGCTGTGAAAAATACATTTCAAACAAATCTAGGGTTTGTTATGGTTTGGGTTTTTTTGGTGTGCGTGTTGGGTTTTTCTTTGCTGTTTTTTTTTTTAATAAAAACTATTTGCACTTATAAAACTCTCACATCTGGGCAGTGAGAAAAATGCTTTATAGCATCACATGGTGTCTTTTTATGGTGTATATACCAAGCCTTTGTCAATGCAGATCACTTAGACCTTTCATAGGGAAAATGATCTCCATTAGATTAATTTTAACTGCAAACCTGTAGTGCATATTTTACATGTTTATATTCACAGCCAGTCATGTACTCACATTCTTTCTTAGCATGTGAAATGTATTTGATCTGAGCAGGCACAGACAGTGCTGAAGTTCAGTATCGGATTAAAGCCTCTTTCTTCACAAGGGGATTAACTTTGGAAAAAAGGATGTGCCTTTTTCAACCAACTGTGAACTGCTGATCTCTAGGAAAATAAATATTTACTTCTCTTTTTCTTTTTATCATAATGCAGCTTTACATTTTAACAGCTCTTGCAAGCTGGCTTTTGATTTTGCCAAATGTGTTCCTGCGGTCTGTAGGAAGGCTCAGCCTGCCACCTAAAACACGACTGGTGCAAGATAAGAGTAGACAGCTGTGCCTTGCTGCCAGAAGTCATCGAGCTAAACAAAGACAAATGTGCAAGAATGTGACATCCATACTTCTGGAAAGAGGAATGAATGCTGAAGGAGGAGCACTGAACAGCTGATTACTTCCGCTGTTAACCTCAGTAGGACTAAATTAAAAAAAAAAAAAAATTTAAAACACAGCTGGCTATTTAGAATGAACTGCTGAAAGATTTGTCAGTCACTAGATTCTATTAAGGAGACACTTAGCTTGGGGGTATTTTCGGAAAGAGTTTCCATGGAGTTGGAGAGACTTCAGGCCTTTTGCTTTTTTCTGATTGGCCACCAGACAGGTGCTGAAAAAGGTGGTGGCAGAAATATTCCAGACGTGGTTATATCATATGGACAAGCAACGGCAGCTTTCTTTTGGTTTCATGATAGGCTGTATCATGTAAAAATATAACAGAATTTTTCCTTTCTCCTGATGTGAAATGAAAAGAGGTCAGGCAAAGCACCAAATAATGTCAGTTGAAAATACAACAACCTTGGGGGTTTTTTTTACTGTTTGAGAGTGGCGTATTCTACAATAGCACATGGTTAATAGCTTAAAGCTGAACCCTTTTTTTTTTTCAGAGTGAAGTGTTGTATATACTTCTCATTTAAAAATACAGGTTTTGTGTTTAAAGCACCCATGTCCTTCACACAGAAACGTATCATTCCATTACAAATGGATCATTTACTTTTAGAGATAAATCACATACAAACAGATTATTTTTTTTAATATAAGTGCTTTAAGGAATGATGTAAAGTAAGCCACAGCACTTGGGAGAAAGTGGGAGCCTTTCAATGTCAATGAAAACCTGAGTGGTTGGTGGCACGGAGAATTCCTTGTATGTCTTCATTTTGAAGTCCATTTCTAGAGCTTGTACCCCCAAATCGAAACCACTAGTTCCGTCAAAAGCAAGAGTTAGACTTTTGAACAGTGTATTGATTTTCTACTTGTAAGTGCATTTCTCTTTAGGCATTGCAGCTTCAGAGCCAAGGACTAAACATTGTGGGGCTACAGTCCTGATACTTTGGCATTGGCGGACTAGAAAAAAGATGTCCAAGGATTTAAGTAAAACAAGCTGTTAAACATGTTCTCCATTTAGGCAGGATCAAATTTTTTTTTTCCCTTTTCCTAAACAGTATGCATTTCTGGGGAAAAAAAAAAAAAGCAAGCAGAGATTAATGGAGTATGTTTGTTTAGAAGGCAACAATGACAAGCTGCGTAAAAATATATTCCAGACTTAATGTGATAGGTTCTACACGCTGTCAAACATGAAAAATGCATAAAAAGATATGCACACCTCCCTTCCTCTCCTGTTTGATACCTCAGATAGAATCAGATAAAGAGACGACAGAATCAGATGAAGAGACAAAGCATGCAGTTACCTGAAGGTATGTTTTTATAAGCTTTAAATTCTACATCATCAGCTGTGCACCTTGCATTGGATACTCCCTGTCAAAGAAGGGACAGTTACTTCTAAATTCATGTATTTCGTAGGTGTCAGATGAGATGTCATTTGAGTTTCAGTGATACTTTATACAGTTTCTAGCTTTGTCACCGAAACTTGACTGCATCCAGTGAACCTGCAGATGAAAGGAGTTTTTTGTGATGCTTTCACAGAAGGCTCTGAATTTCTAAAATGCCATATAAACCATCAAATACATACATTCTTTGCTTCGAAATTTGGTCAAGGGTAAAACCTGGCTATAACCCACAGAACTTAGGTAATAAATATGTTATTGAAAAGCTTTTGGTACTGTATTGTTGCAAAATTAGGATCAAACAGAACCAACGAAGTTAGGTTTTACTTTATGTAACAAGAGGGAGGGAGGGTGGTGCTCTAAACAAACCAAACCAAAGCAAACCGAACCAAATCAAACCACAATCTGCTTAATTCATTTTGTTGTCACCCCCAAATCCTAAAATAATCCAAACAGGCTGGATTGCTAGAAAGTTTATGTAGATACAAACAGTTTTAGAGGAGGAATTAGACAAGTTTTATAAGAAATTGGGATAATAATGATGTAGAATATATTTTTTAAAAGATAGACACACACGTACAGCTCCAATATGTAAGTCCACAATGTTGAGGAATGAACACAAAACTTTTATTATTTTGAGGTGATTCACTTACCATATGAGAATATATCACACTGTTTTGTGAGCAGTGGATATGTATGATTTCTATATAAACAAGCCATTACAGCATCCTTATCTCATTTTTTAACAGGATTATTCAGGAGTATATATTTTAAGTCCTAAATTGAAAGTAATCTCATTAGTGAGTCTCAGTAATCAAAATTTAAAGCTTCCCCTACATGATGTGAGTGAGAGTTTGCAGTTTAGGGAGTTGCACAGAAGGGATGTCAGAGACTATGCCAGAGACTTGTTGGTGTTCATTATCTTCGAGCCCTGAGGAAGTAAATTAGTAAATATAATCTACTAAAAGTCAGAATAATAGTTAGCTTTCATCTTTCAAAGTTTCACTGACTTCATTTAAACAGTTATTTAACTAATAAAGTTTATAAGAATGTATTTAATTCTTTTCTTAAAGACAGCCAGAAGATGTAATATATGGAGATCCAACATCTGTGTCTAATAAGCATATATAAACTGAAAGGTGGCAGCCACGGCATCTGCAGTTTGTTTTCAAAATGGAAATGATAATGACAATCTCACAGCTAAAAGCTGTAAAGAAAAGTTACTATCTTTTGAAGAGTAAGGAGAAAATAAAAGTGCAGAGAATTTCAAATACTTTTTTTTTTTTTGGAGAGAGGAAATAGAGCAGATATTGACAGTCAATGAAGTTAATAGAAAAGACTTCAGAAATCCAGGTAAGAAGCTAATTCTCTTTTGCTTTTATCAAACTTTCATATGGTTTAAGGAAGGTAATTTAATAATACAAAAAAAAATTTTCTTTTTTTTGGGGGGAGGGGGTATTACAGAGCTTTTATTCTAAGTATTTCTCTATTATTAGAGCAGACATAATTGTTCTCATACTTCACCAGCATTCTACACGGATAAGTAACAGTTTATGACTTAGGAAATACTGGTTTAAACCAAATACCTTAATTTTTGGTGAGTTATAAGTCAAGTAGGAACTGATGTCATTCATGTATTGGGTCTTTGGACAAGGCTTTCAAGTTCCTAAATGTAACAGCTTTAAAGGCAGCCTGCAAGTTTGTACAGGCTGTTGCCTCACTGCTACGGTGTCATAGAGGCTGCATATGGTTTATGTGACATGGTACTTGTGAAAGAACAAGGCAGAAGGACATTGACCCAGTGTATCCATTCCTGTCCTAAGTTCCTCTGGGCTTTCATTTTCTTTCTACAGGCAGACTTCATTTTGTCGTTGTCTGATCTCGGAATGCTGGACTTTGCAGCCTTAATGTTATTCTTGTTTATTGACAGAATAAAGGGGCCTCTGAATATGATTGCGTAGTCCTTCTGAGAGTTGGCTAAGACTTTCTGAAATTCCACTTTTAGCAGTGCACGGATGTCTGTTGAATGGATTTGTGTTCCATCAGATGTATGTACAGAAGTTTACTTCGTTTCTTAGGTTCTGCCTAGCACCCTGGCATCTGAGTGATCACTATTTAGTACATTCAGACACATATTCCCTTTAAAATACAGTTCAAAATGTTAGCAAGACTTAATGATAAATCTCTTCACTCTGCTGTTTGTTTAGTGATGCAGAGTGACAATAAAGGATCAGTACTGGTCTTTTAATGAGCTTGCAGCCATCACATCTTTTCTGAGCCTTTCTTAAGGGCAACAGAATCCTAAAAGCAGGGTCATTCACACTGCTTATATGTGTACAACAACTATTTTGTTTCTTAGCTAATACACAGAAAATGGGATAGGGCAGAGAAATGACAAAGGTGTATGACAGAATCATTGTTCTAGCTATTATTATTATACAGTTTAATTAACAAATGAGTGGTGAATATTATTCTTTTACAAAGCCTGTTTATTCTAAATATTATAATTTTGGATAGTAGCTGATCCAGAGTGAAAGTAAATCAATTTGTTAAAAAAAAATTGCATGGTATAATAGAAAAAAGATTTCATTTAGTCTGAACACGTGAGGTAGTCAGTTCAATATCACTGCTAGTTTGTGTGTGTGTTTATTAACAGACTTGTATGTATGATGAAGTACATATACATCCCTTACTTGGAGCAAAGACTAAAGAGTACTTAAAGCCTCAATAGCACGTTGTCCTTGGATATGTTTTGAAAATATTTTATAAGAGAGAAAATGCAAAACATAAATCAAATTTATAAATATTAAACATGGAATTTATGGAAGACATGTAACATCTGTTAACTAGAATTTCACAAATACTTTATATGTAACTTGATTTATTGGTAGAATTTAAAAGCAGAAAAAATCTTTGAAGAATACCAGAAAAGGATGAAAGATGAAGAGGAAAAAAAAAAACCAGCTGAAACAATGGAAAAGCCTTTGTATTGACAACCAAATTAAACAGAATTTTAGGTCTGGAATAAATAAGTTAAAAGATTTCCTGGAAACATGTCAAAGTAATTCTGTGAAATGTACTGCAGAAATGTTTGGCTTGAGTGTCTGTTTTCAACTGTGGAAAGAACAATCCCTAGATAAAGGTAAGTGTAGATATTTTTGTGGTTTCTTTGGAGGAAATTACAGGAATTAACTGTATGAAGACCAGAGGACATCCTAATAAACTTTTCCTGTTGTAATGGCATAATGTTTTCATACTAACAGCAGAGTTTTGTGTGCATCTCAGACCAGTTCAAGGAAATTAATTTGTGGGAGAGGTTTATTCTCTATTTGAGGAATTTTCTAGGCATAACAGTAACTCATCATTTTGACATCATCTGAGTTTTGTAAGAAGTAGTTTTTCATAGTAAGTACATTGCAGATTATGTTTGACCAGCTGAGTAACAGAGGAGGAAAGAATGCTTTAAACCTGATAAGGCACACAATAGATACATAATGTGCTTTTTGAGGGGCTTTTTGTTATGTCAAGCTAGCTTATCATTGTTCATTTCTGTTTCCACTAAATTCATAGCAGTGATGATGAACACATGTTCTTCACCTGAGGAACCATAAGGTGTATAAAGGTCCATGAGTGAGATATGCATCCACTGGGTGTAATGGCCTCTCTTCTAATATCCTCCCTCCATAGTGTCAGCCAGAGTACTGCATTAGGTGATGCATTGCTCTTGTGGTTGTCCAAACCCACAACCCATTCAGTTTGGGACTGTTGCTGCTGCTCAGTTTGAGCTATCTTGATGGGCCAACTGATACGCTCTCCACTAAGGAAAGGAAATGATAAACAGCTTGCAGTAGCCTTTGGTTTGACCCTTTTCAGTATAATCATTTCTGTTCTTGTACATAACAGCTTCTTATTGCAGCTTTTCTTATTGCAGCTTTTTTTTGGTTTTCAAGCTAGATCACCTAACAGATACAGGTAGCATATCACCAGTTAATGCAGAATAACTGTGAGAGTAACATCTGGCAATGAAGCGGTGACAAGAGTTACAGGTGGGCTGACATCAGTAGCTATTTAACCCAGATCAGCAGGTGCCTTCAGGGTTTGCAGGGCTGGAGGTTTGAATGATATGAGAGACCAGGGGAAAATGCATGCCACACATTGCAGACAGTGTGCATGCGTTTTCATTTCCAAGTACATCTATTGCATATGCTGATTTCTGTACGCATTGGGACACCTGCGAGAGACGCTGGCTCCTGGCTTTTGAAGATTTCTTCCATTAGGGGAAATATTCTTAAAAGCAAAAGTATTGGATGGGACAGTAATTATGGCTGGTTTTCTTTTTCCCAAGGCAGAAGTATGAAACAATATCTGTTGAAGCAATGAGAAGAATCCATTCTCTAGTGGATAAATAATGTGATATACCGGAGACAACAGATTATCAGAGGGTTGCCAAATGCCTCAGATATTTTGGATTTGAGAATTTGGCAAACAGTCTGAATTGTCCACAGGCTATGTCTGTAAAATAATTAAAGTTTTTGACTTTTCTGTTTTTCCTGTATAAATTTTCTGCTGCATAGTTGGTACTGTTTTTCTCAAAATATTGTTATAGGAACAACAATATTATCAGTGAAGCCCCCAATGAAGACTAACTTATATTAGAAAAACTCTAAATGAAAAACTGTAAAGTTCAGAGATGGCACTATTTATAATTGCATGTATTACCTGTTGTAAGCAAACAATGGAGTGAAAATTGTCTATCCTGAATTTGAAATGTGCAAAGCCTCCACAGAAGTCCTCTGTAACAGTATTTTAAATGGAATTCTATATTCTTTACAAGGAAAAAGGCAAATTTTATTACAGGGGACTGACTCCATAACACATTATCACCAAAGCTTTAACCCCTAGACCTGTAACATTGCTGCCATTTACAGATGTTCTTAACTGCCTAGCGCAGCGTGGCTGACTGCGTATCAGAGTGCTGCTTAATAACTTCAGAAGCACTTTCTCTGTGAAAAGTGTAAGCTTTTATGATCATTTTTTTTTCTGTGTCCTCCAGCAGTTTGTTCAGATTGAAATGACTCTCCAGCAATCCCATTCACTTCCAATTTATGAGGTTAATAATAGTCTCTCTAAATTATGCTGCTTTTTTTTTTTTCTGAAGAGCACATTACACCTTAGTAGACCAAATATGATTTTCTGTACTCTTTTGCCTAATTAAAACTGCTTCAGTGAATGAAGGGTAAAATTCTTTTTCTGCTAGTTGAAGTGATAAGCAGGTATCATTTAAGGCAACCTCATCTACTGTACCTTTGTTATCTTTTAAAAGTTGTAACTGACAAACATTAATAAAGACACATAAATGGGATTAGTATATGCCACTGAGTTCAGCATCTTAACTGAGACTGGGTACCATGATAATCAGCCATTTAGGGTCAGAAGAGGTTTGAGATGACTGTTCATCTAATCTTAACACCAGGGGCTGCCATTTGGGATTGAGGTTTGTCTTGTCTTTTTTTCCCCTGTAGGCATGCAAATTTGAATCACAGAATGGCTGAGGTTGGAAGAGGCCTCCAGGGATCATCTGGTCCAACACCTCTGCTCAAGGTGGGTCACCAAGAGTATCTCCGAGGATGGAGACTCCACAACCTCCCTGGGCAAGCTGTGCGAGTGCTCGGTTACCCTCACAGCACGACCCTCTGATGTATCAGCCACTCCCAGTTTTGTGTCATCCGGAAGATGGCAAACCAAGATCCTTACCCTTTTTAATCTCTTAGTTTTGTTTACTTATTACTGGAAAATCACTGCATTTTCTCAAAAATCTGTCTCTTCTCACCCAGGTATGGGCAACTATTTGTCAGATGGCTTAGCAGAGAGTGGTGTTTTCAGGTGGGATTTTTGCCACGATGCTCTCAACTGTCAGGTATGCTACATTATTTTGATTCATTTTAAAAATACGATTATTCAAACTTGTGGCTGTATGAGTATTAAGAAGTTCTACTGTCAACTTCCAAAGAAGCAATAACATACAAAAAACTAACACTGTTGGACAAGGGCTGACGTGATAGAACAAATACTCTCTCGTTAGCATCACAGCTGTCTCACCAAGGAATGCATGTGTACACTGAATGAACACTTACTGTAACTGTATTACTGAACTGCCAGCTGGAAGATGTAAAATTCCAGCCCAGAAATTAGAGATATAAATTACTGGGCATTGTCTTATATGGAGTTCAGGATCTGGAGCTTTTCTTCAAGCAATTTTCTTCCTCTTGCACTAACATCCATACACTTAACACACCCAAACACACGTGTGGACAAATATTTACACTCACATGCATATACATGCAGGTGCACAGAAAAGCAAAAGGAAAAGCATTTTGCAAATGATAAAACTGAATAAACACAAATAATTGGCTACAGTATCATGGTAGTTTTGTTTACTTTCAAATTGTCTTGCAGTTTCCATTTACTTTTTTCCAGATGGAACTTTTTGTTAAGAGTTTGCCTATCACGATAAATACTGGGGATTAAAAAAAATATACAATAATACAAATCTGTATTGGGATTGTATTCAAAAAGATGAGGGATTGAAACTTTGGGCTCTGTCGAGAAAGTAGTTCAGCAACATCTCAGGCACTGTCATGCTGCTAACTGTGCATCTTAGAAGAAGCCAATGGATCTACCTAATCTTCAGCTGATCAGGGGCAAACTGCACATTCCTGAGAGAAAACTGCTCAGTCCCACAGCAGGTCATTTACACACCATTCACCATCTGCCATGCAATGGCTGTTAGACAAAAGTAAATAAAAATTGTTACATAAATTCATACCTTTTTACCAGTGGATTCTGCACTAGTTCTTCCTGTTGCTGTTTTGAAGAGTTTGCCAAGTTTGTATAGCTATATTGAATCTGCTAGAAAAGTAATACAATGTACTGTATTTTAGTTTTTTTTAGATGGTTACAGAAAGTCAACAGATGCTGGCAACATGCTGGGAGGAAAGAAGACCTCTCCCTTTGTTGAAAGATCTCAAAAGAAGGAAGGAGAAAACAGAAAATTACCAGGATAGTAAATTACATATACAGTGTTAGGCTGGGGAGGTAAGAAAAACTAAAATACCTTTATTTCAAATATTAGGCTCTTTTAAACTATATTTCAAAAATACAGGCATCTAAGTTTAGGCACTTAGCTCTGTATTTAGCATTGTCTGCATCCTTAGTACCTACAGTTACCATTGGTATCAACAATAAAGTAAATGTCTGTGCAAATATGGAGATTTCTGAAGAGTACCATCAGAGACCCTGAGCCAAGCCATTCTAATGGTTTGCTGGGGCAAAAAAAGCCATACTTGGAACAGAGTTCAAAATCAGAGTATTTTGATGGACACATGAATTAAATAGAAACTTTCTTTCCTATTTTAAAATGCCTGCTGAATTGCAGGCATCAAAGCCAAATATGTAAGCAGCAAAATGGAAAAAAATTATTAAGTCATAAGAGAGAAAAAAATCACAAGAGTAAAAAGTATTTTTTAACTAAAAATGAGGAGTTTATGACTTTCCTTAGCTCTTTTTGTACTTTCTTTGACTCCCCAGGAAACTTGTCTGTTCTCCATCCTTACTGATACATTGTAAAATATCACTGTATCTTAGAAGGTTGTCAGGCATGATCTTTAAAGTTATTAAAATATAGTTTTGATATTTTGGCAGTGAACTTGCAAATGTCATATGGAAGTAGACCATTTATTTTAATTATTAGTTATCTTAGAAGGTAGAAATTGATTGACTGAACACAGTCAATGAAACAAAACAAATCACTTAAAGATGCTTGTGTGGAAAGGAATTGAACATCATCATGCTGCTATAGACCACAAAGGAAGAAAGTTGGTATAGATGCTGTTAAGAAAAAGGTTTATAAAGGTCTTTTCAAAGATTTTAAGTGTATGAAGACAACTGTGATAAACTAGATTACATCCCCTTTTTCCTGACTGCTAATTGGAAAGGGCTTATTAGCTGCAATAAAGAGGTTGTTATTGGTCTGGGAAGTATTCCAGCAGCCTTTACTAAGGTGGAACAAGTACACACCAGTTTAAAAATATCTCTTTAATTAATGCTGGGAAAGGGACACTGCCAACTCCCTCATGCAAAGCTAGAAAGTGATTGCTTTGTTGCCCTCAGTACAAATATATAAAACCAAATATATACAAATGTTTATTCTGACAAGGTGGCTGATAAAGCTTATTGCGCTATTGAAGGGCAGTACAAAGAACAGATGTGAATTTAAAGGCTAATTTATACATTGCTTAACAGTCTGGATTTTTTTTACTGTCACAATAATATTTCAGTCAACAAACTTGCTATTTCTGCTGGTATCTCAGAACTGGTTTGAATACCCTTTGACCTTACAGCTCACCTCAGTGTTGTAAAATGCCTATTACCCTTAGATAAACTTAGGGATGTGCACAGTCCCTTACAAAAGTTACATTAAATGCATTAAGTATGTAAATGAAGAATACAGAACTCTGCCTTTGTAAATCCTTCCTGAAATGGCACATCTGCATAATTTGACAAAGTGACACTGTTTCAGAACGCAAAATATTCTTACATATTTTCATCCCTACTCCATTTCATAATCGTTTTTCCATCTGACAGGCATTTACATGTAAAATTAATTTTCAAGTTCAATTATCCTGTGACTTGTTTGCTGTATTACTATTCTCAGTGAAGAAGAACTATTATTTGAGGAAGAGTAGCAAAACCTTTTTGCTACTATTCTTCATACTCAGGCAGTACTAACTGTTATGTTCGTAGGTTTTGATTTTTAATTGATAGCATTTTCAACTTCACTTGACCCGTGGAATAAGGAAGACCATACACTGAACAGGCTAAATCTCAAAATGTACCTGAAGAATCCTTTGCTCAATTGTTCCTTATCTGAAAAACAAAGCCTACAACATAGAAGTCACATCAAACTGCAACATAGAAGTCACATCAAACAGAGACATGTAGATTTTTAATGACCACTTTAAAAACTGCATCATTTATACAGAACTACCACCTTGATTGTGGAAGGTCTGAGTTCTACTACAAGTTCCTTGTTTCAGGGGTGAAGCACTTGTGTGTCTTACCTGTGCCTGAAGGAATTAAGGAGAAGAGACATTTCATTTTGTAAATTTTCTGCTTCAAACATTTTGATATTCAAAATAGAAACTTGGGATTAAAAACACAAATTTTCACCCTTTTTGGGCGGGTGTTTCTTTTAGCTTGTTACTGCTACTACATCAATGGCTGTAGGAATAAGCATGCATGTAAATCTGTTGTCTTTTCACAGAACTCTGTTACTTGGATGGTCTGAACTACAGATAGGTCTAGAAATACATAAGCAGCATGACACTCCCACTGAGCATGTGAAGTTCATATGTATATATATGTAGATACTAGACACAATTATAAATCAACATATTTTCTTATGTATGATTGCCTGCTTACCTGCAAGAAATCCCAGTGCAGCATGAACGCATGTTCAGAAAACACAGAGGGAGGCTTGTAGATATTCCCTGGCTGCCTTGGGTAAAACCACTCACGTTTGTGGCCTGTGTTGTAAATAGAGCACAAACTGAAATTCTTCCTTCTCTTGAAGTCGTGGGGGACTTCAATTACCCTGACATTTGCTGGGAAAACTACACAGCCAGGCACGCACAGTCCAGTAGGTTCCTCCAGAGCATTGACAATAACTTCTTGATGCAGGTGGTGGAGGAGCCAACAAGGAGAGGAGTGCTGCTGGATCTTGTACTAATAAACAAAGAGGGACTGGTTGAGGATGTGAAAGTGTAAACTCCAGAAACAGTACAAAATAAAAGACAAATTATCTGCAAAACCCTGAAACTAATCTGTGCATTTGCTTTGAAATTCTGTGCTTCAAAACTGCAAAATGCATGGCTCTTAGCTTTGTGTCAGCTTCAGTTCTTGGAAGTTAATACACAGATACTGAAACTTGCTTGAAAAGTGTCTTAGCCCTGGTCCTGAGTGACTGTGAGGGGTTCCTTGTTGACTTGGCTTATTACTTTGCCTGATGATGACCAGGCTGTTGGTGAGATCCTCCGCTGCCATGACCCTACCCAGGTTGCTCTCCCACCTCCAGAATGGCACGACTGCACCCCTCTGGGTGGTTGCAGCCTGTCCCGTGATGCGGCTGTCTGCCATGTGATGCCAGCTTGGACACCAGCTGGTACCAGCCCTGCTCCCCAGCAGCTGCACTGATCGATTGTTGTGGCTGTATCACAATGGACTTCAATTTCAGTGTTTGATTGAACAGTTCATGATTTCATCTGGCTGCTCAGAAACAGAAATGTAAATTGTATTTTTCTTTAGGTAATTCATAATGATCTACCAGAAGATTTTGCCGCTGCATTAAACGAGTACAACAGCAAAACAGAGGTGAACTTTGGCCAGTTCCTATCGACTGACAGCTGATAGGGAACAAGAATACTGACTTCCCTTTTTAGAAATTGCAAGGTAAATATTCTATTTTTATAAGCAGACATACAGTGTAACTTTAACTAACTGCTCTACAGATTGCAGAAAGATTTGGAGGACCGTCTGTGCGTTTGTGTGTCAATCTCATATAGTATCAGGCTTGCAGTGCTCCTGTTCTTTCACCATGGTTGTTTTTTCTGTAATCAAAATCTGTTTGCTTATTGTGTCCTCCACCCAGTGCACGAATCAGCATTTTGCTGCTGTTCCTGTGTTTGCATCCCTTTGATAGTTTTGTTCTGTGATAGCCATAGAATCATAGAATGTTTTGGGTTGGAAGGGACCTTCAAAGGTCATGTAGTCCAACCCACAATAATCAAGATATTGAAAGAAAGAGTAAGGCATGTTCAGTGTGGTTAGTGGGTGCACTTGATGCATGTGTAGTGTAGCAGTAATCAGAGGTTTCAGTAAGCTGTTACAAATAATTTGTACTGAATTGGTACAGTCACATTTCACCTATACACAGAATTTAGCTAAGATCTTGGTGAACGTTTGTTAGGACTTAAAATGAACATGCCTAACACCAAAACTAATTTAATTTTTCTGTACTGGATATTTGGTTACACAAATTTTGTAGCTGGCCCACGCTGACCAAGGAAAGAGGCTAGGAAGCAAAGTATAAAATTACAAGGGTAAATATTTATTCATGCATATGAGTTGTCCTGGCTAAACCGGGGCACACTGCATGTGGTCTTACACAGGGTTTTTATACCCTTCAGGTGTTCCGGTATAATACAATTTGATGCATATGCTACTCACTACAAATCATAGTAAAACTTTTCAAAGTAACTATATTTCTACATCATCATCATAATCCATAAGCATTCTTGCTGCTTGTCCATTGATCCAGATGTCCCTGGAGTCAGTCTTGCCGTAAGATTTATCTGTCCCAAATGCTGGGAAGGTTTCATAGATGTGTTAGTGGGGCTAGGATGCTTGTATTATTTTGGGAGTCCAGTGGTGTCTTTTACTCTTCATGAACAGGGTTAAAAAGCAAAGTCCTTATTTCCAGGGCTGGGCTGTCCTGGTGCGTGCAATGAGGTGGTGTCCTTTAGTTTGTTTTACCTAAACATGAACTATACCAAAGGCTCCAGTAAAATTCCACTACCTCATTACATTGCTGTATATAATATAAGCTAGTATGTATTAACACAGTTAATACACTTTCATACTGTAAAGACTGATTGATATAATAGGGAAGGAGTATTTCTTAACAGTTTTGGGTACAGAGACTTTAAAAATAAAGGTTTCTAAAGAAACAAAGAAATAATACTAGTTAAAAACAGTCCTGTTTTCTCCTAAAATTGTTCTCAGCAATTGCTAAAAGGTTTGACTCTTTAAGAAGAATCTAATTTCAAAACAGCCATGTAAGAAAGGCATTTTTATTTTACAAAAAAACCACTTTTCTGTTTAATAGCAAATCCTTTCTGTTTAATATCAAATCCTTTGTCTTTCCTTTTACAGCTACATGCAATTTAGTGATGACCAACAGATTTTATACCTGGAAAAGCTCATTTCATGGCCCTTAATTTTGTACTATATATCAGATTTTCTTTTCTATGAAAATATTTGGGCTATTGAACATACGGACTGTAAATCTTTGTCTTCTGTTGCCCTGAAGTACAGAGCAGTCATCACTACAGCTACTAGAAGAATCACTTTGCTTTAATGTTTAGCCTTCCTGACATTGACTTTTAGCATGCCAGTAATCCTAGAAATTTTTTCTGGGCTAGAAAAATAATTTGAGGTATTTCTACTTACACTAATGGATCAGGTCTTTCTGCATGAGCACAAGTAACAAACTGTATGTATGCCTCCTTCTCTTATTATGGAATGAGCTTTTTAAAATTCTTTTTAGTGTACAGCATGGAAGAGCTTATCTTCTGAAAGATATCTCCCTCCTCCAGAGAAAACCCGCTGTTAGAATCCTATTCTAATACCTTGCTTACAGTTGTGCTAGAAAGTAATTTCTCCATTTGGGTCTGCAAACCCACTTCAGAAATCTCTCATGAATGGATAAATCATTTTGAGCAAAAGCAGATCCCCGGAGTCTGGGAGAGACTCATTTCTTATCCCTATAAACTGAATAGAAATGTATCAAAATCTAGCTGATCTTAAGAAATTGAGCTGAAATCCTGGATATTAGATATGGTGACTAGTTTCAGGAAATGAAAGCATGGCTGGAGTATCACCATTTAGAAACTTCAAGGAGAAAATGTGCAGTAAAAATAGTCAGAAAAACATTTGAGTAACCCTGAAAAGTTCCTAATTTAAAATTTTAGCTTGTTCATAGTAACTCTAGCTTCACACTAAGCAAAGAATTTTTCTTTTGCATAAAAGCATGTGCACAATTCATTTTTTCCCTTCGTTTTCCAGTGTTTCTTTATGTGACCTCTGAGAAATGTAGTGAAAGGTCTATGGCTGGTATTAGACCAGACAAGCAGAGGGTTCCTTATGGCATGGCCCTTACACTTACTAATGTTTTCAAACTAATCAAAGCATTATCACTACTTTCTGTACTTCGTGTTGGTACACTAAGAAAAAAAGAAATTAAAATATTCCTATATTTAGTTTAATCTTTGGGTCAACAATTTCTCCCATTCAGACATGTACTAGCCTTTCCAACATCTGTATTGAATTTACAGCTAAATTCCAAAACCAGTTGAGGCACAACTTAAGTAAAATTTGAATTTATGCATTTATTTTAAAGGAGAGAGCTTAGCTTAGCTTAGCTTAAGATAGGTGGCTTCTGACAGCTTCAAGTAAGTGTTGAGGAATTTTTATTGTACCCCTTGAGGCAAATTAAATACGCATTCATGCTTAAATATAAAGTGATTTAATAGACAATGCATTGGACAGAATCCTACTGCTGTAAGTGGTTCTACGGGGAGCCTGCAAAGACGTGGCATGAGCTGATTCCTTATACATGCTTGCGCCCGCACCAGTCATATCACTACAAATAATACTGTAGCATTTCTTATTTTATCAACGAGGGACTTTGCTCTCCCTTATATAGTCATTTCACCTCTGGCATTCCTGTTTCTATTGTTTAACCTGGTTCTGGAGTTAGGCTTTCCCCCCTGGTAGGACCAGGTCATTCCTCAGTCTCCAGTTACCGTTGCTGAGCAGTTATAATTTGAATTTCCCCTTCATAAGATGTCTCAAGTTAAAATTTATGCAGCTGTTTTTCTATACTGCCAAATGCTCGATGATTTTAGGCACTCTGATTCATGCTTGAAAGAATGTCTGTCTCAGATCCTCATCTTAAGCATCTATCTGTACCCATTCCCTCTTTGCCTCCTGTAGAGAGATCTAAAAGAGTGTGGTGGGTTGACCTTGGCCAACTGCCAGATGCTCATCCAGCTCTTCTCTTACTCCCCTCCCTCAACAGGAGGGGAGAGAAAATAAGATCTTATGGGTCAACACAAAGACAGGGAGACTGCTTACCAGTTATCAACACAGGCAAACCAGACTTGACATGTGGAAAAGTAGTTTAACTTATTGCCAATTAGAATACATTTTGGTAGTGAGAAACTAAGAATAACATTTTAAACACCACCTTCCCCCCACCCTCCTGCTTTCTCAGGTCAAGTTCATTCCTTCATTCCTGACTCCTCTATCCCTCCCCATTCCCCGAGTGGTACAGTGGGGTTGAGGGTTGTGAGAGTTAGTCAGGACATAACAATTTGTACTGACACTTTACTCCTTCTCCAGTGTGAGTGGAGCTTCAGTCCTTGGGGATAAAGCTTCTACAGTGTGGGTTTTCCACAGGCTGTGGTTCTTTCAGGTCACGTGCACCTGCTTCAGCATAGGGTCCTCTATGGGGGGATGTGACTTTGGTGTTTGCAGCTAGTGTTTCTCACTGGTTTACTGGTTGTTTTTTTTCCTTTTCTTTTCCTCCCTCCTCACTTCTCTGCCTGAGTGATGTTTTGAGATCTTTCGTAAATATGTTTTCATGGAGGTGGCACCAGCTTCCTCAGGAAAGCAAAATGTCTGATCTGCCTTTTAATTAGGTGAATAGCAGTCCTGAAATGCCCTTTTTTTGACCCAAAATGCATCATCCAAATGGAAGGAGAATTGAATTTAAAGGTCTGTTTTCAGCATCTAATTAAAAGTAGTATTAAAAATCTGCTGAAGCATTAGGCTAAAAATCATCTCCCGTTTAATTTGAGGAAAGGAAAAAAAGAGATCCAATTGTTTCACAGATTGTTACCTCCCAAAGAAAAAGAAAGTGTGCTGAGAGGAAGGAGCAGGGGCTTACCATAGCTTGCCAAGCAACACAATTCTGATGGGCTGGAACACTGTGAGGCTGTTACTGTACCATTCTCCTGAGTTTCTGCAACCATTGTACAGGTTCAAAAAAAGCACAGGCTGTGGAAAAGACCTTTAAGCTGCTCACCTGGCAAGTGTTTCTTGTCAGTTCTCCACCAGGGAGGCTGTCGAAAAACTTACCTGGATCCATGAGGAGACCCCAGGGGTTTTCTGTACTGTATCCCGCACAAGTGTCTGATCTAAAGAGGAGCAGGGCTTTCCCCTTCTCACCAACACAATCTGACGCGTAAACTCTGTTTCCCTAAATGCTGTTTCAACAGTCCTTGGGTACCCAGGTGAATTGGGGCTTTGCTGTTTTAAACTGATAGGGGTACAGGACTCTTCTTGCTTTAAAGGATTTGCTGGAAATGCTAAAAAGTTGTGTAAAGTGTATCTCTTAGTTAATTTTTCCGTGGAATTTCCAGCTCTAAGAAGGCAGGCTGCTAGAAGACTGCTAGCTTGCGGTGAATAAAGGGCCAGAAAGATGAATTGATATTTTCTGCTCTGTGTATGCAGCCTGCATTTAACAACACTCGGAAGCAGCTGGGGTTTACCGGCTGTCAGACCAGCTTAATGGCCCTCAGGAGCAAGGCAGCACTGGTGACACTTGGCAGCGCTATCCTCAGGGACACACAGAGCTCGTTCGGCTCTTCGGAAACGAAACCGAATCTGGTGGCCGGGCCAGGCCGGGAACGGAAACTGAAAGTGGTTGGGACGGGAGGCGGTGGCAGCAGTGGCAGGTACTGGCTGAGGCGGGCTTGCCTTCAGGGTGGGTTTTGGGGACCCAACCGAAAGCAAGTGGGACGGGTGGCGGGGAGGCGGCAGCGGCGGGAAGGCGGCAGTGGCGGGAAGGCGGCAGCGGCGGCAACAGCGGCAGGTACCGCCCGAGGCCGGGTTGCTTTCAGGGTGGGTTTTGGGGCTGAGGCTGGGGTTGGGGCTAGGGCTGGGTCGGATTTAGTTCTGGGGGACTGTGGCCGGGTTTAGGCACGGTGCTGGGGTTGGGGTTTGCATTAGGGTTGCCGTTTGGGCTGGACGAGGGGGCTGGGCAGCGCGCAGGGGAACGTCTGGGTCTGCGCGGGCAGCAGGGGAGCGCTCGCCAGGGTGAAGGGGCAACAGGGATGCTCGGAGCGGGTCATACCCACCTGATAGCCCCCGGCAACTCAGATGTGTGCACTGCAGAAAATCACCCATGTAGCAAAGCATTTAGGCATTTCTGTTGAAAGGAAATACAGCAGTCCATACGTGAGTATGTACAAATGCAGTTTTGCTCTCTTTTGAGAATGGCTGACTTTATTACATCTTCAGATACGGAAAGTCAAGCGTGCTTAGGAGGTTGCTGAAGTAGTGATGGCCATTTGCTACGTAAGCAACAACTTCAGCATGCCAAAAATACATAATTCATCCCGGAATGGTGTTCTCAAGCCTTTGATACAGCTTTTTCAGTTTAGATAAGAAAATGGAGAAAAGTCTCGGGTTTGTTGCTGCCTTGACAAAAAGTATGTATGCAGGTATGCAAAAAGTGACTTCGTGTAGCTGTGTGTATATAAATAGCTTACACTGCATGAAAATCAATATTAAAGTTCAACTATAAAGTTATGTTAAGCGTGGCACTGTAGTATAGCAGCACACTATGTACAGTATTTTACAAGTGGATCATAAAATGTATTTTTGTTTCTTTTTTTCTTTGACTTCATTTGCTAGGAGTTTGAACAAATGCAAGGTGAAAGAAAAAAGAAAATTTCAGCTTAATTTGAGTTGAGTTTGTGAAACCTGAAAAATTGAGTTTGCACTTCTATTTTCCTTGTTTTTTAAGAAAGGTTACATGGCTAAAAATGGCATCTAAAGTTGAAACAGTCCTTTTGTGGTCTCAGGAAGATAAAGGATAACCATATCTAGGGCACATGAACATTGCAATGGCAAATACTACAACAGTACATACTGCGTGAGTACGTTACCTGAATGGAAACTAGAGAAAACAAAGTTCAGAAGAATGGAGCTGATGTGGCAGGCAGTGTGCAGGGTTATCCCAGGCTGCTTAGCTCAAAGGAACTGAACTTCAAGATCTTGTAAAGCGGGGAGTTATCCTAACCGTTACAGTTGTGTGCCTGCTCAAGATTTGAGAATTCTACCCTCGGGAAAAAAAAAGCAGAAAAAAGCTAAAACTGAATTAAGAAGTTGGATTGATACCAAACCATAATTACCCCCACCAGGCAATGAAGATATTGTGGCATGTCTACTTGTGACTGGACTAGCATGAACCACGTGGGTACAAGTCACTTGAACCAGGAAACTTGAATCATTCCTTGGACATGCCATGTAGATATAGCTAATATAGCAAATTGTGACTAACCCCCTGCAAGGGTCCCTTCATGCAAGATGTAAAACAGATATGTAATGCTCCTCTTTAGCAAAATTTAAGGAAGACAAAAGCTTATGTTTTCCTTATTGTTCATAAAAATTGGTTTTAAAATGAAAATGTGATTCACAGGGATGTTCATAAAATGCTTTCTGATTTTTGTTAAAGTTTATTCCAGTGTGATTATTAAGTAGATAGTTTAAGCCTCAGAACACACCATATTTCCTGAAAATTATCTCTTGATTACTTAGAGTTTTCTATTTTTGGATGCCAGAATCAAGATCTGTGATGGATTCTGCAGAAGATCGTTTCAAGAAAGTTGTTCATAATGATGCAAATGAGAATGCTAGTAAAGATAAGGAGGAATGGAGTGCCAGTGAGACAATGGGCTTCGTTCCAACAAAGGAAGATAAAGAGATTGGGAGTACAAGTGACTGGAATGAGAAGGATGAGACCAGTGACGAAGCAGAAGCAGCTCTTGTGAAGATGCTTGAAGAAGAGGAAGTCAGAAGAAAAGAAGCTGAAGACATAGATTATAGTAACGCTTATATCTCAGTCACTGAAGAGGTGATACAGAAAGCATCACAAACTGAAGGCAAGGATTTCAAAGTTCTCTGGAACAAACGTGATTCCCAAAGACCTGGTGAGAAGTTGTTACTATGTTACGCTCATGTCTGTGTCTTTTATCGCAGTGTCTTTTGTTGGCTCTTTTGTAATTCATTGATGAGCTATGGTTATGTGGTTCTATCAGTAACCATGTACGTGATTATTTTAGAAATAAGAAACCATCTTGAATTTCTGAAGAAGTTGAGGCTACACGTTTGGGCATCCCTATCAAGAGCTCAGTAAGTATAGTAGGGTTGATGAAAAGATATGTAATAAATTGACGGTTGGACGCGGTACTCTTAGAGGTCTTTTCCAACCGTGACAATTCTGTGATTCTGTGTGATTCTCTGAAATGGTAATAAAAAGAAAGTCTGCCCAAGAGTAGGAATATTCTACATGTTTTAGGAACTGATCTACAGTTTTAACTATTGCTATTTATTCTTCAGTTCTCTGACATGCTTTTTTTTTGAACCTGCTTCCTCACATGTTTTAAGACTACTACTTTTACAGCATTTAAAACAGTTTTCCTACAAAATTTTCCTTTTCATTTATACCTTCTGTGGTTTTGTATGTTAGTTCTCATGCATAATTTTCTGCATCTCCAGATTCTGATTCCTTTCCCTGCTTGATGTGGAAAAGAATTAGAAATAGCTCTGTTCACATTGACAGTGAAGTGTCTCCTCTGCATTCTGGAGCTGACATGATAAAGACAATTTAATTGGGTAATACAGACGTTTACGTGGTTTTGGTTCTTGAAAGGCTATTCATTGCTAGTAAACCAGAGGCTGTTGATCCCAGCCAGGTAGGAAAGCTGGGTCTTCCCTTGTGTGGATCTAAGGTAATGTGTATCAGGCATTTTTGGCAGCCTTGAAGTAAAAAAATCACAATCTTACTATTAGAATATGGATGTTCTCATAATATGCATTAGTATTGTAATATGTAATAGATAGTGTAGTGTGCAATAAACACACATGAAAGCAGAGAACCTTCACTAGAAGGGTTTGCCTCTTCATCTGAATGTGCAAAAAGTTCTTCTGGCTCCTTGGTCTGTCCTAGGTAAAATTCCATGTTCCTGGATTTTCATGGATTCTTTAAAGAGACAGAGAATGTAGTTGATTTCTAGGATATATTAAAAACTACTAAGGTGCTGCTTGTTTATACTTGCCATCTTCAGTGCAAAGGATTTGTTTCAAGTTTGACCTAAGACTGGTTAATGTACATTTATTTTTCATAGTTTTCTGAAAGAGGAAGTGGGTGAAGAAGTCTTTTAATTATTTGGTCTCTTGGAGGAATGTATTTTCAGTTAATTCCTTTTGCTGTTAAGGTATTTTTCTTGCCATAGATGTTCCTTGGATGAGGGAGGTAGTTGTCATGATAGTTGTTAATTTTTATCTGGAAGCTTAGGCAGGAAGGCTTTCACAGTATTTTTTGTGGCTACCTTCTGTGGAGTATTTCTCAGAGAACAGATAACACTTTCTTCACAAGCAGATATGGACAGGAATCATAGAATTGTCACAGTTGGAAGGGACCTTAAAGATCATCTAGTTCCAGCCCTCCTGCCATGGGCAGGGACACCTCCCACTAGAGCAGGTTGCTCACAGCCCCATCCAGCCTGGGCTTAAAAACTTCCAAGGATGGGGC
>WUAM01000407.1:1911784-1940677 GCA_024336885.1 Actenoides hombroni | reverse complement strand
TTGAACTTCCTGAGGTTGGCCTGGGCCCACCTCTCCAGCCTGTCCAGGTCCCTCTGGATGGATCCCTTCCCTCCAGCGTCTCAGCCGCCCCACACAGCTCGGTGTCGTTGCAGACTTGCTGAGGGTGCACTCAATGCCACTGCCCATGTCACTGACAAAGATGTTAAACAAGACAGGAGCCACCACAATTATAAACAAGAGGAGCCACCTAAGTCACAGAAGCCTCAGATGCTACAAAAATATCTGGAGTTGTAAAGGAAACAACTGCTAATAATACATTCAATAACTGAAAGGATGGCAAACTATTTAGGACTAACCTTAGATCCAAGAAGGATGCTGTTGATTTACTTTATATATTTAATGCTTAGTTGATTTAATTAACAAGCACTTTTATTTGAAAATCTATTAGTAAGCAAATTGCTTCTGTCCTATGTCCCCAGCTTTTCTTCGAGCAATGTTATGTACATGCTATTTGTTTTTCTTTCAGGTATGTCAGTCTATTAAAAGACTTTGTTGAGTCCGAATTCTTTGTGATAGATGGGGATTCCTTACTGCTTATGTTTTTAGATGAGGAAACACAGTATCTAAACTTCTTTTACCAAATTGAATGCTTCCTGCAGGATTTCACTGAAAAAGGAGCGAAATACGTCATTGCTTTCTTTAAGGTACTGAACAAGTAACAATTGTTTGCTGTTTAAACCACCATTTTCCTTCAAAACTAACTGCCTGATTCTAATCAGGATTAGGAAACTGTTCATGGTGTCAACACATATAACTGAATAATTTCATTGTTTTTATTTCCCACAGGATGCAGAACAGATGTACTTTCCATTTCCTCATTTTCTTTTCTTACGTACTGCATTAATACGACACCTGAAGCATAACACAAGCACCACTGTTCATACAGAGTTTTCCAATTGTTTATCCTCCAGTTGGGAGATTTTTCTGAAGAAAAGCTATCCCTACTTCATCATCGTATCTGACATTGGACTGACCTCTCTCCAAACAGACTATTTATCTATCTTAATTGCTCATTCGTTGTCGAAGAAGATCAACATTGTGCTTACTTCAGGACAGGAGTATGATATTCTCAGAGTTTATGGATATCATGTTCAGAGTGTGTATGTACACAGACTATTTTTTCAAAAGGTAAGTTGCTCAACTTCGTGGTTGGTTTGCAATAAGTGTTAGTTCTACTTAGCAGATTTAGTTAAAATATCTCAATATGAGTATTATATTTTGCATATTACAATTATAAAGCACTCATACATGGCTCATCTTATGTTTCTTTAATCTACTGGTCCTGAAATCCTTAAGAGGCAAACATTGTGATTGGTGTCAAATTCCTGCCCTATTCTCTGTAGTCTCATCCTTGTTGACTTAATATATGATAGTCTTAAATACAGACTTACCCTTATCTTCAGTATCACATGTCGTGGTTGACTTGTAATATGCCAGAAAAAAACTAGTATTTGAGCCAGGGATGTGATTTTTAGAATTTTATTTAGAATAGATGTTTCTTGTAGGCTGAGGATTGACATATGTCTGAATGGATACTGTCTGTGGCTGTCGATCTCTGATGCATTGTATCTGTTGACTTTCACACATGACTTTGACTTCTGCACTTCCTAGCATAAAGAAGATCTGCGATCTGCCTGTGAAAGCCTAGTCAGGTACAAAGAACCGTTCATGTGTCTATATGAACATCTGAAGCTGAGCCTAAAAAGTATGCAAGAAGAGGTAATTTGACCTCTTTGATAGTTTTTCTTTTATTTCTCATCGGGTTGACCGTCTTCCTCTGTTCCTTTACATGAAATTCTCTCCTAGCCAGAACTGGGGGCTCTTTTCCCTATCCTCACTGAGACACACCTTCCTCAGTGTGTCTCAGTGACACCCTGACTCTGAGAAGGTCCTGTGCCTACAATTCTTCATAGCAGCTTGAAGCTGTTCCTTTCCTTAAAAGTTCACTAAAGCAGGATGGTTCAGCTGGAAACTTGGATGCCACTTAAGGAATTTTTCTGTCTTGGTGACAGCCTTTCTTTGGGGAAGATGGGAACCAGCCTTTTTGTCAGAACACATCATCTGTGGCATAAATCTACCCGTAGCCCCATGGGGGGCTGTGGTTACTACCTTCCAGGTGCACTGTGGCCACTGCCTCACCCCCAGGGCAGCAGCTGGCTCCTGAGGGTAGGGTGTGGGGAGGTACATTCTGCAGCAGCAGGCAAGAGTATTTGCTGCTACCAGCAACAACCTCATCTGTAGGGACACCTCAAAAGCTAAACCTCACTATTGCTGCTGCTGAGGCTTGCACACTGTTAACTAAACTACTCACAATTTGGGAAAATTTTTTTAGGAGCTTGATTACAGTTGCATAATTTGTGCTTGCATGATTAAAGCAATGGGTTTACAATATTTTAACTTTAAAAAATTGGTATTTTTATGGTACCATAGTCACCTTTAGTGCCTAATACACTGCTGCCATTTTCCTGAGCATTAAGTTACACTGCACTTTACTTCTGCTCCTGTGGAGAACAACAGCAAAGCTTCATTGGCTTCAGTGGAAATGATCCTGGTCCAGCAAGCTGATTTTTTTCAGTCCAGAAAATAATGGTGTTACTCAGAAAGCATTTTAAATCCTGTCTGCTGCTATTATTTTGTTTTATTATGATTATCTTTCCTGAGGTGAGTTCAATGGTTGAAGCAGCAAAACATCAGGGTGCAGCGAAGGTGGGTGGCTGCTCCCGCAGGGCCAGGCCGTGGGAGCTCCCCTGGGTGTGGCTGGGCAGGGCCTGGTAGCCAGGGCCTGGTAGCCAGGGCCTGGTAGCCAGGGCCTGTCCCACTGCCCCAGTCAAGAGCAGGGCAGCTGGAGGGCAGCTGCAACCCCAGCATCAGACTCTTCCCTGGGAATGGCTGAGGCCAGACCTGCTTGTCAGCTTGCTGGGCTGTAGGGAGCTGGAGACTGGCACTGCTGCAGCATTGCTGGGGCAGGGACTGATGGCCCTGAGGGGCTGAAATGGGGCCCTGAGCAGGAACAATCAGGACTGTTGGTGCCCTTCAGGGACAAGACAAAAAAAGAGCAATTTTTACTAATGATTATGCCCACTCTTCCTTCTATAGTTTTCATATCCTTTTTTTTTTTTCTTCTCTGATGCAACTCTGTAAAGGACAAGACTTGTCTTTTTTTTTATTATTATTTTTATTATAGCAGTCATTTGTGCTATTCATAATGTTACAACTACAGGTTCATCAGACTGTCCATCTGTTGAAAAAACTGTGGCCTGAAGGATCTGACATTCGGCGTGTGGTCTGTGTTCTTGCTTGTGCTGTGGGATTAAAAATATACAGCGACATGTTGGAAAATGCAAATGCTTCCATGGGAGCAAAGACAAAGCAATCAGCAAGAGTAAGATTTTTTTAAAATATCTTTTCAGCACAGAGACCATAAACATTTTGCTAACAGGAGAGACGTCTCTCCTCCTGGATCCCAAGCTGAAGAGAGGCCTGGCTGCTTCCTTTGTGACTACACTCTGTAACTGCTCTGGTTCTGATAATTACTCTGGCCACAGCTCTTCCAAAAGAACGTGGTCTCTTTGTGAGTGGCAGTATGACCTCAGATGCAATTAGTTCCCTAGGAGGTTTTACCTTAGAAGGCAGTTGCGCTCATTGTTTTTATTTTCCTAACGTTCAGTGGCATATGTGCTTTTACAGAGGAATACACTTTTCCTCAAGTTAGCAAGACACTTCAGAAAAAAGCTTTCTAGATGCAGCCATGAGATCATTTCTGTGACCATACTACAAGCTTTATATTTTAATCAAGTTCACACATATGTAGTATATCAGTAATATTTTATGAGACACATATTCAGTGGACTACAGGATAGCTACAAGTGGTTAGCACAGCTGGATTTCTATACAAACATTTTGCTGTGCAGCTGAGAAAGAGCATAGGCCTATATCTAGATATTAACTTTTTTTAAAGAATAACATTTCTAACGAGACACACTGACAATTGTTGTTAAGGTTTATTTTTATTTTCATAGTGATTTTGTTTTTTGAAAAAAAGATTTTTAATTTTTTTTGCACATTATAAATCATCTGCATCTACCAGCACTACAAGAATGTTCTTTTTGAAGTAAGTGTATCCACAAGTAATTACAATGCACAAACTGTTTAAATCAAGATTTAGATCAAAGTTATTAGCTGCTTTAACAAAGTGTGAGCCACTGAATTAAGTAGAGGAGAACACAATTTTACAAAAGGATGTGGTCAACTTTTTATCTGTTATCTCTCAACAGGGAAGAAGTAAACCCCTTTCTCAAGAAGAAGCAGCTGACCTATGTAGAATGCAATGTCTTACAGTGACTTTTCTTCTTCATATGCCTCTCTCACAAAGAGCTCAGATTAGGTTCATGAAGTCCTGCTGGACTCACCGAGTTTTGCCATTAATAAAAATGGTATGTGTAGTACTGGCTTACTTCCCCTGTCGTCACGTGCTATTGTCCTTTCAGTTTGCATTTTCCTTTATAGCCTACTTTAGTTACCTGATGGAATCAAAGAACGTACTGTACCTGCTGGAAATAAACCTTATCTTGTGAGCCACAAATCAGTGGGGCTAGGAGAATATTTGAAACAATGTCACTCTACTTAACTTCTTAGGCATCTCCAGTTAGCCGGAATTAGTGATAGGCTGCTGGGCTAGATGGACCTTTTGGTCTCATCCAGTATGGGAAGTTTGATGGCAGACCTTTTTATTGTTTAAAGTTGGTTATTACAGTGAGGGAGAACAGTGAAGGCAATTTCTCGATCACAAGTCAAGGAATGGTGTGTTGGTGTTCATATCAATAAAATCTGTGGTTGCTAACCTTGCTTTGGAGATGCTTTGATCCCTCCACATGAAAAGGTTCTCCAGAGGAGTGAATTGTTTGCTTTATTTTAACAGCAACAATTGTGTATGCATTTTGCATTGACGCAGCTAAGTGATACAAATGATTGGAATTTGGATTTGACTTACCTGCCTGACTTAAATGATGATTCACTGCTCACGAATCTTGCACATTACCATGAGGTCAAATACACTGAAGGTACTTGTCAACAGTTTGCTTTCTTATATTTCTAACTTTATTAAGCTGCAAAATGAGAGTGAAACTTCTTGTGCAAACAGAAATGAGCAAAATTTTCTAATTACCCATATAGTAATAGATACATTTTATGGAATAACAGGGAAACTTTTTTTCTATAACTAAGTCTAGAAAATCACATGTGAAAGCATCTTTCACCAGTACTCGTTCAGAATACTTTACTGTGTCCTATCTTTGATGTGCCTCCTGTACTTATGTGAAGGAAGAGTGATGTAGCATAGGCAGTAAGAGCTCTGGGTCCCTGTTACTGGGTATTCTTAACTGTTTGGTTTTTAACCAGTTTTCTATGGATTACATTTTGTCATAGTGCAACACAGAATGGAAACTAGGTTCTATCCCTACTGTCTTTGGATAATATTTTTTATTTCAGATGAGACTGATTCAGACAAAATCATGTATTGTCTTATAAGTACATGAATTTCAGAGCTAGAGATTTGAGAACATGGTCAGTTGTGTTAAGATCCACAAAAAATGTAAAAAGGCTGAAAGAGCAAGAAAGTAAGGAAAAATATTTGTAGCAAATGTTCTTCCAGAGTAAATCTGTTTAGCTGAAATCCTCTGCTATGAGTCAGTCTGTCTGTCTGATAGGAAACCAGAACACTTTCTTTATGATCTAGCCACAAGAAGTACTGTAGTAACTGCAGTAAAGCAAGTGTAGAGGAAGTTTTAAAGGAATATAAATTAGGAATATGAAACATTTATTTTTAAAATGATACCTATTATTAGGCATTAAAAAGAACATTATCAATTCAAGATCCTACCTTTCAGGAAGTGAAGGTGAGACAAACTCCTCTGTAGCTGTGGAGCTTACAGACTTACACAGACAGTCTAAATCTGGTGTTTTTTCCACAATACATCTTCTCAGTACATTTAGTTATACTCTGGGCTGTTAAATTCTGTGAATGTACAACATTCTGTTCTAATTTTTTCTAATGAGCAAAGACCTTGGGTAGGACTGAATTCTATTTCTGATGCTGCATAGGTGAATGGGTAGGTTCTGTTTGAGGAAACTTAACTTTAAAGTGACTTTTTTTGTTTGTTTTTCCCCTTTCTTTCTACCCTATGCAGGATTACAATTCAAAAAGGAATTGGGGAAAGAAATAGAGAACGAATACCAACGTTTATGGGACACAGTAACAAAATTGTCTGCAAAATACAGTTTTGGAGATGCTTTCCCAATACGGAAGACCTCCCAACTATTTCTTGAACGGGAACAGAGGTTATTTGAAGGTACTGACAAGTCCACAAATTAGAGAGTTAGCAGCATGATCTTCATTACTGTCAGTGAAAGTTCTAGGAGTAGTAATCTGAATTTATTCTGATAACAAATCTAATCCATACTTCATGGATCCTCTCCTCCTTCCTTTCAACCCACTAGGAAAGCTTTGCAGGTGATGCCAAAATAAGTCCGACGAGGCCTCATGGGTGAAATTCTGACTGTGCTGTAGACAGCACAAGTATAGTTACTGGATTTAGTAGGAATTGGGTTTAGTTCTGTGAACTGCTAACCCAAACATATTGCATATATTGTAAAAACCAATATGATTAGTGTAATACAAATAATAGTAAAAAGCACAATAATTACTCATAACTAAAGTAACGATTACGCTGCAGGAAGACTGTCTCTGAAGAACATCTCTGTACATGTTGACAAAGGGTTATGCAGGCATTGGGCGTGGGAGCAGCAAATCAAGTGAAATGCAGAATTGTTGTCCTAATGATAGAGAGTCCAGCCATTACTGTAGCTCACGTTGCAGTCCTTGAAGGCTGTAGAAATGTGACTTGCCTGTAAGTATGTTAAATTACACCATCATCCTGTTCAGTAGCCCATAACTGGGGAAATGCATAGTTGGCTCAGAGATTATTCATTTTCTTCCCTCACTTACAAGACCTGTTCTGAATATCTGAAAGGAGTAGGTGGGATTTTTGTCTTCTCTCTGATGTTTCTTGAGAACCAGTTTTGTTACAACCTTCAAATGCTTGTTTTAAACCTATCAAATTGTATAAATCCTTAGAAGAGACATTTGATAAGCAATTCAGTAAAGGCTGGAATGCAATTCTAAAGTTTGTGGGTGCTCTTCAGCTGTTTTCAAAGATGTCAGTTGGGCAGAGTGGGCTTTAGTGGGCAAAAAAAGGACATTTGCTTTGTTATCTGTGTGACGTTAAGGTATACTCTGCACAGCATTTGAGTTGATCATTTATGTATTGCCTTTGGACACCTTGAAGACTGAAGTTGTGACTAGACTTAAACGTGGGAAGGATGCACGATGTTACCTATCATCTTTAATCATCCAATGGTAGTGCAGTTGAATGTGCATATTTAGGAGACTGTGGTCTTTATGGAATCAGTGCAGGAAAGTAGATGACTGTGAGATGGGGTGGGTTGTAGCATTCAAAAAGTCAGCATCAAGTGTCTAAAATGTATTATGAGAACAGCTACTTGGAAGCAATAATGATGCTGCTTCATTTTTCTTCCTGTGCTTGAGAAGAAACAGGAAATGGGGAACTAGTGAACTGCTGTTTACTTTTAGCAAGTTTTACTTTATAGAATTTAATTTATAATGTAACTTGACAGAATTTTCAAGTATGATATGCAATTATATGTGTTCCTAATTAAACAATATTGTTTTTTACACTGTAAAGACTATAAAGAAGAAATTCTTAACGTTGGACTAATCCCAGTGAAATCTGATCTTGTTGAAGATTATGCTGGAGATGTTTTGAAAGACCTGCCTGTTTTAGAAAGGTACATATGAGTTTTATTGTAAAGAAATAGCATCATATGGGCTTATTTTCTACTCCTCTGCACTTTACATCCATATTATGCTCAGTTTATACAAACGTAGAAGTGCTTTTGCTACGAACGGGTAAAATTTCTCATTTACATGCACTGGTGTAAATATTAACAGAAAGATCCATATTTTCTCATACTATTACTTATTTTCATTATAGTCTTTGATTATTATTCTACATTCTGGAGCTGTTTTTTCTAAATGTACTATTTGTATCTGAAAGGCCTTATCCTAAATTGCTAATCTCAGAATTGATTTCAGAAAAAGAAAAACATTAAATAAAAATACTGAAAAAAAAAAGATATCCTTTACATTTGCTCTGCTATTTGTGGAACTGGGTTCTGTGCTCCACAATGAGTGTTTTTTAGCCAGCATGTGAATTACATAGTTACATAGCATTCTGTGATTAATCTGCATGAAAAAAAAAAAGTGGAAAAAAAAGGGGTTTTATTTGTTTGTTAGTATTTATTTCTGAAAAACTGAGGCTATCTTGGCACACTATATTTGGAGTAGAATGTTGGGTTTCTATGTTGGTTTTCTGCCACGGGATAAATACATGTTTTTTTGAATGTTTCATGTGAGATGCCAAAACCCACTTCATTTCTGCTCTGTTTAATGTTTGTATTTTTCAGCAATGATCCTGCAATTACTTCACTTAAAAAATACAAGGAGTTTGATGAGCTTCGTCACTGGCATTCTGGGAGACCTTTGACTGAGGAATACGAGCGAGTACGGTGCAATGCTGATGGTAAGAAAAGCTAACACAAAGCCCAAGTGTCTGGGTTGGCTAGAAGAGTATTGTAAAGGTTATCGTGGTTTTGGAGGAGGACTTCTCATTTCAGAAAACAGTTGCAGCTGTATAAATACTTGCTGAACTAGAGCTACTGCAATAGCTGAATTACACCTGAAGTGATGTGCCTGTGTGTTACATGTATGTGTTGTGTATTGTCTTAAATAGGCCTAATTAGTATATAACAGAATGAGCACTTGTGGTCAGATGTTCATGATACGTTCCCTTTTGCTTGCAAAATGCTTCACAGATTTGAAAAAGCAAACTGTGTCTATACATGTCCTTTAATGTTTAAATACAGAGTTTGGATAATGCTCAGTAAGCACATCCATACATGTACAAAATCTGCGCAGATGTTTGCAGAGTGCACATACAGCCAATCTTACCTTTTGAGAACAGAATTAAAATAAAAAGTAAAATAAGTTGCCATGGTTTAACCCCAGCCAGCCACTAAGCACCACGCAGCCACTTGCTCACTCACTGCGGCCCTGGTGGGATGCGAGAGAGAATCAGAAAGGTGAAAGTGGGAAAACTCACAAACAAAGCAAAAGGAGGAATTAATTCCCTCCTTCCCATCGTCAGGCAGGTGTTTAGAGTCATCTCTAGCTAAGCAGGGCTCCATTGTAGGTAAATGTCACTTGGAAAGACCAATGCCATCACTCCAAACATCCCTCCCCTTCCTTCTTCTTCCCCAACATTTATTGCTGCTCATGATGCCATATGGTATGGAGTATCCCTTTGGCTAGTTGGAGTCAGCTGTCCCAGCTGTGTCCCCTCTCAACTACTTGTGCAGCCCCACCCTACTCACTACTATGAAGAAAATTAACTCTATCCCACTAAAACCAGCACAGAAATAAACAAAAGCTGTTTGTATCAGGATTCTTGATGTTCTGCATTATACTTTCCTGTAAGTTTTTTCCAGTTTGAAATACTAAGGAAAACAAACCATGGACTTAGCTTTGATCTTCTATTTGCATATTTACATAAAATGAAGTATACAAAACTGTATTTACCAGCAAGTAGACAAAACTTTCTTTCAAAGATGTTTCCATCATCTATTGCATCATACAGTGAATTGAACTGTGCAAATCCTACTGGGCGTTGGGAAGTCAAGGGTTACCGTTGGTACTTCTGTGTTGCTTAAGTTTTTCATTCAGTAACTTAGCTTGTTGTTTCCTGAGTACGTATTTGCACCACTTGACCACTGTTTCATCTGCTTCTCGTTCTGCCAATGATTTTTTGCATTCTTTCATGCACTGTGATTTCAGTGGAAAGTTTGGAGAGCATAACCTGCTGAACAGTAGCTAAAGCAACTTCCATAACGTTGGAGTTGAAAGTTTATGTCCACACCAGATGAAGAGAGGGCCTTTCTCTCTCCTGTGCCTTGCATGAATACTCTGAATGCTGGCATCTGTTACCTCAGTCTTTCTTGTGAAAAACAGAACGATCTTCTGAGATGGGCCTTCACACTCAAACTGTCTCATCATTTTGATTTTAAGGCAGAGAGGAATACCTAGGCTTGAGTATGGAAGTATCCGTGTGCTCGGTTCAGTATCTTCATTGGCTAGCATAAGTGTTCTTCCAGCAGCTTTATTTATTTATGTTCTGATGACAGACTCTTGTTTTCCAGGGGAAGTGGTCTGATCATCTGAACTGCCTTTGGAAGACATTTTCCTCTTTTCATGGACTGTATGGGAAACCAAGACATTTTGCTCAGTTTAGACTTTCTTTCCAGGCATCCTGCTTTTTAAGTTTTCCAGTGTCTTTCATGTGTGCCTGAAGTAGTTTGAGTCTATTGCCTATCAATCAGATGATTCAAAGTACTGTTGGGTTTCAGTGAGTCTTAGTAGCCAGCCTCTTTCAAAATGTGATTTTGGCCTTCAGGTCAGTGAGGAATTATTAGGAACTGTATCCGTTACCCAGGTAGCTTTTCTGGAAAATAGATGAGGCTGGAATTCTATCAGAGTGGTCTTTAATTAATTATATTTGTCTGCAGCAAAATCCAAAGATCCAGAAGGAAGAAGACAAGTACAAAAGTTACAGACTTTTTATCATTTTTATGGAAGCACTTTGGAAGACAGCGCTTCAAAACTTATTGTACAGCAGGAGGTCGTGTCAGAGAATGCTAATGCTGCTGTCAGAAAGACACCAAAAAAGCATGTCAGTATATTCAAGTTGTTCTTTCCAAGTTGTTTTTTTTTCTGTTATCCAGGAGAAGATTTCTACTTTATGAGTCCCACAGCTGTGGTTGTATATGCTGAATGCACTAGCAGTTCTGGGTTGAAGAAATGTGAAGTGCCTTGTACTTATAATTTAATTAGCTAATTGGCAAAAGAATTTTTTGTTCCTAGTTAGGAATACTGATGAGTATTGACAGGCACAAGTAAATAAAAATATTCATAAATATGAACTCTATCAAGGCTTATAGATTTTGGCTCCTGGCCAGAATTAGAATGTGAAGTGAAGGAAACTAGAGTTCATGAATTTAATTTTAATTTAACAAACTATTGAGAAATACTGGAAAAACATTATTCAATTATTTATTTCCTGGCACTATTTGGAAACATTCTCTGTGAGAGATCCTGTAGATACTGCACTTAATCTTAGCTATGTGAACATTGTCAGACATCAGAGGGTATGTAGCATGTGCTTGCATACTCGTGAACAATCCCGAGCAACAGCAGTTTGAGTAATATTTCATAATAGACTGTATTATGTATTACAGATTATGGCCTGTTGAATTATCTGTAAAAGTCTGTATATAAAATAACTACGTTAATTCCAAATAAGGTTGAACTCTGAATTTTATTTAACTTATTGAAAAGCAGTTCAATAAGATGGTTGCTCAGTATGATGCTTTGATGTTTGGACTTGATGATCTTGAAAGTCTTTTCCAACCTAGATGATTTTATTATCAGAATTACCATTACTCATGTATAAAATAAAAGCTTGAAATTGAACTTTCAGACATCTGCTGCTTTATTTTTCCATATTTCTGCTTTTTTTGTACTACTTGTGAAGCTTTATACTGACTTCAAGTGAAGGTTAGGGAAGCTCTTTTGAGCAACGTATATAATTTCTGAATCCAAATATCTCCTTTAAAATAAAGTACTATATTAAAGAATGACAAAACACAATGTGTCACACAGATAATTGAAAACTGTAGCTTCTGTGATTGAGTTTATGGATTAGCTTTTTTTTTAGATGATGCTTGGACACAGTGAAGGTTATTTCTAAATACCTTCATTTTATTGGACAGAAAAGTAAAGCAGAAACAATTGCTGAGGAAAATAACAGACGACTGAAAATGAAAGAAGAAAAGAAAGAAGAAGAGCAATGGAAAGCCTTGTGTATACCAACTGAAAAGGAAATAAAAGCAAATCTTACTGTTGGAATAAATAAGTTGGAGAAGATTCTCAAGACATTTAAAAGTAAATCCGTGAAGTTCAGTGTGGAAATGACAGGACTGTCTGCCTGTTCAGAAGTGTGGAAGGCACACTGCAGAGAACAAGGTATGACAGCCAACAGTATTCAATTTCCACTCCCCTTAACCATGAGAGTAACTTTGAACATTCTCAACTGGAATAAAGATGCATGAATACAGCCCTGTTTCAGGAGCATGAAAGGTGTTTTTAATAATTAACAGGCTCTGGTCCCCTTTTGTAATTTCAAGATCCTTTGAGTCAGCTGTGAAGTATCCATTGAAATTAGACTGTAGCTGTTTTCCTGTTCTGTTGCTATGTAAACATTTCATACAGAGATGATTTATTTTATTTTATATATCTTCAAGTGTGATGTATCATGCACACTAAAAGGTATCTATGTTGCAGTGGATTGTTTAATTAGCTGAGGTGGTTAGCTCACAGTCTGAATGATGACAATTTGCATAGAGATTTGTGCTGCCATGGTTAGGGGCCTCCTATTTCACCAGAATTAACTTGTTCTGTCCATACCCTCTGTCAGGAGAGTCCAAACACACACTGCTCTAAATGTGTTGAGGAGAGTTGTAAACATTGGAGTGAAATATGTTGGTAATAAGGTTGAGTAATAAATGTGTGGGTCAGGAAGGTGAAATGGGGAAGATCTGTTACTGCATATATGTCAGAAGAGTTACTTCCTTTTATAGCTGAGTGTGCAGAAGCAGATAGAACTATTTGGGTGCTTGGTCTTCAGTGCCATACCTTTTAGAAGTCACAAGAGTGTGGGTTGTTTTCATCTGCTTGTCTTTAAATGAAATTCATTTTAAATTGTAATAAATGTGGTTGGATGGATAAAGTCTGTTCTACAAATACCTGATATCAGAAGACTTCCGATGTTACAGTTGTCTCTGAAATAACATTAGGCTTTTTTTTTTTTTCTTTTTAAAGGTAGCAAACCTAAAGATCTAAGCAAAGCTGTTCACGTCATGAGGAGAATTCATATCCTCCTTGAAAAATACAAAGATCTCTTGGAGGAACCACATCTACAAAAGCTGAGCACATATCTGAGACTTCTTGGATTTCAGAATTTGTCATGCTCTTTATCTGACAAGGTGACTTTTTAGACTGTAATGATTCTATCTGTAGCTGAGTATCAACAGTGTGTTTTTAAGCACTGAATAGTGTGTAGAAGATCTGTATTAAGCTTATTTTATTTTGTATTCTGCCATAAGATTTGGAACTGTCTATTCTTACTTCAAAGATTGATTAATCTTCTTTAGTTCCATGGATACATTTCTCTGCTTAATGTAAAGCACAGTAGGACACTTCCCCTTTAGTAAATAGAACTTTATATGGCTGCAAAGATACTCTTTGAAACATGCATCAAGGTTAATTTGCTCCAGTTCTGTCCACCTGAGGCCTTAGGCATCTCTGAGAGGAACCTGCTCTTCAATTCACAATTTATCACTTCAGCTGAACTCTGTGTGTTAAAAACAACTGTTAAAAGCTAAGTGATGAGCAACTGCTCTCTAACAGGCCCAGATGTGCTTTAGAAGAAGAAATGTTTGAGACTGCAGAAGTGGATGAAAACTATTCTGTTTGTTGTTATGGTTATTACTGGTGACCTCTGAAGGCAGCAGTTTCAGATCTGAATTGCTTGTCCCTGCTAGTACAGCTAAGACCACCAGTAGCTACAATGAATTTGTCTCTGAAGTATTTTTTTATGCTTTCCTGCATGTTAGGAATCTGCCCACTGGTTGATTTAACGTTAAGAGCAGGTTGATACCTTTGTGTATAGATGGGATGTTACTAGGGAGAGGGGATGCTAAAGTGGCTCTCAGGCAGAAGAGGGAGGATACAACTCACAGCCTGCAGAATATAAAATCAATAGCAAAAGGAATGAAGATTACAGTGGTCTGTAAATCCAATATCAATCCCTTCAGTGTCTCATTTTTCAGGCACAGTAGAGTTAGCAATTTTTGGAAGCTTATTTCTGGAAAGTGTTTATCATCCTTGCTTGAGGGTCAGTCCTCAGAGGTGAGGGAGGAAGGGATGATTTTGTAAGAAACTTTCTTGAAGAGTGGAAATTACTTGTCTCTTTTTCTATGTGAATTCAGCTGGTGTACGATGATTGTTTGTTCTTGGCTACATAGTTATTGTAAGGGTGTTTGGTGCATATTACATTTCAGGAAGTAGAATCAAAGGTTCCAAGGATCTCAAAAGGTCTGTTGTAGAGGTTTATGGTGATGGAAGGGATATGTGGTCAAGTTTAATGTCTTGCTCAGGAGGCCTCAGTGCATTTTGGACCTACTTTTGCTTTTGCAGCTGCTTGTTTCTGATTATTGCTTTTGCAAAGTTGGGGAAAATTTAGAAATAACTGAAATTTCCAGGAATACCTTGAAATATTTCTTTCAAGAAATTAAAAAAGCTGTGAAATCTCCATCCCTGGAAATAGTAAATACTCGACTGAACACAGCCCTTAATGACCTGACCTAATTGTACCTGCTTCTGGCACTGAGTTGGATTGACATCTAGACAGCCATGACAACGTAAATTATGATGTGATTTTCTGATCTTGTAGAGTGTGTTGTAATATGTAATGCTTTTCTCTACAGCTTTCAGGATCATATGTTGTAACCATAAGTGTCCATGAACATTAAATTTGGTATGTCTTAGGGTATACAGGCGCTGTTTAAAAATGCAGTGCTTTACAAAATTTGATATCACACTCAACCTTTATATTTCATTTGCTTTTGCAACTGTGATTCATTGCACAAGACATCAGGGCAGGATAAAGAAAAGAGGCAAAATATAGGATGAGAAATCTCTGGCAGGCAATAGCTTGAAGAGGCTGAGCTTTGCCCTCAAGCCAGTTTTGTTAGCTCTTCTGACAACGAAATCAGCACCAATGCCACCACCAGCTATAGAAGACGTATTGGGTTTAGATCATAGCTTACTTGGAAGTGATACAAGAATAACCCTGACAAGGCTATATGCTGTAGATTTCTGCAAGAGACTTTTAAAAAATCACCTGCACTTTCATATGTTTTCCAAAGCCTGCAGAGTTCCAGAGAACAAAGGCTGTGCCGTTTTCTTTGTCTCTTCCTAGCTTTAAAACCAACTTGAATTTTCATTTGACCTTATAGACAGGAGAAAGTAAGGATCAGAAGATAAGCAAGTATGCTGTCAAAGTTGGCCCAGCTCGCTTCCAGCTACAATACATGGATTATTACTTGCTCAGAGAAGAGAGGAATGATCCAGATCCCCGAGTGCAACATTTCATACCAGACACATGGCAGGTAATGAGACACAAACTTTTTGCATGAAAGTTTTTGGTTATATATTTTTTTTTCATTTAAAAATACAGATTATTATACTACTTGTCAAAAATAATGTTGTTTAACAACTTTAATTTTGTAATAAGTTTAACAAATTCAATAGATAATTTTGGACTCTATTCCATGTTCTTTCCACACTGAGAGCTTTTCTACAGAGGGCTTGGCCAAAGGAATTCAGCATAAGAAAAGCCATATCCAATGGATTTCATTGCTTATTACCATATTTGATGGTGGTAACACCCCACTGGGATAATCTCCATCTGTTCATCCTCTGCTCGTTTGTCCCTAAAGGATTATCTGTAGTATAAGTTGAGTAATAACTTTTCTGTCTAAAGCAGAGTAAGTCTAACTCACATGTTTTTATTATTGGACGTGGGAGGCTGGCTGACTTTGCTGCTTTGAATGTCTGTATCTTCAAAACAGTCACTTGCTTGAAAAGCAACTTGGAACTTGGCATATGTGCTGACAGAGGAAGATAGTGTTAGTACTGTTTCTGCTTCCTCTTCTATATCCTGTCCACCATCCTTTCACAGACCTATGTACAGTGGGACAGCGTGGAGGACAACAGTAATAGTGAAGAAAACATTAATGAACACTGTGTGCTAGGAACAGAAGAGAGATTTGGACAATGCTGATGTAACTATTATAATGCAAGAAAAAATACTGCCTTGTATGAAACAATGAAGTTTTTGGAACTAAATTGTACACTGCTGAGCTAAACAGTTTTATTTTTTAATTTGAAAATGTCCAGGTTTTGGACTCAGAATGTTCTGCTATCAGTATCTCAGACCAAATAATGGAAATAGAAAAGTCATAATTTGTCATTCCATTTTTTTCCCACCAACAGTTTAAGAGAAAAGAATACAGTCATAAAACAACTAGGTTAACTTGACTTTCTGTAGTCTACAATCTATACATGAAGTCCACATGCAAAAATAAGAGATGTTTTCACTGAAAGTGTTGGTTTACTAAATAAGAACTTCATAACAATACATTTTTATGTAAGTAACTGCTTTTCTCTTAGCGAGAGCTTCTTGATGCTGTAGATAATAATGAATCTGCAGTGATTGTTGCTCCCACTTCATCTGGAAAAACATATGCATCATACTATTGCATGGAAAAAGTTCTGAAAAGAAGCAATGAAGGAGTAGTTGTATACGTTGCTCCTACAAAGGTAAGGCTGACATCCTACTACATATTCTGTATGTATGGCTTGGAAATTTCTCAGTATGATTCTGAAACCGTTTGGGTAACTTTTTATATAAATTTATTTGATATATCTATTTTATTAGAAAAGGAATCTTTACATCATTCTGTTTTACATTTACATTTATTAGAAACAGTAAGTTTGCAAAAACATCTTCAAAATATTTAAGCACATGTAGAGCTTTTTTCTGTTAATATCTGTATAGCTGATTCCAGGTCAGAAACACTAACATATACAAAAGTGATGTAAGTAGCATGTTAAGTAAATGTTGAGAGTACCAAAATCCTACCAACATGGTGAAAGTAATATTAGACCAAGCAAGTCAAGTCGTCTTTTTCAAATTGAGTTCACTGTTAGATGCTTCAAGAGAAAATTGATGAAACTCTAGACAGGGGGGGATATTTTTTAATGAGAGTTCTATCCTAATACTTAAAAGGGACTTAAGTGCTGAGGCACAGTGTTTTGATTTTTTCCTAAACTTATTTTAATGTTCAGTGATAGGATTTTTTGATCATGAATTACATGTACTGCTATTCAATAACAATCTTTATGGATTGTTTTCTGTAAGTAAAATATTTTTTTTGTGATTATAGTCAGGTTGGGCTTCAAAATAATCTTGTAATTTGAATATCAGTCTGGATGCAGAAGTGTATTTTATACCTGCAGCCCAGCAACTCGAGATCATTGAAGTGCTTGTAGATACAGTAGAATATGACCTATTTTTAACTGCTTTGAATATAATGGAACTACAGTGTTAATAATGTGTAACTCATTGTACACAACAGTAAATTTCTTTGAAAGCATCTGAGTATAATTGAAAATCAAGTACCATCTTTTTCAAGTTAACATTGTTGACAATCTAGACTTAATACATTCCATAGTACATTATAGTCTAGTAATTAATATCAGTGCCAAAGTGGAATGCTTTTCTGTGTGTTGGAATATCATATGCCTTTAGAGGTACACTGTCTAGTTTTGTTAATGAGATGCTTTATTTAAGGCCCTTGTAAACCAAGTGGTGGGAACTATATACAGTCGATTCACCAAGAAACTTCCAGATGGACTGGTGGTGTGTGGAGTTTTCACACGAGATTATCGCCATGATGTCATGAATTCTCAGGTATATTCTTATGGGTGTTTTAACACATAATAATAATAATGACTTCTGTATTCCATCTGGTTTCTGAAATTATAACAATTGTGCTATTGATAAAAAAATCTAATCATACCTGTACTGCTTGCCAAACACTTTCAGTCTACGGCATACAACCGTACCTGTTCATCCTTAGGGGATGTGCAGTTGCTTACTTGCTCCCATTAAAAGAAAAAGCATTCAAATCCTTTGGTTGCCAGCATAAAGCAGATGCCTTACATGAGTCTGGGTAGAATACCCCAGTAGCTCTTCCCTTGTCCACTGATGTAGTCACTCCATCACAGAAGGCCACTAGCTTGGTCTCTCTTGTAGTGAAGAGCCCAGAACCGGACACAGGACTCCAGGTGTGCCTTCATCATCAGTGCTGTGTAGAATTAGTTCTGTTCTCACTCAAACCAGGACAAAGGAAAGGATCCTCTGCCTTGATTTGCTGTCAGTGTTCCTCGTAATGCAGCCCACGACAATACAGGCCTCACATTGCTGCCTCATGTTCAACTTGGTGTCCATCAGGACAGCTGCTTCCCAGCTGGATGGCCCCCAGCATGCACTGGTGCATGGGGTTGTTTTACTGCAAGTATAGGACTTTGCACATCTCCCTGTTGAACTTCATGAGGTTGCTGTAAGCCCATTTCTCCAGCCTGTCTAGGTCCCTCAGCATGGCAGTGTGACCCTCTGCTGTATCATCCACTCCTCCCAGTTTGGTGTCATGCTTTTCCCCATCATCCCCCCATTAGTGAAGATGTTAAAAAGAATCAGACACACTTTTAGCCTTGGGCTACACCTCTAGTTACTGGCCTTCAGCTAGACTTTGTACCAATAATCACCAATCTCTGGGTCCAACCTTCCAACCAGTTTTCAGTCCACCTCACTATCTGCTCCTCTGGCCTGTACTTAACAGCTTCTCTGTGAGGATGCTATGGGAGATGTTATCAAAAGCCCTACTGAAGACAATATCCATTGCTCTTCCTTATTCTACCAAGCCAGTTGTTTCATCATAGAAGTTGGTCAAGCATGATTTCCCCTTGGTGAATTCATGCTGAAGACTCCTGATGACTTTCATGTTCTTCATGTGCTTGGAAATGGTTTCCAGGATTAGTTGCTCCATCACCTTCCCTGGGGTTGAGCAGAATCTGACCAGCTGGTAGTTTCCTGTGTCCTCTTTCGTGCCCTTCTTGAAGACAGCTGTGACAAATCATTCATTCATTCATGAAATACATACATATTTAAATGCTTTTAAAATATATAATCCACTTGATTAGTCAGTTTGCTTGAAAATAATTTTTTACAAACCTTTCTTCTTAGATACTAGTGACTGTGCCTCAATGTTTAGAAATATTGATGTTGTCTCCTCGTTGCCAGAATTGGACCAAACAGATACAATATGTTATATTTGATGAGGTAGGTATCTTTTAATAGTAATCAAAGTAACAAATATAGGAAATATAGGAAAAATGCTGGTTACTCAATTATTCATTACGTACATTATTTCTGAAAAAAAAAATCCCAACTTTCAGAAATACTGTTTCAGACTTACTTGCTTTTTCCTGTTCACTAGTAGTGTAATTATGTACTCCAGTGAAAGAACTTAAAACTCTTTTTAGTCCTCAGGAGAACATACTGTTCAGTCAAAACTAGTCCTTTCTTTCTCTCAAGCCAGTCAACTCAAAAACTAAAAAGCCACCACTATGGTCTCAGCGGCTCCATTCCAGACTGGGATCAGGCACATTTCACATCATATGGTATTTGACAGTCTTTCCAGGAAAAAGTCAATTATTAATCTTGCTAAATCTAAAATTTCTACTGTATTCTTTCTTGTATATAGGATTAATTGCTAATGATGCCAGTGAATATCTAGGGTACAAACAGTGAAAGTATTGCTGAAATTTAAACTAATTTGCTATCCAGTGAAGTCTGGAGAGACATTTACTGGATGTTTGATTTGGATCTCAGGGTCAGTTGCTACAACATGAGAATTATTCAGTACTGATCTTGCCAAACTTTTGATTTTTGCAAAACACAAACCAACTCTTGTTATGGGTGCACTTTGATAAGGAACAAGTGGTGTCTCTCAGGGGTCCATACTGGAACCAGTGGATGACTTTTAAAGATCCTTTCCAACTGAAACCATTCTATGATGCTATGAACATTTCTTCTTTTAATCCTTTTCCCCCAAAACATAGGTTCATTGTCTTGGTGGTGAAATTGGAGCAGAGGTTTGGGAGCATCTTCTGGTAACAATTCGATGTCCGTTTTTGGCACTTTCTGCTACTGTCAGTAACCCGGAACACCTAACTGAGTATGTGTGGAATTCTCTTGCTCACAAGAGTGTATTTAAGTTGGATATGAGTCATTTTAGACAGAGAGATCAGTTACTTCTGGGAGGCAGCTGATTTGGACTTATATTGTTATATGTATTCTGCTACCCTTATTCCCCCAATTAACACAAGACTGCATTGTAACTCTTAACTCTGTATTGAGAACAGGCACTGCTATTCCTTCAGACCCAATAATTGACCTGTGCAGAGGAATTTAGGAGGCTTTTGCATCTCTTTGAATTGCTGAAGCCTGATAACCACACCTGTCTTATCACCAGCCAGAGAAGACACCTGCATTGGATTTTATGTGTAATGGTGCTATTTCACATTTTTAATTTGCACCCTGAAATAAGCTGGAGAAAATTGCACTGAAGGTGGTGAGAGTGGGACAGGAAATTCTATAGGACAAATTGAACAGGTTGTAGTAATTCATCTATTAGAGCTGTGGCAATTTTCTTATTACAACTCTCATTTTTATTTTATTCTTGGCTGTAGGTGGTTGCAATCTGTAAAGAGGTATTGGCAATGTGCTGAGAAGACCATCGAACGAAGCTCTACAAACTCTGGAAAGAACTTTACAAGAAAATGTAGAGTGAAATCTAAAGTACAAGAGCCAAAGAAGTCATATCGTGTTAGGCTAGGTGTGTATCAGAATATTTTGTGAGCAAGAAATCTTTGTGTTATTTCTGTGAAAACTAATGATCATGTGTGAATGTAAGCATATTTTAGTTTGGTTTTTCTTTTAAATGCAAACAAATGTTGCAGGATTAAGCACTGGCTTTTTAAAATGACCACAGGCATTGTGACATCATTTTTGTCTCCTCACAGTCTTATATGAAGAAAGATACAATGATTTGGAAAAGTATGTGTGTTCCCTAAAGGGCAGTGATTTTATCATTGAACATTGTCATCCGTGTGCTGCGTTAACAGTCAGTCATGTAAGCATGATACTGCTATCAACGTTGTTTAGCAGCTGTCACATTTATGCAACATGGATTCCACCAAAATCATGCCTTTATTTTTCTTTTGTTTAAACTCCTTTCAGATTGAAAACTATGGTATTCCTTCAGATCTTTCTCTGTCTCCACGAGAGAGCATCCAGCTTTATGACATAATGGTGAAAGTCTGGCAAGGGTGGCCAAGGGCACAGGTGTGTATGCAGAGCTGTGGGCTAAAGATGTAAAAATAATAGTTAATAAAGTACTGCAATGCTTTATATTAATGCTTTTTTTTCCAGGAACTAGATCCTGAGGAATATGTCTCTTTCAAGAATAAAGTAGTAATAAAAAAGGCAGATGCGAGGAAATATGAACAGGAACTGAAGAAAGAGCTAAGCAAATGGATTGTGCTTGGCCAAAGACAGAAGGTAACACTTGTTACAGGACGCTTTCTTAAGATCATGTACAGCTTTACTATAACAACAATTACATGTCATAATATAATTATGGGAGTTTCTCCTTCCATAGATACTATTTATTAGGTTTACCTGCAGCTGTACTTGAAAGATAAACACTAGTATTTGCAGCATTTCCATAAGCCTTTTCAAGGTGGTATTTTCACAAGCTTCTCTGGGAATCAGACTTCTGATACTGCTGTGAGACTGCAATTTCTTATTCCTTCAGGTCCGTCTTACAATGAGTGAGAATATTGTACCATTGCTCTGCTTTTTTAGCCTACCTCTTTTTTGCTGCTGATTTGAAACCTGTATAGAGACAGACACTATGTATGTTTCCACATAAAATAGGGAAATTAAAGCAATGAGCAGAAATTCAAGCCCTTGCTTGGAGGCCACCTATTCTTGTATCATAAAAAGGAATTTGAGGAGGTGCTGAATTGACAACTAGAAAACATAAGGAATATCTGGGGAGGGAAACAAATTGCTTGAAATATGACACCTGAATGTGAAAATATAACACCATAATCAGTATGTTAGTGATACTTTATTATTGGCACAATGATGGTAGCCATGAATGCTACAACAGCTTGCATTTTGAGCTCTTACCAAAAGTCAGTTGACAGCTTGCAGACCTTTTATTCTGTAAACTATACGTGACTATTGCAGTTCATCATAGCTACACAATAACACTATTCTGATCAGGTGAATGAGCTACTGGAGCACCTTAAACCCAAACCTGTGGATTGCTCAGAACGGGAAAAGTGGACGCATTTTGCCGGCTTCGTTGATAAATTACATGAGATGGATAAGTTGCCTGCAATATTTTTTATGTAAGTATTTACATATTCCATGTATTTATATGTGTATTACCTACCTTCAGAAAAATAAGTATTGGACGTAAGCATTGATACGTGTGTGGAAAGTGCCATTCATATGGTATTTGTTACCTCTGCTTGAAAATATACGAAGTATAAGTAAGTAAGATGTTTATTTAGAGGTGCAAATGGTGTATGTAAGGGCAGATTTGATAGGGAAGGGAGAGGGGTGGAATGAGGTTCTGTTAATGGGTGCATTTGCCACATGTTGATGGTTGCACTGCATAGCCTCTAACAATCTCATCTTACATCCAGCGATACGCATCCAGCAACCTGTTTTGCAAATATGTGAGATGTGCGTGCTTCATATCACGTAATTACAACTTGGACCCTGCTGCCAATAACATTATTGTCAGTGATATTGCTAATATTAGTAAGTAGGCATGTACCTCAATGATGGACTTCATAATAAAAAGAAGCTGCTTCTCAGTGAACCAGTTGTCTAGTGCATATTCTCACTGTAATAATGCATAGGGACAGTCCTATAAAAATGGAAAGTTTTCTCATCTATGAAGCCTTGCCCTTCTTTACATTGGGCACTGGGGGTAGAATGCTCACTGCCATTTCAGTTCTTACATGCTTGATGCTGATAAAAAGCCAGTTCTGAAAGGAATCTAGAAAGGAAGATGCTAAAAGGGAATATACATATTGCTAGCACATCTCAAGTTACTCTGGTTGCTGGTTAATTTTATCTTTTTCTATTTCTCGGTGACAGTCTAGTTGTAAATGAATGTTATGGTTGATTTCAAGGTGAAACTTAGAGTTTTCAAAAGGACTTAAATATTTGTAATTCATTCAAACAAGCAATAATTTCAGGGCTGCTTTGTGAACTGCAACATCATTTTCGGGCACTCAATAGGAAATTCCAATGTACTTGTCCTTAGGGAAGTTTGATAAGTGCTTTCCTCTCATCTACCCTGGAAATGATGGGTCCTTAGAAATGCTTGGTGACTTACTGCTCTGAGAGGACTATAAGCAGAGTATGAATATCCTAGACAAATGCTAAATGATCATGACAAGAACACATTCCAGACCAGTGAAGATGGAGGAAGAGCTTAGTGGTATCAAGGATGGGGGATGAGGCACAGGCATCTGTTATCTAAGGGTCTTTTATGGCACAGATGCAGCATAACAGCACTTGGTAGACCTCTCCAGTGTCTTTGTAGTCAGACAAGGGACAAGATTTTAAAAAAATAATTAAAAATCTCTAGTTAAATCTCCCAGTCTTGAGAAACTGTGATGGAGTTGAAGGGGAGGAGTAGCCCTCACAAGTAGTAGGCAGTGACTTGGAGTAGTATATTGATATTTGTGCCTTATTGGTACTGGTAAGCTTTTTCTCCCTAAGCTGTTATTGATGAATGAGGTTGCAAAGCAGCCCTCCTGTATGGTGTTACGTTAGCATGGAATTAATGGAGACTCCTGAGACAGTGGGTGTCAGAGCTGTAGAAGTCAAATTGCTATCACAGCCATTGGTAGGGAAAAAACAGCTTGCTTTTCTTTTCTTAGAGCCACCAAGGAAAATAACAGGTTGGCATCAATTTAGTACTCCTTATGGCTGAGTCAGCTTAATGGTAGAGAGAAATGAGATCATTCAGTCTGAGCTTCAAAGCAGGGCTGCAGGGGAAAAGGAAATGGCAAATATGTGTTATAAGATCTGTCACCTGTGAAGTTGTGAAAAGCTTAAGTTAAAGAAAGGTTATCTCCTAGCCTTAAAATCTGTATTTGGTCTTTCTGGATAAAAGGGTAAAGTCCTTCAATTTTTACCCCTGTTGTTGGTCACTGCCAGATTTGAATGGCTTGTGAATATTCTAATGGACTAAGATGCAACCTCACCCCATGTGTTGGCAACATCTTGTATGCTGTTAGTTAACAGGATCTGCCTGCTGCAAAAGAATTTAAAAAATACCTTTTTTTACTATTGTAACAGCATTGCATTTAAATAAAAACTCTATTAGAGTTCACCTAACTGATATATGTTATGTATTTTTTGACATTAAGATTTAATGTGAGTTCAGTGGAATGCTCAGCCAGGAATGTATTCCTCAATTTGGTGAAAAAACAAAGAAGTGAACAAGATCCTAACACCGAGAGGGAAAAGGAACGTTTAAAAGATGAACTAAGAAAAGTGAATAAAATGCTAAGAAAAGTCAATCCTCAGTAAGTATTAGAACAATACACTATTTAAAAGTATGTACCATCCAGCAGCACATTCATCCAGCTTGCAGCAGAGTAGTCCCTGCTCCAGTTTGTGCTCTAACAACTCACACAGTAAGAGCAGCTGTATGGCAGGTATCGATCAGCAGTACCCAGTGTATAGTCAGGCAGCAGAAAGATACCAGTGCTGCTGGCATTGTGTAAGGTGGGTCTCTGAAGTACGGGTTCACCTGACAGGTGGGATGCTCTTTGAGTATTTGTCAGCCTTTTGTCTAGGTTGTTCTGTGTTTGTTTCCCCTTTAACCTGAGTTCTCTTGATTTTGTGATCATAGAGTTGTATAAGGCATTTGGCAATAAAATATGGTGGTTGTTATTATTGTCAGAATTCTCAGGAACGTAAATCATTATGGTTTTAGCCTTCTAACCATGACAATTTACAGTGCATTCTTTGGACATAACATCATGAAAGAATGAACTTAGATACATTCAACTTAAGAAGTTTGAAGTTCTTCAAACTTACACCCCCCTTCAACTTACAGTTGCTGTCTTAAGCTTCCTTCACATTTGTATATCACCATACTTACTCCTCTCTGTTTCACCCAGAATTACTTGCAGTTTTGCATACAAGACATGATAAGATGAAGCTGTTATTTAGCTGTTAGCATTATCAGTGAATTTACATTAACACACCTACCTACAGTTTTAAAGTTTAAAAGTCTGCGTCTTTCAGTATTCAAAGAATATTTTAAAATTGAGAAATGTATTTAACATACATTTAACAGACATTACAAAATCAACATTGTAAATTTTATATTGTATACAGGGATACCAAAAAGTTGAGCCCCAGTAAAATGGAAAACATGGGACTTCTTTTCAATACAAAACAACAGTTAGAGAAAAGACTTCAAAGGCTAACTAGTGTCCCTTCTGGGTGTACTTATGCTGATCCTAGAGCAGTGGATGAAGATGTAAGTAATTCACTGGTAACTATAACATGGTTTTGGCTTTATATGTCTGAAATGCATGAATTTGTGCATGAGTACATAAACCACATATAATGTGTGATGCAATTGTACTTCATAACAGTATGTGTTGACTTCATGAAACATTCTGAATATTTCCACTTAAATTTTATTTCAGGTACCAATCTTAGATAACTTCATTTGTAAGATGTGTGGACAACTTTCATTCTGCCAAATAAAAGATGTTGACTTGTCCTTGCAAGAGCAGTGCTGGGATGTATACTACAGTTGATTAATTTCCATGATCTATCAGCATTGCAGTTCTGTTACTTGATTAAGATCTCGGACTCATTTTTTTCTGAGTCATCAGCCTATGTCTGATGGCACCTTTGTGTACTTATCAAAACATTTTTAAGCCCTCCATGTCTTGTAAAATCATATCTTGTAAAAGTACTAAGTAGTGAATTATTTTAGGCTCTGTAAGTTCTGGACTGCACAAAGCAAACTTTTCCAGGCTCTTCAATGTGTTTATGACCCCTGAGGAAAGAAAAGGGGGAAAACCCACTGAAAATCTGCAAATGTCCATTAGAAGTATTACTGTGTGTATATATATATATATACACACAAACAATTAAGGAATAATTTATTAAAGATATTTATATGATGTGGTTTCCAGCAGTAGTGGGTGTCTGATCCAGGAGGTCCCTTCTGGTCTAAACTTCTTGAAACATGTAGATGTCTCTTCATGGCTTGGGGTTTCCTTATGAAGAGGAGTAATTGTGATATACAACTCTTAATTCAGAGAAAAGGCGCTCAAAATTCTGTCTTGATAATGTTTTCTGCATATTGTGGTATGTCTTGAAAGAGACATTGCTCTCTAATTTCTCTCTATTGGGACCAAACTTGAAAATTCTCATGATTCCTTATTCTGGGAACTTGGGATCCCAATGACAGTTTTGGACTGCTGGCAGTCAGCATGGAAGGAACATTGCTTCCCACAGTTGCACATGGTTAAAGACAGTGAAGAAGTAGCTTGGACTTTGGAACAGATGGCACTTAGCTCTAGAGTGAAGTTCAGAAAATACTGAAAAAGCTTAATTCACTGCTGTTTCTGAGTTTGGGAAAGGGAAGCTTCTAGCTGTTGTGAGATGAGATGTTGGTACTGAGCAGTGGTGACAAAAACCCACAAAAGAATATCAGCCTCACATAGCTACTTAGAAATTTGTTCTGTGATAGTGGCACACAGTGCATGGTCATGAGGCCATGTTTTGAGTAGGAAAGTCATGAACATGAAAGCTTGCCATGCCTGGTTACCTCTAGCTGAATGGTACAACAATTGGAACTGGTGTAATGGCATTTTTTGCAAAGGTGAAAAAAAACTTATAGCACACAGCATTGTACTGAAGAGCCTGGGTTTGTTGTCATAATGAAGCTACTGATGGTACGTATGCAGTTACATGCTTCAGGTTCACTGAAGGTCATAAACAGCTGTATTTCTCTGTAGTGCTTGGAAAAGCACTCATCAGAGGTTTCTCTTTCATTAACAACACCTGATTGTGGTTAACACTTAACATTTCTTCTTATTTGCAGACCTTGAGGAAGATTTTTCATCGCATTAGGTTTGAGAGGGGAAATAGTCTGCAGCAAATGATGGCGCTGAGGGGCATTGGGTTTCATCATGGATCTATGGCCTACAAGGCAAGACAAGTAGTGGAGATGCTTTTCAGAATGGGGTTTATCAAGGTCAGTAAATTGGGATCCGTGCTTTCTTTTTTAAATTTTAAAAATTGAATTAAAAAATATAGTGTACCTTCCACCAGTGATAAAATATACTGCACTGACGTTGTCATGCTCATTTAAAAGAGTTTACATAAAGGTTTCCAAAGAAATAATATGAACAAGTGAACTGATAACTGTAGAACTTTATTTCTAACTAAGAGATTCTATCCCTTAGATTTGCATATCATAGAATCATGGAATCATTTAGTCTAGAAAAGACCCTTAAGATCATTGAGTCCAACCACTAGTCCAGCACTGCCAAGTCCACCACAAAACCATATCCCTAAGCACCAAGTCTACCCTGTCTTTTAATTACCTGCAAGGCTACTCAGTCAGGCACATCCCTGGGCAGCCTGTTCCAGTGCTTGATAACCCTTTTGGTGAAGAATTTTTTCCTGATATCCAATCTAAATCTCCTCTGTCACAACTTGAGGCCATTTCCTTTTGTACTATTGCATGTTACTTGGGAGAACAGACCAACACCCACCTCGCTACAACCTCCTTTCAGGGAGTTGTAGAGAGCAATAAGATCTCTCCTCAGCCTCTCTTTCTCCAGGCTAAAGAACCCAAGTTCCCTCAGCCTCTCCTCATAGGACTTTTGCTCTAGACCCTTCAACAGCTTCACTGCCCTTCTTTGGACACACTCCAGCACCTCGATGTCCTTCTTATAGTGAGGAGCCCAAAACTGAACACAGTATTCAAGGTGCAGCCTCAGAAGTGCTGAGTACGGGGGGACAATCACTTCTGAAGTCCTGCTGGCCACACTATTTCTGATACAAGCCAGGAATGTTATTGGCCTTCTTGGCCACCTGGACACACACTGCTGGCTCATATTCAGCTGGCTGTCAACCACCACCCTGAGGTCCTTTTCTTCTGGGCAGCTTTCCAGCCACTCCTCCCCAAGCCTGTAGTGTTGCATGAGGTTGCTGTGACCCAGCTGCAGGACTCGACACTTGGCCTTGTTGAACCTCATCTAGCTGGCCTCAGCCCATCGATCCTGCCTGTCCAGGTCCCTCTGTAGAGCCTCCGTACCCTCAAGAAGATCAACACTGCTGTCCAAATTGGTGTCATCTGCAAATTTACTGAGGATGCCCTTGATCCCTCATCCAGATCATTGATAAATACATTAAAGAGGGCTGGCCCCAGTACTGAACCCTGGGGAACACCACTTGTGATGGGCTGCCAACTGGATTTAACTCCATTCACCACAGCTCTTTGGGCCTGGCCATCCTGACAGATTTTTACCTAGTGAAACATACACCTGTCCAGACCATGAGCAGACAGTTTCTTCAGGAGAATACTGTGGGAAATGGTATCAAAGGCTTTACTGAAGTCCTGGTAGAAAACATTCACAGTTTTTCCCTCATCCACTAAGTGGGTCACCTTGTCATAGGAGTAGATGAGGTTAGTCAAGTAGGACCTGGCCTTTCGTAAACCCGTGCTGACCGGGTCTGATCACCTGGTTGTCCTGTATGTGCCACATGATGGCACTCAAGATGATCTGCTCCACAACCTTGCCTGGCACTGTGGTCAGACTGACAGGCCTGTGGTTCCCTGGAGTCTCCTTCTGGCCCT